>SJXQ01011838.1:0-132086 GCA_006408695.1 Aepyceros melampus | reverse complement strand
TCTCATCCCACAGGGATGAATTTTTAAACACTTAAAGGTGTATGAATCCTCAAGAGCACAAAGGAAGTAGGGATTTGGCAACCTTCCTGCACAGTCAGCTGTTCTGCTGCAGAGGCAACCCAGGACCCAGGAGAAGTAGATCTTTCTGATGGTCCTGGGGCTTCACCACTGACCCCACTGCTTTGGAAGAATCCACAGGAGCCCAGAGAACCAGGAGCAAGCAAGGAACAAAGTAGGGAGAGGTGTAGCCTGGACCCCATTCCCACAGCTCCCCAGACAGCCACCCTGACTCTGCTCACGGACGCCCGGGTCTCCAGGCTTTGCCTCAACCCCTTTCTCCACTTCTCAGGATTCTCCCTCAGGAATCATCTGTGCTCTTACAAAACAACTGATGAGTTTTTTCAGCAAAATCTACTTGCTGCCAGGCGTGCTGGCTCCCACAGGTACGGAGAAGGGCCCACATCTCCCATCTATTTCAGGAATCCTTCAGAATGTAAGAAGGCAATGGCAACCCACTCCAGTACTCTTGCCTGGAAAATCCCATGGATGGAGAGCCTGGTAGGCTGCAGTCCAAAGGGCATTTGGCTGGCAACTGTCCTTTGCAGGATCTATTGACTCTACCTGTTTTACGGTGAAGGAGTTTCCAGGAGGCCACGGTAAGTGGTGGGGGGACTTCTTATGTCTCTACTGCACACTTGTCACTGTGCTCACTGACCATTCAAATCTGATTTTCTTAATTGGTCAAATTTATCACTTTCCTGCAACACTGTCTTCATTGTTCTATAAGGACATTGCCTGGCATTTATAATTGTTCCAGTTCCTCTAGCCACTTAACTGCTTTTCTCTTCCCTTTTAAAACCATTTCCAGATATGTCAAAATCTGAGAGTCCACATCTTCCTCTTCATCCAAGAACTAAGCCCAGGGATGATACCCCCAAGTTGTCACTAAACCAAACTTGAGTCAATAAACGTGGTAAAGTCAACCCACTGACCCCGGGTTGTGGTGAAGGAAAACGCAGTGTCATTACAGGGACTAAGCAAGGAGTCCAGGCCAGCTAGTGCTCAAAATCCCAAATTCCCAGTGGGTTTCTGGGAAGCATTTTTAAAGGCCAGGTGGACGAGTGTGATTGCAAAGTGTGTGATCAGCTAGTGCCAGCTCTCTGGTTGGTTGATGGTGAGGTAAGAAGATGGTGTGACAGGGGTTAACTTCATCATCCTCAGGCTCTAGTAGGTCTGGGGACTACGTTCTCACGGTCATAAAGTAGTTAACATCTTCCATTTGGTGAGAGTTTCAGCATCTGTGAAACAACTCAGGATGACATGCATCAGATACTTTGATCTGGGTATTTCAGTGGGGAGCTAGAGCAGGGAGTAGAGGGGAGTGGTGTGGCTGGGAGGGCCCCAAAGGGTCCTGCCCTGTTACAAAAGTACAGGAAAATGCACAGCTGAGGGTCGGCTTGACTCACTCAGAGGTGACTGTGCTTTGTGTCAGGGTGCTTAATTAAGGAGCTAAGTGAAGCCAAGCATCTCACCCTCTCAGATTCAAAGATCATTTAAATGAATGACTGTATGTGTGACTCTACTCACAGAAATTCAGGATCAGTTATGGAAATTAGTCAATCCTGAAATCTATTTGCTATCCAACACAGCTGTTTACTTTCACTTTCAGATTTCATAGTCAACTGGAAAACGCATGTAACTCCCTCCCCAGATAACCATCTCCAGGTGTAATCTTTCTGGCCAAGAGCCTGCAATAGTTTGGTATCTGCTGTAGATCTTAGCACTAGAGGGATAACTAAAGTTCTGCGACAACCCTGCTGTGAAAAGTAACATAGGCTGGCTCACTCAAATTCATTTCAACCTTAGCTCCTTTTCTTCCTTGAGTATTGCTGCTGCAAAGTTCAAATTCACCTTTTCTGACTACCAAGCCACTAAAAAGCTCATCCTGGGCACAGTTCAAGTCAAAGTGATAAAAGCAGATTTTCTGGAGTGTCTGAGCAATTCTCTGATTCCCTGATGCAGGCACCACCCCAGCCTCCTTCCCTGTTTCTTCTTACCTGGGTTAGAGACGTGTTGACAGGAGCCACAGCAACCTCTGAGGGACCACAAAGTAGGAGATGAAGAGAACTTCAAAGTGGACTCAGATATAACTTGTCTCAGAACCACCACCTGCTCTGGACTTGCTGCATGAAGCAAAAAATGATAATAACCATAAATGAATAATAATCAAATAAACCCATATGTGTTTAAGGCTTTATTAGTCTGGCTGTATTTTATGAACCCCACCCTTTACAGTTTGATAAATGAGAAGTTGTTAACCTCCTCTGGAGGACACACAGTCTCCTTAAGGGGCTGAGGCTGAGTGCTGTCCTATGGTGCCCAGGTGGCTCAGTAGTAAAGAGTCCACCTGCCAAGCAAGAGACGCGGGCTCAGTCCCTTGGAGCAGGAAATGGCAACCCACTCCAGTACTCTTGCCTGGGAGATCCCATGGACAGAGGAGCCTGGCGAAGAGTCAGACTGAGTGACTAAACAACAAGAACACGATGGCATAACAGCGTGCTGGTTTCTGCCTAAAATAACAGTGTGAATTTAGAGGGTATTTATCTTCAAAAGCGAAACATCACTAAACCTAGCATACTAAGCAATCTTTTAGATGCAATATTGTCACCAATGCTTTATGGTGATGTCACCCCGGATATAGTCATTTTCATAATGAACATGAAAGAAGCTGGAAACTGTAAGACATTTTACAATCATGAGTACATTGGAAGCTACTGATTTTGCAACAGTCATTATGCTGATGAGTAACTGTCCTTATCCCCATTCACAAGTTCTTTAGAAGCAAGAATTGGGTATAGTACTTGCTTTTGCTAAGAGATCAAGACACGTTCATTGGTGCCTTTCAGAAGGCAGAGGAGGTGATTTCTGCTTGACTAAATTTGTTCCTCTTCTAGGAATCAGAGTCAACAGTCCTAAAGGTTTTGATTTCTCGTACAGTATTAATCGTGTCCAACAACAACAGGGGCCGGTGCACTCCAGGCCTGTGCTCAGCACCACGGAGCACAGGCAGTGAGCACGGGTCTCACCCAGGAAGCTCACCTTCGACTTGTGGAGACAAAGTTAGTGCACCTGAAACAATCACAGAGCAAAATTGGACATCGCAGGATTTACGCTGAACACTGTGCTACAGACAATGTAAGAACGCAGAGAAGGAGAAACACACAGGCTACTTTCTGCACATGGACCTACAAGACATGTATACATGGGTGCTTTCATGCTTTAAACCCCACTCCAGTACTCTTGCCTGGAAAATCCCATGGATGGAGGAGCCTTGTAGGCTGCAGTCCATGGGGTCACTAAGAGTCGGACACAACTGAGCGACTTCACTTTCATTTTTTACTTTCATGCATTGGAGAAGGAAATGGCAACCCACTCCAATGTTCTTGCCTGGAGAATCCCAGGGACGGGGGAGCCTGGTGGGCTGCCGTCTAGGGGGTCACACAGAGTCGGACACGATTGAAGCGACTTAGCAGCAGCAGCAGCATTGAGTCAGTGACTCAAACGGGGCGCACAGTAAGAATAACATATTCCTAAGAGATGATATGTATATGAATACAGCATGTGGGCAGGAGGGTAGGGGAAGTGTCTGAGCCTTTGACTAGACACTAGAGAGCGCCACGCTGAGGGGTTTAGTACAGTGTGAGTAATCCCCTGTGTACAAAGCTCTCGCAAAGCTCCATTGTCAAAGTCTGAATACCTCTCAAGTGTTTTCTCATTTGTTTTACTGTTTTATGACTTTCATAGTTAAACACATATTTGAGCTCAACTATTTTTAAAATACCAAGTTGCTTGTGTATTTAAAAGTAGAATCTCTTAAAATTGTTCTAGGCAGAAGCAAATCTAAATTTTCTCTAGGAAAAGGTAACATCATCCTAAGTGTCAAATTCTTCTGCAGTTTTGCTAATACAATTCCTAGCACTCCATCAAAAATAACTAAGCAGTACATATGTTCAACAAGGATATTCTTAGCCACACTGCTGGTTAAAACCTCAAAGTGAAATCTGTAAATAGTAGAATGCTTAATTAACATGATATAAACACAATATAATACTAAGTAACAGTGGGAATGAAAAAGCCACAACTACTACATGAAATAGTATGGATGAAGCTCACAAACATAATGTTAAGTAAAAAATCAAAACATAGAAAGACATATACAATTGACATAAAGTCCAAAAATCAGGCAAAAACTCACACATTCCATGACATGACAGGGTAACGCCTCTGCTTGGGTGGGTGAAGTAGAAGAGAAGGAAGAGATAGTGTTTAGAAAGTTTCAAACAGGGCTTCTGGAGTGTTGGTAATGATTTTTTTTTTAATTTAGGTGAAAGTTACATAAATGTGCTTGGTTTGTGGAAATTTATCATGCTATATGCTTTTACATGGACTTTTCTGTTTGAATAGCATGTGTAAATATTTTTTTAAATAACAGCAAGGTATACAAGGGTATAAGTAATTTACATCCTACCCACCCCCCACCCGCCCCTGCAAAAGAACAATATTCCACTCATGATGCTCCAGCCAAATATTTTTGTTATCAGACATAGACTTTAAAATAACTAGAGTTTTACATTAAGGGAGAGATAAAAGACTATTTTTTGGAGTTCTGAAAACTATACAAAAAAAAATTGAGAATTCTAGCCTAAAAAATTTTAAAAAAAGCATTCAATTAATGTATTTAGCAGACGATCAGACACAGATGTAGGAGGAATTAGTATTCTTCCTACATCTGTGTAACTGGTAAATAAGAAGAAATTGTTCAGCATCAACTATGGAAACTCAAAAAAGATAAAAAATACAGAAGAGAGGGAAGAGATATAAGAGATCCAGTGAGATGTCCTAACATAGGTATAAACCAAATCCCATTAGTAGAGAAGAGAGAGGGTATGTTAAAAACAGTATTTGAGGTGATGGCTAAGAGATTGTTCTAAAACAGAATAAAAACATCAAGCCAAAAGCTCAAGGAGTCCGACAAATTCCAAAAAGGATTAAAAAAAAAAAAAAAAAGTTCAACACACCATAAGAAAACTGCCAAAGACAAAGGGAAAATCCTAAGAGCAGCCAGAGAGAAAAGACTGCTTAGCTTAAGAAAAAATAAAACGAGAGAGAGAGATAAAACGATTACACTGACAGTTTGGTTCTTAACGTAAGAATTGGCAATAGAAGCTGGAAGCAAATGAAACAATGCATTTAAGTGCTGAAAGGAAATGACTGGTAACCCATGATTCTATACACCATAAGCATAGCTTTCACAAATGAATGTAAAATTAAAATATATACAGACAAAGAAGACCAGAAAATCTGTCATCAGCAGACCTACACTAGATAAAATGCTAAGGCATTCGTTAGCCCCAGTGAAGATGTTCCCATAGAAAGGTCAGGGATATAAAAAGTAACTCGTGGCCTCAGAGGGCTCTGCTGAGATAAGCCTCATCTCCTCTTCCTTGTTGCCAACCACGCCTCTGTTCTTACGACAGAGACGGTGGACAGTGACCCCTTTCTCATCCTCTGGGTTGTGCTGCTATGGACAATCAAGCCCAAGAAACATCTCTAGAATGGTTCAAGGCGGTTCCAGGTCAAAGACTCCAAGTAAAGGTGATTTCCATAGAGAACAAATCAATGCCTCCAAAATCCAGCCCCATTTATTGGACATAAGCAACAACTTCATCTGCCTCCAAACAGGTTTCATCTCATTCTAGCCACTGGGTTGCTGGGGAGAAGACGCGGCTAAAGCTCCTGCTAATGCCTGAGAGGTCATCATGCCAGACGCCTAAACCTCCCTGAAGATGCTGGTTTTCTTGAGCACGTGAAGCTGGACCTGTGCCTTCCCTCCACAGCCCAGCATCCAGTCTCGGTATCCTGTACTTTAAAATCCCCTTATTCCCTCCATATTCCTTTTCCTCCCAGTTCAGCATTTCAGCTTTATCTGAATTTCTCAAAACTGCCTGTCACCTTTTAACAGCCTATTTCCACTGCCTTCAGTTCATTCCTCAGCCTCGCTCTCTCCACTCCTCCACGGATGCTACTTTTTCCCCCTTGCTCCTGAGTGCCTTCATTTCCAACAGGAATTTGAGCTTTGATACTCATCTTCAGTGATAAGAAACCGGGTGTTTAGTCTTCTGAAAAGGTTAGCACTTCTCACATCTCTTTGACTGCACAGGAAGTCATGGCCCCAGGAACCTTCTGAGTGAAGCTGAATGAAGCCCCTGCGAATTGCCCAGATGTCACCCCCCCCATCCTCATCCCAGAGGAGCCATCTGAGGTCCCACCCTGTGGACATCTGGTTTCTCCCTGGAGTTAGACCCCCTGGAGTCTGAGTCAACCTCCAGGGTCTTCTCTGGCTCCTCCTGTACCACACTGAGCTACAGAGCCAGAGGACCCTGGCAGGTGCCCAGACACTTGACACCATCATCCACTTTCAGTGGCCAGCACGTATGCTGTGTGCTTAGTTGCTCAGTCATCTCCAACTCTTTGCAACCCCATAGACTGTGCCCACCAGCCTCCTCTCTCATTGGGGTTCTCCAGGCAAGAATACTGGAGTGCATTGCCATGCTAGCCCTCCTCCAGGGGATCTTCCCAACCCAGAGACAGAACTCAGGTCTCCCACGTTGCAGGTGGATTCTTTACCAGCTGAGTCACCAGGGAAGCCTAAGAATACTGGGGTGGGTAGCCTATCCCTTCTCCAGGGGATCTTCCCGACCCAGGAATCAAACAAGGTCTGCATTGAGGAGGAATTTTTACCAGCTGAACTAGCACTGGAAAATGCCCCGCTCTCAGGACATGGAGGTGCTATTGGATTTCCACTCTCCCACCTTGACCCAGGCCCCCTCTGGCCTCTCAGTTCTGGACCTTTAATCTCCTCTCCTGAAACAGGGATTATCTAGAACCGCAATACCAAATAACACCTTAACACTTACAAACGTCACCTTCACACTCCCTTAAAATAGTAATTTCTTCCCAATTCCACAATTTTATACCCTCCTGTGCTCCTGCTAATCCAGGGATTTTCCTAAAAGGGAAATCTAATCATTCACTGGCCCTAAAATTTTCCACAATGCTCCTTCTTGAAGCAAAATGATCTTACTTATACAGTAACCTCTGTGCCAGTACTCCCAGTGTCTGTCTGCTCAGTGTCCTTGGGTTCAAGTCCAGTTTTTGTTGTTCAGGGCCCTTCTTGCCTGTCCAACCCCATCTCTTAGTATCCTTGGCTCCTCCATTCCTCTACTCCACATCTCACCCATGCAGAACTGCCTTTGAAGATTCCACATTGTTTCATCAATCTGGAGCATTCTCCTTTATCCTCAGTCTGGCTAACTCCCACTCATCCTCAACTTAGATGTCACCTCCTCCAAAAAGTCTTCCTTGCCTTCAAAACCTACTTGCAGCATAAACAAGCACAGTGCACCTCCCTCATCACACAGAATTTTTTTTAAAGAATGTGGGGGAAAAAAAAGAATGAATGGGAGGTAGGAAAGCAGAAGCAGCCTAAATATTTCTAAAAGAGTACCAACTAAAGGATGGGGATAAAGCAGCGTGAAAACCAGATATAAGGAGTATGAGACTGTAGTCATGGCAACTGAAGTCATGGGAAAAGGGCTACTGTTGATGGCCTCGGGTCCCTGAGGAATGGTGAGAGTGTTCGTCTCTATTATTATAACAAGTACCATCTACTAAGTACTCACCACACACTGGGTGCTGATTTAAGCCCTTTATAGATGAAGAAACAAGGGGACAATCAGCCTACAAAACTGGATTTAAGGAGGCACATTTTCTTCTTTAACTCGAAGGAGAATGTTTAACCAGAAGTTAGTTGATCCAGACGTGAAATTGGCAGCGTGAAGAGAGAGCAGGCCCCTGCCTGCTGGCTCTTGCATTTTCAAGGAGAAATGAATGCCGTCTGAGGATGGGTAGGGGTGGGAGTGGGGTGGGGAGGAGCTTGGAGGAGTAGAGAATTCTTGAGCTCTGCTTGCGTTATTTCAGGATGGCTCATTCATAGATGCTTCTCTTAGACCTGAGTACTCAGAGTGTGGTCCATGCATCAGGGCTGGTCTGCACTTATTAAGGACAGATGTTCAGAGACTTTTCCAGCAAGTTGAACATTGCTGTGTAGTCAAGTGCATGAGACAAGTTCATTGCCACAATAAAGAGGGCCTATATGAGTTCATAGAACCGTTCAACTTCAGCTTCTTCAGCGTTACTGGTTGGGGCATAGACTTGGATTACTGTGATACTGAATGGTTTGCCTTAGAGACGAACAGAGATCATTCTGTCATTTTTGAGATTGCATCCAAGGACTGTATTTCAGACTCTTTTGTTGACCATGATGGCTACTCCATTTCTTCTGAGGGATTCCTGCCCGCAGTAGTAGATATAATGGTCTTCTGAGTTAAATTCACCCATTTCAGTCCATTTTAATTCATTGATTCCTAGAATGTCGACATTCATTCTTGCCATCTCTTGTTTGACCACTTCCAATTTGCCTTGATTCAGATTACCGACTAAGGTCCATCTAGTCAAGGCTATGGTTTTTCCTGTGGTCATGTATGGGTGTGAGAGTTGGACTGTGAAGAAGGCTGAGCGCCAAAGAATTGATGCTTTGGAACTGTGGTGCTGGAGAAGACTCTTGAGAGTCCCTTGGACTGCAAGGAGATCCAACCAGTCCATTCTGAAGGAGATCAACCTGGGATTTCTTTGGAAGGAATGATGCCAAAGCTGAAACTCCAGTACTCTGGCCACCTCATGCGAAGAGTTGACTCATTGGTAAAGACCCTGATGCTGGGAGGGATTGAGGGCAGGAGGAGAAGGGGATGACAGAGGATGAGATGGCTAGATGGCATCACTGACTCAGTGGACATGAGTCTGAGTGAACTCCGGGAGTTGGTGATGGACAGGGAGGCCTGGCATGCTGCAGTTCGTGGGGTTGCAAAGAGTTGGACACGACTGAACTGAACTGAATTGATGGACCTGACATTCCAGGTTCTTATGCAATATTGCTCTTTACAGCATCAGACCTAGCTTATATCACCAGTCATATCCACACCTGGGTATTGTTTTTGCTTTGGCTCCATCATTTCATTCTTTCTGGAGTTATTTCTCCACTGATCTCCTGTAGCATATTGGGCACCTACTGACCTCGGGAGTTCCTCTTTCAGTATCCTATCATTTTGCCTTTTCATACTGTTCATGGGGTTCTCAAGGCAAGAATACTGAAGTGGTTTGCCATTCCCTTCTGCAGTGGACCACATTCTGTCAGACCTCTCCGCCATGACCCGCCCGTCTTGGGTTGCCCCATGGGCATGGCTTGGTTTCATTGAGTTAGACAAGGCTGTGGTCCTAGTGTGATTAGATTGACCAGTTTTCTGTGAGTATGGTTTCAGTGTGTCTGCCCTCTGATGCCCTCTTGAACACCTACCATCTTACTTGGGTTTCTCTTACCTTGGGCGTAGGGTATCTCTTCACAACTGCTCCAGCAAAGCGCAGCTGCTGCTCCTTATCTTGGATGAGGGGTATCTTCACACCACTGCCCTTCCTGACCTTCAATGTGGGATAGCTCTTCTAGGCCCTCCAGTGCCCACGCAGCCACCACTCCTTGGACATGGGGTTGCTCCTCCCGGCCACCGCCCCTGGCCTCGGACGTGGGGTAACTCCTCTCAGCCGCACTTAGTGCACCGGTAGCAGCCAGTCAAGAAACACCTGGAGTAACAGTCAAATTGGGCCTTGGAATGCGGAATGAAGCAGGCCAAAGACTAATAGAGTTTTGCCAAGAAAATGCACTGGTCATAGCAAGCACTCTTTTCCAACAACACAAGAGAAGACTCTACACATGGAAATCTCCAGATGGTCAACAGCGAAATCATATTGATTATATTCTTTGCAGCCAAAGATGGAGAAGCTTTATACAGTCAACAAAAACAAGACCAGGAGCTGACTGTGGCTCAGATCATGAACTCCTTATTACCAAATTCAGACTTAAATTGTAGAAAGTAGGGAAAACCACTAGGCCATTCAGGTATGACCTAAATCAAATCCCTTATGATTACACAGTGCAAGTGAGAAATAGATTTAAGGACCTAGATTTGATAGATAGAGTGCCTGATGAACTATGGAATGAGGTTCATGACATTGTACAGGAGACAGGGATCAAGACCATCCCCATGGAAAAGAAATGCAAAAAAGCAAAATGGTTATCTGGGGAGGCCTTACAAATAGCTGTGAAGAGAAGTGAAAAGCAAAGGAGAAAAGGAACTATATAAGCATCTGAATACAGAGTTCCAAAGAATAGCAAGAAAAGATAAGAAAGCCTTCTTCAGCGATCAATACAAAGAAATAGAGGAAAACAACAGAAGGGGAAAGACTAGAGATCTCTTCAAGAAAATTAGAGATATCAAGGAAACATTTCATGCAAAGATGGGCTCGATAAAGGACAGAAATGGTCTGGACCTAACAGAAGCAGAAGATATTAAGAAGAGGTGGCAAGAATACACAGAAGAACTATACAAAAAAGATCTTCATGACCCAGATAATCACGATGGTGTGATCACTCATCTAGAGCCAGACATTCTGGAATGTGAAGTCAAGTGGGCCTTAGAAAACATCACTATGAACAAAGCTAGTGGAGGTGATGGAATTCCAGCTGAGCTGTTTCAAATTGTGAAAGATGATGCTGTGAAAGTGCTGCATTCAATATGCCAGCAAATCTGGAAAACTCAGCAGTGGCCACAAGACTGGAAAAGGTCAGTTTTCACTCCAATCCCAAAGAAAGGCAATGCCAAAGAATGCTCAAACTACCACACAATTGCACTCATCTCACATACTAGTAAGGTAATGCTCAAAATTCTCCAAGCCAGACTTCAGCAATACATGAACCATGAACTCCCTGATGTTCAAGCTGGTTTTAGAAAAGGCAGAGGAACCAGAGATCAAATTGCCAACATCTGTTGGATCATGGACAAAGCAAGAGAGTTCCAGAAAAACATCTATTTCTGCTTTATTGACTATGCCAAAGCCTTTGACTGTGTGAATCACAATAAACTGTGGAAGATCCTGAAAGAGATGGGAGTGCCAGACCACCTAACCTGCCTCTTGAGAAATCTGTATGCAGGTCAGGAAGCAACAGTCAGAACTGGACATGGAACAACAGACTGGTTCCAAATAGGAAAAAGAGTACGTCAAGGCTGTATATTGTCACCCTGCTTATTTAACTTATATGCAGAGTACATCATGAGAAAATGCTGGACTAGAAGAAACACAAGCTGGAATCAAGATTGTCAGGAGAAATATCAATAACCTCAGATATGCAGATGACACCACCCTTATGGCAGAAAGTGACGAGGTACTAAAAAGCTTCTTGATGTAAGTGAAAGTGGAGAGTGAAAAAGTTGGCTTAAAGCTCAACATTCAGAAAACAAAGATCATGGCGTCCGGTGCCAGCACTTTATGGGAAATAGATGGGGAAACAGTGGAAACAGTGTCAGATTTTATTTTTTTCAGCTCCAAGATCACTGCAGATGGTGACTGCAGCCATGAAATTAAAAGACGCTTACTCCTTAGAAGAAAAGTTATGACCAACCTAGATAGTATATTCAAAAGCAGAGACATTACTTTGCTGACTAAGGTCTGTCTAGTCAAGGCTGTGGTTTTTCCAGTAGTCATGTATGGATGTGAGAGTTGGACTGTGAAGAAAGCTGAGCGCCGAAGAATTGATGCTTTTAAACTGTGGAGTTGGAGAAGACTCTTGAGAGTCCCTTGGACTGCAAGGAGATCCAATCGATGGTGTGATCACTCATCTAGAGCCAGACATTCTGGAATGTGAAGTCAAGTGGGCCTTAGAAAACATCACTATGAACAAAGCTAGTGGAGGTGATGGAATTCCAGCTGAGCTGTTTCAAATTGTGAAAGATGATGCTGTGAAAGTGCTGCATTCAATATGCCAGCAAATCTGGAAAACTCAGCAGTGGCCACAAGACTGGAAAAGGTCAGTTTTCACTCCAATCCCAAAGAAAGGCAATGCCAAAGAATGCTCAAACTACCACACAATTGCACTCATCTCACATACTAGTAAGGTAATGCTCAAAATTCTCCAAGCCAGACTTCAGCAATACATGAACCATGAACTCCCTGATGTTCAAGCTGGTTTTAGAAAAGGCAGAGGAACCAGAGATCAAATTGCCAACATCTGTTGGATCATGGACAAAGCAAGAGAGTTCCAGAAAAACATCTATTTCTGCTTTATTGACTATGCCAAAGCCTTTGACTGTGTGAATCACAATAAACTGTGGAAGATCCTGAAAGAGATGGGAGTGCCAGACCACCTAACCTGCCTCTTGAGAAATCTGTATGCAGGTCAGGAAGCAACAGTCAGAACTGGACATGGAACAACAGACTGGTTCCAAATAGGAAAAAGAGTACGTCAAGGCTGTATATTGTCACCCTGCTTATTTAACTTATATGCAGAGTACATCATGAGAAAATGCTGGACTAGAAGAAACACAAGCTGGAATCAAGATTGTCAGGAGAAATATCAATAACCTCAGATATGCAGATGACACCACCCTTATGGCAGAAAGTGACGAGGTACTAAAAAGCTTCTTGATGTAAGTGAAAGTGGAGAGTGAAAAAGTTGGCTTAAAGCTCAACATTCAGAAAACAAAGATCATGGCGTCCGGTGCCAGCACTTTATGGGAAATAGATGGGGAAACAGTGGAAACAGTGTCAGATTTTATTTTTTTCAGCTCCAAGATCACTGCAGATGGTGACTGCAGCCATGAAATTAAAAGACGCTTACTCCTTAGAAGAAAAGTTATGACCAACCTAGATAGTATATTCAAAAGCAGAGACATTACTTTGCTGACTAAGGTCTGTCTAGTCAAGGCTGTGGTTTTTCCAGTAGTCATGTATGGATGTGAGAGTTGGACTGTGAAGAAAGCTGAGCGCCGAAGAATTGATGCTTTTAAACTGTGGAGTTGGAGAAGACTCTTGAGAGTCCCTTGGACTGCAAGGAGATCCAACCAGTCCATTCTGAAGGAGATCAACCCTGGGATTTCTTTGGAAGGAATGATGCTAAAGCTGAAACTCCAGTATTTTGGCCACCTCATGTGAAGAGTTGACTCATTGGAAAAGACCCTGATGCTGGGAGGGATTGGAGGCAGGAGGAGAAGGGGACGACCGAGAATGAGATGGCTGGATGGCATCACTGACTTGATGGACGTGAGTATGAGTGAACTCCGGGAGTTGGTGATGGACAGGGAGGCCTGGCGTGCTGTGATTCATGGGGTCACAAAGAGTCAGAAAGACTGAGGGACTGAACTGAACTGAATGAAATGAGTTCAATGTCAGAATAGTCACCAATGTGGCAATAACATTGGCAATTTTAAAAATGTAACTATTTTACAAGACAGAAATAGACTCACCGACATACAAAACAAAGGTATGGTTACCAAAAGGGAAAGGAGGGGAGAGATGAATTAGAGTTTGGGATTAACATATATGCATGATGATTACAAAATTGATAAAGAATGAGGACCTGCTGTATAGCACAGGGAACTATATTCAGTATCTTGCAATAACCTATAAGGGAAATGAATCTGAAAAAGGGGATAAATATGTAAAACTGAACACTTTGCAGTACATTTGAAGCTAACACGATATTGTAAATCAGCTATAGTTCAATTTTTTTAAAAAAAATTTTAAATAATAATAACCAGAGAGTTTGAGAAGCAGGGGTTAGGTTGGAGAAAGGAGCAAAGCCCTGGAAGTCTGCACAGTGAATTCCCACGATGATCCCACATGACTACTGGCGTCACACACGAGAGACAAGAAAACACAACTCCTCTGGAAATGGCTTTGCACCTTCCAGGAGGGGCTGGAAATGAACAAGTGTGGTTCACACAGAACCTGGAGGAAGCAGAGGGGCAAAAACAGGGGCCTTAGAATGAGGAGACCCTGCTTCCACTCTCAGCTCTGCTTCTGACAACCTCTGCTTCTGACAACCTCTGCACTCTTGAGCACCTTTAATTTTTTGAGCCTTGTGGGTTCATCTGGTAAAAAAATTATATGATGAAGAAGAGGGGAGAGAGGTTTTGCCCTGGATAATCTTAAGGCTTTTCTACTCTATCATTATCCAAGCAATAATTCAGAGAAATTCCACCCATAAACACTAAAGCAGGTTCAACTTGTAGTGTTCAACCAACCACAATAGACACACAAATTATAGCTTTATTTTCCTCTTTTTTCAGGTTTTTAAAAAAATTTTAATATTTCAGAAATTTTATCAAAGCATAGTTAATTTACAGTGCTGTGTTTCAGTTGTACACCTCAGTGATTCAGTTTTATATATACAAATATGTGTGTAATGTGTGTGTGTGTGTGTGCGCGTATACGTATATACTCTTTTTCAGATACTTCTCCTTTATAGGTTATTACAAAATATTGAGTATAGTTCCCTGTGCTATACAGTAGGTTCTTGGGGTTTTTTAACTTTAAACTTTTTAGTTTGTATTGGGGAATAGCTGGTTAACAGTGTTGTGATAGTTTCAGATGAACAACAAAGAGACTCAGCCATACATGTATGTGTATTCATGGTGTCCCACACACCCTCTCATCCAGGCTGGTGCATAATACTGAGCAGAGCTCCGTGCGCTTATCTACTTTATATATAGTAGTGTGTGTCTATTAGGAGAAGGCAATGGCAACCCACTCCAGTACTCTTGCCTGGAAAATCCCATGGATGGCGGAGCCTGGTGGGCTGCCGTCTATGGGGTCGCACAGAATCAGACACGACTGAAGCGACATAGCAGCAGCAGCAGCAGTGTGTGTCTGTTAATTCCAAATGCCTAATTTATCCCTCCCACCCCATTCCCCTTTGGTAACCATAGTTTTCCATCTCTGTGAGTCTGTTTCTGTTTTATAAATAAGTTCATTTGTATCATTCTTTTAGACTCCACATACAAGCGATATTATATATCTGTCTTTCTCGGACTGACCTCACTTAGAATGATCATCTCTTTCGGTTGTGGTCCCAACTAAAAAGGGATCATGTGTTCCTTGTAAGTGAGTTGAGGAAATAGCAAAGTAATTTCCCATTACTTCAATTTATAGTGCAGATGTAATATTCTTTTCTCCCATGGGGGATGGGAGATGGGTGTATTTTGCTCATGAGAAATCTTGCTTATATTTATATATAGAAAATCATCAGAAAAAATAATTGCCCATACACGTCCCAAGTTCCATGTATAACTATTGCTATATTAAGCCCTCCTTGTCTCAGCTCTTTAAGAGCTGGAAGAAAAACATAATATTCGCTTAATAAGTCCATGGTATATTCACTTAAATATATAGCATTTTGGGGTTTAATGATGGTGTTCAGGTTTTCCTCACCCTGATTCCTCTGCTGCTCTGTCATTTGACAGTTCATCTTTTTTGTGGTCTGTGGAGGAACCGAAGCACCCTGAGGAGCATACATTACCCTCTTCATAAAGAGTTAGATAATGAAGGACCTCGTTTGGGTCAGAGCCCAAACGTGTCTATTTTGGTGAGAACATTTCAGTATTTTCATAGAGGACCTAATAAAATGCTACCTTGTTAATGCTTCTCAGTGGCTCTTAGTCTGTCCTGCATACTTCCTTTACTCACTTTCAGTTCAGTTCAGTCGCTCAGTCCTGTCCAACTCTTTGCGATCCCATGGACTGCAGCACACCAGGCCTCCCTGTCGATAACCAACTCCTGAAGCTTGCTCAGACTCATGTCCATCAAGTCAGTGATGCCACTCAACCATCTTATCCTCTGTATCTCCGTCTCCTCTTGCCTTCAAACGTTCCCAGCATCAGGGTCTTTTCCAGTGAGTCAGTTCTTCCCCATCAGGTGGCCAAAGTACTGGAGCTTCAACTGCAGCATCAGTCCTTCCAATGAACATTATGGACTGATTTCCTGTAGGATAAACCGGTTTGATCTCCTTGCAGTCCAAGGGACTCTCAAGAGTCTTTTCCAACACCACAGTTCAAAAGCATCAATTCTTCGGTGCTCAGCCTTCTTCACAGTCCAACTCTCACATCCATACATGACTACTGGAAAAACCAAAGCTTTGACTAGATGGACTTTCGTTGGCAAAGTAATGTCTCTGCTTTTTAACATGCCGTCTAGGTTGGTCATAGCTTTTCTTCCAAGGAGTCAGCATCTTTTAATTTCATGGTGGCAGTCACCATCTGCAGTGATTTTGGAGCCCAAGAAAATAAAGTCTCTCACTGTTTTCATTGTTTCCCCATCTATTTCCCATGAAGTGATGGGACCAGATGCCATGATCTTAGTTTTCTTAATGTTGAGCTTTAAGCCAATATTTTCACTCTCCTCTTTCACTTTCATCAAGAGGCTCTTTATTTCTTCTTTGCTTTTTTCCATAAAGTGGTGTCATCTGCATATCTGCATAGGAGGCAATGGCACCCCGCTCCAGTACTCTTGCCTGGAAAATCTCATGGACAGAGGAGCCTGGTGGGCTGCAGTCTATGGGGTCGCTAAGAGTCAGACACAACTGAGTGACTTCACTTTCACTTTTCACTTTCATGCATTGGAGAAGGAAATGGCAACCCACTCCAGTGTTCTTGCCTGGAGAATCCAAGGGATGGGGGAGCCTGGTGGGCTGCTGTCTATGGGGTCGCACAGAGTTGGACAGGACTGAAGCAACTTAGCAGCAGCAGCAGCATCTACATATCTGAGGTTATTGATATTTCTCCCAGAAATCTTGACTCCAGCTTGTGCTTCATCCAGTCTGGCATGTCACAGATGTACTCTGCATATACATTAAATAACCAGGGTAACAATATACAGCCTTGATGTACTCTTTACCCAATTTTGAACTAGTCTGCTGTTCCATGTCCTGTTCTAACTGTTGCTTCTTGACCTGCATACAGGTTTCTCAGAAGGCAGGTAAGGTGGTCTGGTATTCCCATCTGTTTAAGAATTTTCCAGTTTGTTGTGATCCACACAGTAAAAGGCTTTGGTGTAGTCAATAAAGCAAAAGTAGATGTTTTTCTGGAACTCTCTTGCTTTCTCAATGATCCAACAGATGTTGGCAATTTGATCTCTGGTTCCTCCGCTTTTCTAAATCCAGCTTGAACATCTGGAATTTCACAGTTCAGGTACTGTTGAAGCCTAGCTTGGAGAATTTTGAGCATTACTTTGCTAGCATGTGGGATGAGTGCAATGAGTTACTCACTTTAGTTTAAAGAATATCTCCAATTGAATTGTAATGAAAGGCAACCCAAGATTGCTTTCCACAGAACAAACTAATAAGTCCTTAAGTGAAAACGCCTCTCTTTGTAATCTTGTGTCTTGGTAGGTATTACTGAAACTCTTTGCTGCTGCAGCTAAGTCACTTCAGTCCTGTCCGACTCTGTGCGACCCCATAGACGTCAGCCCACCAGGCCCCCCATCCCTGGGATTCTCCAGGCAAGAACACTGGAGTGGGTTGCCATTTCCTTCTCCAATGCATGAAAGTGAAAAGTGAAAGTGAAGTCACTCAGTCGTGTCCAACTCTTAGCCACCCCATGGACTGCAGCCTACCAGACTCCTCCATCCATGGGATTTTCCAGACAAGAGTACTGGAGTGGGGTACCATTAAACTCTTTGGCTTCCACTTAAATAAGATGCTAACTTATTCCTTTATATAATTTTTATAAGAAGATAATAAACCTGATTCAAGATCATTTTCTAATCTGTGGTTTAATATTTACATACTTGAAATGCTGTTTTGCTGCCAGCATCTGGTCAATGTCCTATTGTTTATTTCCAGATATGCTATCATATCCAGTTTGGAATAATAAAAAGTAGATTATGTCCATTCTTTTTCAACAGAAGCAAATTCCACAATTCTCACTCAGTAACCATCTTAGAAGACTTGAAATACAGTCAATGAAAATAAATTAATCATTTTTGCCATTTACTAATCTACACAGTAATGTTAATTATCATTTCAGTTCAATTGCTCAGTCGTGTCTGACTCTTCGCAACCTCATTGACTGCAGCACGCCAGGCCTCTTTGTCCATCACCAGCTTCTGGAGTTCACTCACACTCATGTCCATTGAGTCAGTGATGCCATCCAGCCATCTCATCCTCTGTCGTCCCCTTCTCCTGCAACCTTTCGCAGCATCAGGGTCTTTTCCAATGAGTCAGGTGTTCGCATCAGGTGGCCAAAGTGTTGAAGTTTCAGCTTCAGCATCAGTCCTTCAATGAATAATCAGGACTGATTTCCTTTAGCATGGACTGGTTGGATCTCCTTGCAGTCCAAGGGACTCTCAAGAGTCTTCTCCAACAACACAGTGCAAAAGCATCAATTCTTCAGTGCTCAGCTTTCTTTATAGTCCAACTCTCACGTCCATACATGACTACTGGAAAAGTCATAGCTTTGACTAGATGGACCTTTGTTGGTAAAGGAATGTCTCTGCTTTTAATATGCTGTCTAGGTTGTCATAGCTTTCCTTCCAAGGAGCAAATGTCATGTTAATTATGCCCAAGTGAAAATGTCTCTGTTCTGAACTTCTTCCCTGAAAACATTACATCTGAGATTTTTTTTTTAATTTTCTGGTTTTATTTGGATAATCAGAGGGTTATTAAAAAAAAACAGAACTTTAGTATGATTATATTGATAACTCTGTATATTGAATCTGAGATTTGGGTTTTACCAAGGCAAAAGGAAACCAATCTCAGTTCCATTTAACACTGAAGCTATAGCCCCCAAAGTCAATTGTTCTTAGTTTCTTTAAAAGGGTAAAAAAGGTAAAAAGGGCTGGAAGACTAGGAAAGCTACATATGGAAATGCAGAAGTTGAGTAAAGAGATAACAGAGCAATAAAGAAAAAAAACTGTAGCATTCACCAACAATCTGAAGATCTAGTTCCTCTTATTTCTAAAACTTTTCTGTTTGATCTCAAATCCATGACCGTAAAATTATTTGGATATTTTATGACTAAAGCCCCAATATACTAACTTGAAGCAGTACAAGTTGACCTCTGCTTGAAAGAATTTACCATTTATATCATAGGTTTCCAGAATTTTTATTATCCCTATGGCCATATTTGAAGGGAAATTTTTGTAAGCTAAAATTCCCAGGGAGGGATAAATTAGGAGTTTGGAATTAACATATATGCACTGTGCTGTGCTTAGTTGTTCTGCTGCTGCTGCTGCTAAGTCGCTTCAGTCATGTCCGACTCTGTGCGACCCTAGAGACGGCAGCCCACTAGGCTCCACCATCCCTGGGATTCTCCAGGCAAGAACACTGGAGTGGGTTGCCATTTCCTTCTCCAGTGCATGAAAGTGAAAGAAGTCACTCAGTCATGTCTGACTCTTTGCGACCCCATAGACTGCAGCCCACCAGGCTCCTCCATCCATGGGATTTTCCAGGCAAGAGTACTGGAGTGGGGTGCCATTGCCTTCTCCAAGGCTTAGTTGTTCAGTCATGTCCAATTCCATGTACTCCATGAACTGTAGCCAGCAAGGCTCCTCTGTCCATGAGGATACTCCAGGCAAGAATACTGGAGTTGGTTACCATGCCCTCCTCCAGGGAATCTTCCCAACCCAGGGACCAAACCCAGGTCTCCCACATTGCAGACAGATTCTTTGCCATTTGAGCCACGAGGAAAGCCCAAGAATACTGGAGTATTCCTTCTCCAGGGGATCTTCCCAACCCAGAAATCAAACCAGGGCCTCCTGCTTTGCAGGCAGATTGTTTACCAGCTGAGCTACCAGGGAAACCCCAAATACACACACTGTGAAAAGTGAAGTAAAAGTCATTCAGTCATGTCCAACTCTTTGCAACCCCATGGACTATACAGTCCATGGAATTCTCCAGGCCAGAATACTGGAGTGGGTAGCCTTTCCCTTCTCCAGGGATCTTCCCAACCTAGGGACTGAACCCAGGTCTCCCGCATTGCAGGTGGATTCCTTATCAAGTGAGTCACAAGGGAAGCCCATACACACACTGTTATATATAAAATAGAGAACCAACAAAGACCTGTTGTATACCACAGGGAACTCTACTCAATGCTTTGTAATGATCTATGTGGGAAAAGAATCTAAAAAAGACTGTGTGCATATATATATATATATATATATATGTAATTGAATCACTTTGATGTACACCTGAGACTAACACAACATTGTAAATCAACTAAACTTCATTATAAAATTAAAATTAAATTTAAAACATACATTAAAAGTTCATAGGATTTGACCATCCCAACATCTCATTTGCCCCCTAAGATAAGGAGGCAGTAATTTCATCAATTTACAGATGAAAAATCTGGAGCAACCAGAGGCTGGTTTATTCTTTTACCGAGGATCACACCATCTGTGACAAAGCTGGTCTCTCCACTCACAAGTATTTTCTAGATTTCTAGGTTTTGGCTGATAATCTTTCATCAGGTTTCAACACAACTGAGAGGACATTTAATGATGAGGAAAACACATGCAATCATAACAAACAGACGCATACAATGCTGTGCTCAGACAATCAAGTGGTTTCAGTGTTTGTGAATCTCCGTCTCCTCTGCTCCCCGCAGAAGAGGGACATATTTAATACCATCAGAGATGCATTAATACCTCTCACTGATGCTGGATATTGGTTACTGGTTTTGTTCAACTTGCAGTTCTGAATAAGTCTTCTTTAATATCTGAACTGTGCCCCATTTCAGAGTTCATATTCACTCACTCGCATCTTAGAAATAAAAGTTTATCCATATTGCAATATAGGAAATTATGTGATATATCACATTTAGGTTGTCATCTAGGCAAAATGACTCCAGTTTTCAAAAGGAGATGAAGGGAGAGGGTCAGAGAAAGTTGAAAAGATGAGAAGGGACCCAAGTTAGTCTGCAGAACTAACTGAGAGATGAAACGAGGAACAGCCCTTCTTTCCAGTATTTTTAATGTCGCTCTGTCATTACCAACTATCTCATTTAGTACTTTGATCACTGGTGCTGCTTTTCCTCACTTGCCCATTTTTCTGACTTCTATATCCTATTACATCCCATGATCCCTGTGTTTCTTCCTCATCCTTATTAAACATTTGTTTATCCTATCATTCAGTATCAGTTAGAGATGACGTAGTTGGAAAGAAATGCTTTGATTAATCTCTGAAGGTTGAAGCTGAAGTCAAATCCCACCTCTAAGGTGAAACTACCCCAGTTCACAAGCAGACACAATGATACACCGCTTAAGGGGGCCTGATGCGGAAAGGCCATGCAAGACCATAGGAGAAAGTATCTTTCCCGTTGTACCAAAGAGGAAAGGGAAGGCCTGCCAGGAGGATGGTGAAAGGCTGAGGGTTCCTGGATTCAACTCCTCCTTGCAACCCCTGAATTCTCATATGGGCTACCAAAATGTAGCTGAAAATCTGAGACTTTAAGAAATGATGAAAGGACTGGGCTTTGCACACAGACCAATGTAGCCAAGACTGAGGCAGCATCTCTGGCGCTGCAGGAGTGAGAGAGTGCAGAGAAAATCACAGAGAATAAAGTTAGGCTGGGGCGGGCTCTTGGAGGCCCCATAAGGTCTGCAGAACTGGAGGTGTGGGGTGGGGGCACCAGGTGCCCCTAGCATCCAGGAGAGCCAGCCCAGCCTGGTCAACTGCCCTGGCAGCTACAGTAGCCCGGGCCTGCTCACACCATGCACAGCCAGCCCCACTCTCTGTCTGAGAAGCACCAAGCCCAAGGTGCATTCTACCACCTGGAACTCACAAAGGGCAATGTGAGAGCATCCTGCCCGTCATGCAAAGGTCAGGGAGGAACAAGGAAGAGAAAAGGCAACAAACAGGAAAACCCAGCACACTTCCTACAGGTCTGCCCTGTCAGCACACTTCCTGCAGGTCTGCCCTGCTGTCTCTGTGTACCAGCGAGCCTGGAACACTGTTATTTAGTTAACATTATTTTTAGGTAATATTTTTAAAGACCCATGCATCTTCTAGAAAGAAATTATATATATATATGTATATATATATATATATACACACATAAACTAAATTGCTTCAGTCGTGTCTGACTCTGTGCGACCATATGGACTGCAGCCTGCCAGGTTCCTCAGTCCATGGGATTCTCCAGGCAAGAATGCTGGAGTGGGTTTTATACACACTCACACACACACACACACATATATATATATATGTCATCATAACTAGAGGGGTGGGATGGGGGAGGGGAGGAAGGTTCAAGACAGTGTGATATATGTATAATTATGGCAGATTTGTGCTATTGCATAGCAGAAACCATCACAACATTGTAAAACAATTTTCCTCCAATTAAAAAATAATTTTTTTAAATGCTATCATAATATATCATGGGCTTCTCTGGTGGCTCAGCAGTAAAGAATCTGCCTGCCAGTGCACGAGACCTGAATTCGATCCCTGGGTTGAGAAGATCCCCTGGAGAAGGGAATGGCAACCCACTCCAGTATTCTTGCCTGCAAAATCCCATGGACAGAGAAGCCTGGGGGCTATAGTCCATGGGGTCGCAAAGAGTCAGAAACAACTTAGCAACTAAACAACACAATATTTGCCAAGAAGATGCCCTTTGAATTACACTTATGACTATAGAATAAGTTATTATTTATGACTAGTGCAGGCAGACATCCCACAGCAGCCAAGCCTCTGAATGCTCCTCACCTCCTTCACCTCTGATTGTTTCCAACCACTGGCTCTTGCTGAGGACACCAGTCCTGCCACTTCACACGGAAGTAGGACTGTGTTCTAAACCACACAGCCCAGCATCTTGGCCAAGATGTTTAGACCATAAAGACACTACGTAAAGGGTAACTAGGCTTTAAGTGGCCCAGCCACCTAGAAAGGAGAGTGGTATGAAAATTCTTCCTAAATTAACAAGGAAAAAGAAAGAGGGGAAAAGAAAGAAAACAGGGATTAGATGGACTTATCAGAGTCCCTCTAACAATAATTTGAATTTAATGGCCAGAAAGAAGCTGGGCAGGGGGTAGGGGCAGGTAGAAGTGACCACATGCAGCATAGAAGGCAGTGTGCAGACTCCTATTACACAGAAACAAAACCTAAAGGGGAAAAAAATGGGTGTACAGGGAAGGATGAGTGAAGCCCTACAGAGCAAAGGTAAGTGACAGCATGTTCAGTGGGTCATCTAACTCAACCTGTCTTTGACTCTTCCCCACAGAGCATTAGGTGATGTTCTGGGTGGTAAATTGCTTCTCTTTTTGTGAGCTACATGTTTAAGGACATAGAGTGGTGGGATATACACAGGCTGGTGAAGAAGAGCTCAGAAATTTCCTTTAGAAAACAAACAGTTTCACAATTTCCCTTGCTGCCATTAGTCTTCCTCATGGGGAAGTAAACAACTTTATTTGAACATTTCTGAGTGGCTAAAATTGTAAATATGATGCTTTGCAACTGCAAGGTTGCTCATGAGTGTGCCCATATGCTACACACTCAAAGGGATATGTTTGCCCCCAGACTGAATTATTGTTCCCACATTCAAATTATCATCTTCCTTGAGGGTCTCATTAAACTTCTCCTACAATGCTGTTGGGCATTCAATGTCAGGTATAACCTGACAATGTTTTCTTGTCCATATGGTCCAACCTGCCCCTACATCCAGCAGAGGATTCTTACCCAGGGAACTGAATATACTTTATGCATACGTATTGAGTGCTTATATGTGTGAGATGTCTTGCTCAGCTCTCTAGAGAAGTTTGCCAAATTCATCTGGTGTTAAGAATCATCCAGGACACTTATTTTTTTAAGAAGTTCTGGAGGCCCAATCCAAACATACTGAACCAGAATTTCCAGCTAACAAAAAGCCATGTTATTCTGGTCTCCAAGGGAGTTGGAGAAAAGTTTATAGGGGATGGAAAAGTGAGCAAAAAGTCCAGTTCAAGGATGGGGAGAATGAAATACGTCTGAAAGAGGAAGGTAAGGCACAAGAAGATCATCTTCTTGGGGGATGGGTGGTTATGATGACGTATCACAGACGGGTTGACAGATTTCATGCAGCAGATATTCCAGGATTTCACTAGGAATGTGCAGGCAGTTCAGTCCTAAAGAAGATCAATCCTGAATATTCATTGGAAAGACTGATGCTGAACCTGAAACTCCAATACTTTGGCCACCTGCTGCGAAGAACCGACTCGTTGAAAAAGTCCCTGATGCTGGGGAAGACTGAAGGCAGAAGGAGGAGACGACAAAGGATGAGATGGTTGGATGGCATCACTACTCAATGCACATGAGTTTGAGTAAACTCTGGGAGTTAGTGATGGACAGGGAGGCCTGGCGTGCTGCAGTCCATGGGGTCACAAAGAGTTGGACATGACTGAGAGACTGAACTGCACTGAACTATGCAGGCCGCAGCAGACATGCACATAGGAGTGTGTGGTGTTTGCTTGGGAAATAGGGAAGTGATTCAGCCTAACCTGACTACAGGATGTGAGTTTGGCATAGAGGGGGCACACAAACAGTATGGAGGATACTGACACATTACTGAAGGTCTGGGGTTCCAAGGGGAAGAGTCCCCTTTTGTGCAGGGGCATAACCTGATAAAATCTGTTCCTTAGAAAGACTAATCTGCCAGAGGTATTAGAATAGTCTAAAGTCATTCAAGGCAGTAAATCCAGAAGCCCCAGAAGGATGTCCTCCCAAGGGACCGAAGGACAGGGAGGTAATAAAGGGCAGTGAGGAAGGACTGGAAAGACCATTTATGTGAAGTCCCTGGAGCAACGCTGGTACTTCATCCTCACTGCTCTATTTCTTATTTAGTGCAAATTTATTCAGTGTTCATTCCAGAAATATTTAGTGAGCCAGACATGTGGTGAGGCTCTGGGGCCCCCTCGCTGGGAGTTTCCTGGGGCAGACGGAGGGAAACACAGCCATCACGGGGCACAGAGGTGAGCAGGGGCAGTGGTCAGGAGGGTGAAACAACATCTGAAATATTCCTGCTGGGGATGCACCCCATGGGCGTTTCCTCCACTCTGAGCTGCAGTAAGGAAAACGCTTTTCCTCTTTTCCACCAATCATATTCATCTCAGTCCACTGAAGCTGAAAGCTAAAGAGAAGACTCCCCAGACCAAACCCCAGAGAAGGCCTCTATGACTCATGGTGTTCCCAGCCTGGACTTCACCATCCTCAGACACGAATTTAAGGGCTGCCACTTCCCTGGCCCCTCCATGCTGGCTGGTGTCACCTATAGTTGGGTTTCCTTCCCACGATCCCGAGACCTATCTGAACCACACACGAAAAGGTTTTTCACCCCAGTCTTAAAAACAATAAACAAAAAGGTGATGACTGGGAACTGACTGAAGTCCACTTGTCACAGAAAAGGTTAAATGCCCTGGACGTCTGTATGTGTGGGTATAAATGCACACACACAGTAACTGTATCCAGTGTTCGAACATACTCACCTAGGAGTGACGTAGAACTTACCAGTCCCTCCATCAGAGTGCTAGCAAAGTCCCAAGCTTGCGGTACCTCTGAGCTTGCAAAAACACACTAGGGACGCCATCGGGTCAGTATTGTTTTCTTCCGCTCTTGTGCACAGCACACCAGGGATCCATCTCCACAACATGCAGACATACGTCCCTGTGTTCTTTTGTTGGAGCAGCAGGCTAACTGCACACAGCTGTTCAGATCTCCATGTTTCTGGACTTGATTTCTGCCAGGGAGAATGGATACTTCAAAAGGACCCCCTCAAGACCTGATGCATAATGCTTAACGGTGTCTTCCACATCTCCCTCTTGCCACAGTTTGTGTCAGAAAATAAGAGACTACAGCTCTGGAAGCCCCCTCCAGAAGTGTCACCGTGAGAAACGCCTTCCACCACAGCAGCCACAGTGAAGAGCAAGTCCCCTGGAACCTGGCCAGTCCTTGTGAATACCTGGATTAGACGTACAGAGTAGTTAAAGGGGACCTGATAATTCCATCAGGTGGAAGAAAACATCCCCCAAGTTTTCTAAAGAATTGTTTAGCTATTAGAATTTTTTTTCTTTCTACTTTCCTATGTGGTTCAAATTTTTAATAAGCCTTACATCTTTATAATGAATATGCTGTTTTCAAGAACCAGATTCTGTTAAAGGAATCTCTATTGATTTTTGCTTGACTATGTGTTAAATTGATGGAAGAAGATGCAAGAAACCAATAACGTGACTGCCGGTGGAGAGAGGAGCTGGGTAGGTGGAACACAGGAGTAGGCAGTGGGGATGGGGGAGGGTGTCACTGCACACTCTCTTGTGTCTTTTGGGTTTTGAACCATGCAAATGTACTAATTAGTAAAAAAAAAAAAAAATGAAATTAAAACCCAAATCATTAGATAAGTAGGAAGATAATGAGGGGAGAACTCATGCATTTGGACATTCATTCCATACACACCATTCCCCGCCTCCCCCCACTCCTGGTGCTGGATGCCAAGGACATAAAGATAAATTCAATGGTGACTGTCCCCACAGATTAAGTCAGAAAGTAAGTGACAGCTTACAGTGACTCTGACTTGGATATGAAACTTCCATAGCACGATTTTTATCACTTTTTGAAGACCAGTAAAGAAAAAGCCTCATGGGATTTTGATACCAGTGGTAGAAACAGAATCATCCATATTTTCGCTTCAAAGTTAAACTCCCTTGTTAAAGGAACTTGGCCTTCCAAAATTAGGGAAGCCTCTTCACGATCAAAGAAGCAGCTAAGACTGTACTTAAGAGCCTGGTTTTTTGAATCAGTTGAGATTTGATTTGGACATCCTGCTCTGTCCCTCTTTACTCCCTTTGTCAACTTGGGTAAATTACTCAACGTTTTTAAGCCTCATATATCTTCAGTTCAGTTCAGTCGCTCAGTCGTGTCCGACTCCTTGCAACCCCATGAACGACAGTATGTCAGACCTCCTTGTCCATCACCTACTCCCAGAGTCCACCCAAACCCATATCCACTGAGTCGGTGATACTATCGAGCCATCTCATCCTCTGTCATCCACTGTCATCCCCTTCTCCTCCTGCCCTCAATCTTTCCCAGCATCAGGGTCTTTTCAAATGAGTCAGCTCTCTGCAGGTGGCCAAAGTATTGGAGTTTCAGCTTCAGCATGAGTCCTTCCAATGAACACCCAGGACTGATCTCCTTTAGGATGGACTGGTTGGATCTCCTTGCAGTCTAAGGAACTCTCAAGAGACTTCTCCAACACCACAGCTCAAACACATCAATTCTTTGGCCCTCAGCTTTCTTTATAGTCTCATATGTCTGCAGAATGACAATTATTATGGTAACCAGCTCATAAAGTTGTGGTGACCATTAAACTTCCAATGTATGCAAAGCACTTTTCATAATGATAGCATTACTATCATCTGGAGAGGAATCTTGGCTTTTCAATGATAAAATGAGTCTACTGCAAACCTCTCACAAAGGTTTTTGTTAAAGAAAATAGGATTCCATTTCTGCTGGCAGATTCCCCTCCAAGCTGCCTAATTTTTTCCTCCTGTGTCTTTTGCTCCCTAAAATGAACATTTGGCTGTGAGTTTAGCCAGAAGGCAGAATGGCTCCCAGGGAGATGGGAGCACTTTCCAAAGATCCATGATAAATATTCCTTGGCTTTCTAACTCCAAGGGCTTAAATCCTACTTTGTAGCCAGGGCCTGGGGCGTTAACCTTCTTGGCAACTTCAAAGCAGTTGTGAAGAAATCAATTTCTTTGGGGAAAATATAATACACATTGGAGCACATTAAAATTCATGATTTTTCTGCATCTTCTGCACAGGTGTTTTTTCACTTTTTAACTTTACATTAAAAGAAGCCCACAGTGCCATGAAATAAAAGACTGATGCATTTTACTACACATAACCAAAAGAAGCCCATCTGCATAACAAAAGAAATAAGTGGAGAGAAATATTTGCACTGATATAACAAAGGTCCTAGAGTCAAAGCTATGGTTTTTCCCGTAGTTATGTATGAATGTGAAAGTTGGACCATAAAGAAGCATTAAAGAATTGATGCTTTCAAGTTGTAGTGTTGGAGAAGACTCTTGAGAGTCCCTTGGATTGCAAGGAGATCAGGCCAGTCCATCCTAAGGGAAATCAACCTTGTATATTCACTGGAAGGACTGATACTGAAGCTGAAGCTCCAGTACTTTCACAATCCAATGCGAAGAGCTTACTCATTGGAAAAAATCCTGATGCTTGGAAAGATTGAAGATAAAAGGAGAAGAGGGTGGCAGAGGATGAGATGGTTAGATAGCATCATTGAGTCAATAGACATGAATTTGAGCAAACTCCTGGAGATAGTAAAGGACAAGGAAGCCTGGCATGCTGCAGTCCATGGAATTACAGAGTCAGATATGACTTAGCGACTGAACAACAACAATTATATAACATACAAAGCTAATCTTGCTGAATACTAGCTAGAGAGCTCTGATAAATTGAAAAGAAACTCTATGGAGAGTTTCTACCCAAATAAAATTGCATTGCCTTTGAAACAGCAATTCTGCTTTGGGGAACTTACCCTGCAAATATATTTGAACAACACTAAAATTATGTGCATACAATGTCATTCATTCCTTATTGTGTGTAATACAAAAGATTAGGAACAACCCAGATGGCCATTAGTAGAGGATCAATGAAGGAAAAAAATTATGGTATATCTATACAATAGAAAGAATATGTGATGCTGTATCAATAGACAGACCTAATTTTTAAAGGAGAGTTCTCTATGTACCATTATGGGAAGAATTGCTACATGTTTATTGGATGAAGACAGTGAAATTTAGTAGTTTGTCTTCTCTGACACATTTTGTGTAAAAAAAATGGGCAAGCCAATGTTAGTATTTGCTTGGACATTTCAAACAAATTTCAGAAATAAAAATCTCTGAAAGAATTGATATTGCAATTGATATTGCAACTACTAGCAGTGAGTAGGCAGAAGAAGGTAAGAACAAAGCAGATCAGGGCAAGGATGAGAGGAGGAAAAAATGAACATTCTTTCATACTTTTTGACTTTTTAACCCACAAAGCTAACTTGAATTGTAAACAAATAAAGACAATCTTTTAGCCTTTTCCCTCAGAACATTCTTTCATTCTTTTCAAAAGTTATATTAAACGATGATCCCCATGTCCACTGTGAGTGCCTATAAGGCAGAGAACGACTACAGTTACTCTCTTTGGGTCAAGGCTGGGTCAAGAGGACAGACTGGTGGTTGCCGAGGAGCAAGGGAAAGAGGGGTGGACTGGGAGACTGGAATTAGCAGATACAAACTATTACATAGAGCATAGATAACCAACAAGGTCCCACTGTATAAACCATAATGGAAAAGAATATGAAAAAGAATGTACATATTAACATATGTATAATGAGCAACTTTGTTGTACAGCAGAAATGAACACAACTTTGAAGATCAACTGTACTTAAATAAAATAAATTGAAAAGAAAGGAAGAGGGAGCCAGAGAGACCAGCCTTTCCCCACCGCTGGCCCCTGCAACCCCACTGAAGCCCGTCTCCATTTCCTTGTGAAGAGAGCTGTTTCAGGTGGCAGTTTAGGTCGGAGCTCTCTGAACGTCAGGAAAGGCCTCACATGACAAGCGCGTCATCTGTAGACAGTGCCGCTGGAAACAAGAGGTGTGGCATTCTTTAAAAGATTCTGCGACATTCTGAATATCCTTTAATAACCCTCCAATTTCAGTGTCAGAGTGGAGTTGACATCAGTTCTTTCTCATGATTAAAGCTTTTTATTTTAAACCTTAGCAGTTTATCAGGGAAACCTGAGTAACAGCACGACATGGGAATAAATTAAGAATCTGAACTCGGAGCCAGACTGTGCTGTTTTGTGTGTTGAGTCACTCAGTCTGTATGGCTCTTTGCAACCCCATGGCTGCTATGTTCATGGGGGTTCTCCAGGAAAGAATACTGGGGTGGGTTGCCATGCCTTCCTCCAGGAAATCTTCCCAACTCAGGGGTTAAATCCAGGTCTCCCACAATGCAGGCAGATTCTTTACCAGTTGAGCTAGCAGGGAAGCCCAAACCTGGCTTGAATCCTCACTGTCCATGTGACTTTTAGCAAGCTGCATTGCTTCTCTGGACCTCAATTTCCTCTTAGGTATCACAGGGATCACAGTGGCATGTACCACATAAGATTACTGTGAGGATTTATCAAAAGGCTCCGAAAAGAATATGTGCATTGGGAGCCACATTGAGCAAGACAGGATTCAAATCCAACCCTGAGTCCAGAGCTGACATGACTAGAGCAGAAGAAACTCAACCTTGAAGGGACACAGAGTTTTAATTAAATGTCCATACATCATCCTCTATTTCAGTGCAAAAAAAAAAATAGAGGGAAGCAATAGAATGGAAAAGACTAAGATATCATCAAGAAAACTGGAAACATCAAGGGAACATTTCATGCAAGAATAGGTGAGATAAAGGACAGAAATGGTATGGACCTAACAGAAGCAGAAGATATTAAGAAGAGGTGACAAGAATACACAGAAGAACTATACAAAAAACATCTTCACAACCCAGATAATCACAATGGATGATCACTCACCTAGAGCCAGACTGGTATGTGAAGTCAAGAGGGCCTTAGGAGGCATCAATATGAACAAAGCTAGTGGAGATGGTGGAATTGCAGCTGAGCTATTTCAAATCCTAAAAGATGATGTTGTGAAAGTACTGCACACACCACGCCAGCACATTTGGAAAACTGCAGTGGCCACAGGATTTGGAAAGGTCAGTTTTTATTCCAATCCCTAGAAAGGCAATGCCAAAGAATGCTCAAGCTACTGCACAATTGTACTCATCTCACACGCTAGTAAAATAAGGCTCAAAATTCTCCAAACCAGGCTTCAACAGTACATGAACCATGAACTTCCAGATGTTCAAACTGGATTTTAAAAAGGCAGAGGAACCAGAGATCAAATTGCCAACATCCGCTGAATCATGGAAAAAGCAAGAGAGTTCCAGAAAAACATCTATTTCTGCTTTATTGACTATGCCAAAGCCTTTGACTATGTGGATCACAACAAACTGTGGAAAATTCTGAAAGAGATGGGAATACCAGACCACCTGACCTGCCTCCTGAGAAATCTGTACGCAGGTCAAGAAGCAACAGTTAGAACAAGACATGGAACAACAGACTGGTTCCAAATTGGGAAAGGAGTACGTCAAGGCTGTATATTGTCACCTTGCTTATTTAACGTATATGCAGAGTACATCATGTGACATGCCAAGCTGGAAGAAGCACAAGCTGGAATCAAGGTTGCCAGGAGAAATATCAATAACCTCAGATATGCAGATGACACCACCCTTATGGCAGAAAGTGAAGAAGAACTAAAGAGCCTCTTGATGAAATTGAAAGATGAAAAGTTGGTTAAAACTCAACATTCAGAAAACTAAGACCATGGCATCTGGTCCCATCACTTCATGGCAAATATATGGGAAAACAGTGACAGACTTTTTTTGGCAGAGGGTGGGGGCTCCAAAATCACTGCAGATGGTGACTGCAGCCATGAAATTAAAAGACGCTTGCCCCTTGGAAGAAAAGTTATGATCAACCAAGACAGCATATTAAAAAGCAGAGACATTCCTTTACCAACAAAGGTCCATCTAGTGAAGGCTATGGTTTTTCCAGTAGTCATGTATGGATGTGAGAGTTGGACTATAAAGAAAGCTGAATGGCAAAATATTGATGAAATTCTTCAGGCATTTTGAATTGTGGTGTTGGAAAAGACTTTTGAGAGTCCCTGGGATTGCAAGGAGAGCCAACCAGTCCACCTAAAGGAAATCAGTCCTGAATATTCATTGGAAGGACTGATGTTGAAGCTGAAGCTCCAATACTTTGGCCACCTGATGCAAAGAACTGACACATTGGAAAAGACCCTGATGCTGGGAAAGATAGAAGGCAGGAGGAAAAGAGGACAATGGAGGATGAGATGGTTGGGTGGCATCACTGATTCAAAGGACATGAGTTTGAGTAAACTCCGGGAGTTTGTGACGGACATGCAGGCCTAGCATGCTGCAGTCCATGGGGTTGCAAAGAGCTGGACACAACTGAGCAACTGAACCAAACTGAACTGAACACCCGGCTTGTGTTCAGTGATGAAAACATCTGTTCACTTCCTAAAGAAATGCTACGTGTTGATAGATGAACATTTATGATGTTCTGCTAGATTCGTTGTCTCCAAAGAAGATTTAACTCCAGGGCCAAAGACAGACTGTTACTCAGAGTTTTTTGCAGTAGAAATTTTATTAAAGTGATAGTGACAGAAAAAACTTCTGATGTAGACTTCAGAAGGAGGTAAAAAGATTGCCCTCCTTGCTAGTTTGAGGCAGGGTGTTATGTACTTTTTCAGCTGCTGAGAATAGGGAAAAAACACCTCAAAGCTGTGAAAATTTCATCCAGACCCCTTCCTATAACATACATCCTGGAATGATATCAACATGAGATTAACCAGAAGGAGCGGGTTAGCCCAGAACTCAAAGCTGTGGGAGTTTTACCCAGACCTTCTCCCATAACATACACTCAGCTCAAAAAAAGGCAGGTCCTTGAACAAGAGATACTGCTGCCTATGAGGCCTACTTGTCTAAGGCAAAAGAAGGTGAAAAAGAAAGAATGATCACCTCCTCTTTAAAGGGGCTTTAGGCTTGGACTCCTTGTCAACCTAAGTTGACTCAATATGATCAGAGTTTCCCACTCAAAGAAAAACCATTGACTCTTCCTAAAGCATTATGGCTTTCTCCATTCTAGAGAGGCCACTGCTGCTCGTGGTTGGACTGGAGAGAGCAAGGACAAATCACTTTTCAACCATGTGCCTCAGTACACGGAGCCTGAATGGGGGACCTAAGACAGCTTCCTACTTTGGACTTAGAGAAACAAAAAAGAGAATCTAGTTGCTCAAGTGGGGAAATGCTCAGGCAGCCTGCCTTCTCTGTGGTGAGCCCGGTCAACGTGGTTCTCAGCACGACCAGCATCCGGAGTTGTCAGCACTGCAGGCTGGGGACTGATACAGCTTGCTGGCTTTCCATGAGAATAGATGCAAGGCCATATTTTCCTCAAGTCTTCAAAAATGCACAAAATCCTGAGTTCAGGTTTTTTGAGCACGAGCCACCCATTCTTCTTGCTTGGCCCTATAATAAATTTTCTCTGCTCAAAAAACAAATAAACAAACAAAAACCCTACAAAATCCTACCTACTACACCCCACTAATTTTAATTATTCTGAAATGCCATCTATAATTTTTACTGTTACAATGTTCTATAAGTTATATTATGAAATAGGATCATAACAAAGATCTAGCCAAACTATTATATTAAAATTGCTATACTAACAATGAATAATGATGTACTCATACCAGTATATAGAGTTACAAACAGAAGCTGCAAACCTGTTAGGATATCACTTGTAAGTGCATTACAGCAGCTGTGGCTTCCAGATATGCTTCAGAGACTCGTGTCTGGGGTGAACCCTGGCACTTTACACTATGCTAATGGAAAGTCATGTTCATGGGTCCATATCCTGCTATGTATTGAGGTCAATAATCAGAGACAACATCGAAAGCAAGTAAGTGGTTTTTAAATTATTGTGTAGGAAGATAGTATTTACATTTACTCTACTTAGATTTTCTGATCAATTAACAGGTCACGACCAAGCAGAGCTTACATTATTCCAAGTGCTGCAGTGAATGGTTTCCCTCATTAATAAAATGGAACCATCCTAAGTTCACTCAAGCAGCTGTTGCATTTATCATGTTTATATTTACAAATGACTATAATTATTGCATAATGTTGTTTTTATCCCTTTTTGGAAATGATCCAGGATTGTTTTTGTAGAACTCCTGTGGGACCTTCCATTTCAAATGTAGAATACGTAAAATATTTAGTATGTTTCAACTGAGGAAAGGAAATACATTTCACCAGTTATTTAGATGTAATAAATATACAATAAACCAGACATAGAAACTCAGTCCTTTCAAGTCTCACTTAATACAGTGTCATAGGAAAGATTAAGATACAAAGTTGGGGGAAATTGACTTGCTATTATACTTTCTAATAGCTGGGGTCAATATTTTCTGACAGTTGAGATAAATCCAAATCCCACAAGTGAATTTATATTCCATCATTATTCTCAAACCAAAGTGTGCTTTATCGCTCCCGTGCACTTCCTCCCCCACCATCAGCAGCCACCTTTGTTTTCATCTTGTTGACTAAGTCAGAGTTGGATGATTCTAAGTATCCTGAGAATTTCAATCCCATCATAGTCAATTTAACTGGAAACTGGAAATTTACACCAACTAGAAACTGGAAATGTATGCCAACACATTATACCTCATCATCATCAACTCACCCCTGCACTTACATCTCTGCAGCATGAAATAGCAGTTTCTCTTTAAGCTAACACAGAGAAACTGTGAAGCTAATGAGGGAATCAATACTCAAAGTGTTCTTTCTATGTCTTGAATAACTACATCTTATGTAGCTTTAAACTATCTTGTGATATGCTTTTATACTTATAATGTAAAAAAAATAGCTTTATCATAGAAATAGATCAATTCAGAAAGAGGGAAATCAGCATTAAAGCGTTTTTTCATTTGGGCAAAACAGAGGGTGGTGATGAAAGAATCACAGAATTCCAACATGTAAATCCCACCCAGAGGGAGCCTTTCTCTCTTCTCTGCTCTTTCTCCTCCCTTTCAGCCCCTCTACCACCAGCAGGGTATTCTCTCATTTCTTCCATCTGTTCAGACAGCTGTTCAAGACAAACTATTTTGGATTTATTGATTTATCCATAAACTAATCACTTTGCAACAAGAATATAGCAGATTAAATTATCCTATCCATGTGGCTACTCTGAAAGAAAATAAGTTACATATACATACACATAGACACATAACATATAGAGATACATATACATGTACATACATATATATAATACATACACATATGTGAATGCATATACCCACACACACATGCATACAAGACACACGTACATGTGCATACATATATATGCACACATCACATACACGCCTATATGCGTGCACATATGCTCATACATGTACACATACATGCATACACACGTGTACACACACACACACACACAGAAGCATTCTTCTCTCTCCTTAAGGCTTCCCTCCCATAGTATATGAATTATTTATGATTTTTGTATCAGTTAAGAAACCTCAATAATGAAAATGCCTAAGCAATGATATTTACCAAAGTATTTACAGTCATCATTTTCACTAAAATGATTTTATTAAGGAGGTTTTTGGCCTTTGTGTACGTTCAGTTCAGTCGCTCAGTCATGTCTGACTCTTTGCGACCCCATGAATCGCAGCATGCCAGGCCTCCCTGTCCATCACCAACTCCCGGAGTTTACCCAAACTCATGTCCATCGAGTCAGCGATGCCATCCAGCCATCACATCCTCTGTCGTCCTCCTCTCCTTCTGCCCCCAATCCCTCCCAGCATCAGGGTCTCTTCCAATGAGTCAACTCTTCACATGAGGTGGCCAAAGTACTGGAGTTTCAGCTTCAGCATCAGGCCTTCCAATGAACACCCAGGACTGATCTCTTTTAGGATGGACTGGTTGGATGTCCTTGCAGTCCACGGGACTCTCAAGAGTCTTCTCGAACATCACAGTTCAAAAGCATCAATTCTTTGGTGCTCAGCTTTACATTTCTTATTTCTTTCAGCAATCAATGCAAAGAAATAGAGGAAAAGAACAGAATGGGAAAGACTAGAGATCTCTTCAAGAAAATTAGAGATACCAAGGGAACATTTCATGCATAGATGGGTTCAATAAAGGACAGAAATGGTCTGGACCTAACAGAAGCAGAAGATATTAAGAAGAGGTGGCAAGAATACACAGAAGAACTGTACAAAAAAGATCTTCATGATCCAGATAATCATGATGATCTGTTGACTAATCTAGAGCCAGACATCTTGGAATGTGAAGTGAAGTGAGCCTTAGAAAGCATCACTACGAACAAAGCTAGTGCAGGTGATGGAATTCCAGTTGAGCTGTTTCAAATCCTGAAATATGATGCTGTGAAAGTGCTGCGCTCAATTTGCCAGCAAATCTGGAAAACTCAGCAGTGGCCACAGGACTGGAAAAGGTCAGTTTTCATCCCAATTCCAAAGAAAGGCAATGCCAAAGAATGCTCCAACTACCGCACAATTGCACTCATCTCACATGCTAGTAAAGTAATGCTCAAAATTCTCCAAGCCAGACTTCAGCAATATGTGAACCGTGAACTCCCTGATGTTCAAGCTGGTTTTAGAAAAGGCAGAGGAATCAGAGATCAAATTGCCAACATCCGCTGGATCATGGAAAAAGCAAGAGAGTTCCAGAAAAACATCTATTTCTGCTTTATTGATTATGCCAAAGCCTTTGACTGTGTGGATCACAGTAAACTGTGGAAAATTCTGAAAGAGATGGGAATACCAGACCACTTGACCTGCCTCTTGAGAAATCTGTATGCAGGTCAGGAAGCAACAGTTAGAACTGGACATGGAACAACAGACTGGTTCCAAATAGGAAAAGGAGTACGTCAAGGCTGTATATTGTCACCCTGCTTATTTAACTTATATGCAGAGTACATCATGAGAAATGCTGGACTGGAAGAAACACAAGCTGGAATCAAGATTGCTGGGAGAAATATCAATAATCTCAGATATGCAGATGACACCACCCTTATGGCAGAAAGTGAGGAGGAGCTAAAAAGCCTCTTGTTGAAAGTGAAAGAGGAGAGTGGAAAAGTTGGCTTAAAGCTCAACATTCAGAAAACGAAGATCATGGCATCTGGCCCCATCACTTCATGGGAAATAGATGGGGAAACAGTAGAAACAGTGTCAGACTTTGTTTTTTTGGGCTCCAAAATCACTGCAGATGGTGACTGCAGCCATGAAATTAAAAGGCGCTTACTCCTTGGAAGAAAAGTTATGACCAACCTAGATAGTATATTCAAAAGCAGAGACATTACTTTGCCGACTAAGGTCCGTCTAGTCAAGGCTATGGTTTTTCCTGTGGTCATGTATGGATGTGAGAATTGGACTGTGAAGAAGGCTGAGCGCTGAAGAATTGATGCTTTTGAACTGTGGTGTTGGAGAAGACTCTTGCGAGTCCCTTGGACTGCAAGGAGATCCAACCAGTCCATTCTGAAGGAGATCAAGCCTGGGATTTCTTTGGAAGGAATGATGCTAAAGCTGAAGCTCCAGTACTTTGGCCACCTCATGTGAAGAGTTGACTCATTGGAAAAGACCCTGATGCTGGGAGGGATTGGGGGCAGGAGGAGAAAGGGACGACTGAGGATGAGATGGCTGGATGGCATCATGGACTCAATGGACGTGAGTCTGAGTGAACTCCAGGAGTTGGTGATGGACAGGGAGGCCTGGCGTACTGCAATTCATGGGGTCGCAAAGAGTCGGACACGACTGCACGACTGAACGTTCGATTTCTTTTTCCTCTATCAAACTCCCCAAATACATACATGTGCACACACGTGCCCACATACATACAAACACACTCCACTGGATTATTTTGTGTACGTAGCGACCTCCAAAAACCTATATTTTAAGATTTCCTAACTGGAGACACCAAATATGCATGTAGCTTTGACTTAACAAGACAATATCTTTGGGAAACAGTCAGAGTATTTAACAGCTTTTTCAGAAAACAACTCATTAAAGCTGATTTTCAAAAGCCAAGGTACAAATGCAATTTGTTTATTCATCATTGATTCACAGTAGGGACATGATTTTAAGACTAATAATTAAGCAGCTACTTCTTTAGTCTGTGCACTGGATATTTTATTATTCAAATTTATTATTATTCTGTTAGAGTTACAAAAATAAAGGCTCCAAAACAAGCAAGCTGGCTCCAGTGTAGAGAAACAGGATGCCCTTGGGAAGCAGCAAGTGCAGGAAGCTACAGCCCTTGTGTGGGAGAGCTGGGCTTGACAGGAGGAGGCTGCTGCTGCCATTATGGTGCCTTCGTGGATACTAACACACCTTTAAAAACTGCTGCCCCAGAAATGGCTTCCCAGGTGGTGCTAGCGGTAAAGAATCCAACCCAACCCAAAAAAGCCATGCAGGACATGCAAAAGACGGATCCAACCTAATCCAAAAAAGCCACGCAGGACATGCAAAAGACGGATACAACCCAATCCAAAAAAGCCACGCAGGACATGCAAAAGACGGATCCAACCCAATCCAAAAAAGCCACGCAGGACATGCAAAAGACGGATCCAACCCAATCCAAAAAAAGCCATGCAGGACATGCAAAAGACGGCGTTCAACCCCTGGGTCTGGAAGATCCCCTGGAGAAGGAAATGGCAACCCACTGCAGCATTCTTTCTCAGAAAATTTCATGTACAGAGGAGCCTAGTGAGCACAGTCCATGGGGCCACAAAGAGTCAGACATGACTGAGTGAATGAGCACACTCCAGGAAAAGTCTATCGATTATTACATTTTGTGGTCATTTGGGGTCTGAGGAGTTGGGGGGAAAAAAAGAATATATCCAGAAAAAGCAAATTTAGGCTTGTTTCATGTTGCTTCAGGACACAACTCAAAATGTGAAAAAATGAAAAATTGTGATATCATGATCATGGCATCATATGTACAGATGCATAATTTTACTGACTTTATTCAATTATTGTTATCATTACTTTAAATGTTGATCTGTTAACATTATCTCCTAAGACACTGCTGAGCTGTAGAAATCCAAATAACATTTTGGATTTATTTCTATAACATCTCTATAATATTAGCAATATTGCGAATAATACCTACACATGAATGAAAGCTATGAACAGAAGTTGCAAAACAAGTTCTCAAAATCATTTGAAGAGTTATTTTGCTGGCTATCTATGCCTACGTGTTGTTCGTTAATCCTCAAGAAGTAATTAGTGCTCTTGGCAGGAAATTCAATAACCTATATGATGCTGATGATATACATGAAAATTCCTAGACACAGCCCCTCCCTCTTTGTACCACCAACCTATCCCTGCAAGCACACAAGAGAACACGGAGCTGTATACAGAGCGTACACACACACAGAAACAGGGGGCTTCAGGCAGGTTGGTTGGTTTGTTGGTTGATCACTTGCTTGGTTGGTTGGTCGGATGGGTTTTAAATAGAATCTTTTTTGTCCTTCACAGAAACTTGTCAGTTAAGTATACTAATAGGAAATGTTAATCCTTATACCAAAAAAAAAAAAAGTCACCAACACTAGACATCCCATCTGTGGCCTTGAACAGACCACCTAACTTCTTAGAGTCTTAGGTGCTTTTGTTTAAAATGAGGACTTTATAATCTGTAAGCTTCCCTCCAGTTCTGTGGTTCTAACTCGGTCTATTTCATTCTTAGCACGGCCCTAAACAGTCTGACTCCTCTCCTAACTCAGACTTCTCATCGACACTCAGCGGGGCTGCTGCCCTGGGGGCTAGGAAGCACCTGCTCGTGAGTGTCATAAGGGGCCGTTTGGGTCCTAGAAGTCACAGCTGAGCTCTGCTTTCCAGATGCGCACAGGGGCTGACAAAGGACTCCCTTTAATTATCTGAGGCTGTGATCATTTCCAAAGCCTGCATCCATCAGCGCACATATTGGGAAGCAGGGCTTGCTACATTCCAGCTGGCACAGAGGGTGGTGGGTGATAATTCCAGAGAATAACGCAAGTTACACTCAAATGAGGCCCTTCCAAAGGAGGGGGCAAAGTAATATTTTCCCTCAATTATAGCTCTCTCTGCCAGTCCCCTTATTTTACACACCACAAGTATGCAAATGAGCCTTTTGGGAGAGATGTTGTCAAGCATATTGGAAGGAAAGGATGAAAAGGCTGGGATGTGGATTAGCTATTTTAATAATACAGGGGGCCAATCACTTATTCTTTGGAGAGTGACTACAGCAAGTAATTAAATTTCTAAAGTGTCAATAAAACGAATGTTGATTACACCCAGTGTAAGAATCTGTAATAAAACAGAAACAACGTTTTTTCCCAGTATCTATTTTCAAGCTTGTGACATAGGTATTTTTGTTGCTGTTGTTCAGTCACTAAACTTGTGTCCAGCTCTTTGCAGCCCCATGGACTGCAGCATACCAGGCTCCTTTGCCCTCCACTACCTCCTGGAACTTGCTCAAATTCATGTACGTTGAGTCAATGATACTGTCTAACCATCTCATCCTCTGCCACACCCTTTTGCTTTTGCCTTCAATCTTTCCCGCCTCAGAGTCTTTTCCAATGAGTCAGCTCTTCCTCTGAGGTGGTCAAATTATTAGAGTTTCAACTTCAGCATCAGTCTTTCCAATGAATATTCAGGGTTGATTTCCTTTAGGATTGACTGGTTTGATCTCCTTGCTGTCCAAGGGACTCTCAAGAATCTTCTTCAGCACCACAATTCAAAAGCATCAGTTCTTTGGCACTCAGCCTTCTTTATGTCCAACTCTTACTTCCATACATGACTACTGGAAAAACTAACTTTGACTATACAGACTTTGTTGGTAAAGTGATGTCTCTGCTTTTTAATATGCTGTCTAGTTTGTCAGAGCTTTTTTACCAAGGAGTAAGCATCTTTTAATTTCATAACTGCAGTCACTATCCACAGTGATTTTGGAGCCCAAGAAAATGAAATCTGTCAGTGTTTTTCCCCTCTATTTGCCATGAAGTAATGGGACTGGATGCCATGATCCTAGTTTTTTGAATGTTGAGTTTTAAGCCAGCGTTTTCACTCTTTCTTTCACACTCATTAAAAGACTCTTAAGTTCCTCTTCACTTCCTGCTATTAGAGTGGTTATCATCTGCATATCTGAGGTTACTGATATTTCTCTGTGCAATCTTGATTCCAGCTTGTGATTCATCCAGTCCAGCATTTCACTTGATGTACTCTGCATATAAGTTAAATAAGTAGGGTGACAATATATAGCCTTGTCATACTCCTTTCCCAATTTTGAACCAGCCCTGTTTCATGTCCAGTTCTAACTATTGTTTCTTGACCTGTATATAAGTTTCTCAGGAGGCAGGATGGTCTGGTATTCCCATCTCCAAGGATTTTCCGGTTTGTTGTCATCCACACAGTCAAAGCCTTTGCATAGTCAAAGAAGCAAAAGTAGATGTTTTTCTGGAATTCTCTTGCTTTTTCCTTGATCCAACAAATGTTGAAATTTGATCTCTGGTTCCTCTGCCTCTTCAAAACCCAGCTTGTACATCTGGAAGTTCTTAGTTCATATACTGTTGAAGCCTAGCTTGAAGGATTTTGAGCATAACCTCTTTATCCTGTGAAATGACCACAATTGTATGGTAGTTTGAACATTCTTTGACATTGCCCTTCTTTGGAATTGGAATTAAAATTGACATTTTCCAGTCTTGTGATCACTGCTGAGTTCTCCAAATTTGTTGGCATATTGAGTGCAACACTTTCACAGCATGATCTTTTAGGATTTTAAATGGTTCAGCTGGAATTCATCACCTTCACTAGCTTTGTTTGTAGTAATGATTCCTAAGGCCCAGTTGATTTCACACTCCAAAATATCTGGCTCTAGGTGAGTGATCACCTTTTTTGTATAGTTCTGTGTATTCTTGCCACCTCTTCTTAATCTCTTTTTTTTTTTTTTCTGTTAAGTCCTTACAATTTCTATCCTTTATCATGCCCATCCTTGCATGAAATGTTCCCTTGATATTTTCAATTTTCTTGAAGAGATCTCTAGTCTTTCCCACTCTTTGTCTTTCTCTATTTCTTTGCAATGTTCACTTAAGAAGGTCTTCTTATCTCTCCCTGCTCTTCTCTGGAACTCTGCATTCATTTGGGTATATCTTTCCCTTTTTCCCTTGCCTTTCACTTCTCTTCTTTTCTCAGCGGTTTGTAAAGCCTCCTCAGACAACCACTTTGCCTTCTTGCATGTCTTTTTCTTGGGGGATGGTTTTGATCACCACTTCCTGTACAATGTTATGAACCTCCATCCCTGGTTCACACTCTATCAGATTTAATCCCTTGAATTTGTTTGTCACCCTCTGTATAACCATAAGGGCTCTGACTTAGGTCATACATGAATGGCCTAGTAGTTTTCCCTACTTCCTTCCATTTAAGCCTGAATTTTGCAATAAGGAGCTCAAGATCTGAGCTACAGTGAGTTTCAGGTCTTGTTTTTGCTGACAGTATAGAGCTTCTCCATCTTCAGCTGCAAAGAATATAATAAATCTGATTTTAGTATTGACTGTCTGGTGATGTCCATTGTAGAATCATCTCTTGGGTTGTTGTAAAATGGTGTTTGCTATGATCAGCATGTTCTCTTGACAAAGCTGTTAGCCTTTGCTCTGCTTCATTTTGTACTCCAAGGCCAAACTTGCCTGTTACCCCAGTTATCTCTTGACTTCCTACTTTTGCATTCCATACCCTGTGATGAAAAAGACATCTTTTTTGGTATTAGTTCTAAAAGGTGTTGTAGGTCATCATAGAAGCAGTCAACTTCAGCTTCTCTTGTGTCGGGTTAGGACATAGACTTGGATTACTGTGATAGTGAGTGGTTTCCCTTGGAAACAAACAGATCATTCTGTCATTCTTGAGATTGCACCCAATCCCAAAACCCAGATTCTTTTGTTGCCTATGAGAGCTACTCCATTTCTTCTAAGGAATTCTTGCCCACAGTAGTAGATATAATGGTCATCTGAATTAAATTCACCCATTCACATCCATTTTAGTTGATCAGTTCCTAAGATGTTAATATTCAGTGTTGCCATCTCCTGCCTGACCACATCCAGTTTACCTTGATTCATGGACCTAGATTCCAGGTTTCTATGCAATATTGTTCTTTACAGTGTCAGACTCTACTTTCACCACCACATGCATCCACCACTAGGCTTGTTTCTTCTTGGCCCAGCAGCTCTATTCTTACTGGAGCTGTTAGCAACTGCCCTCTGCTCTTCTGCTGTGCCATATTGGACGCCACACCCAGGCTGTGGGTGTCCAAGCTGAGGGTGCTCATCTCCCAGTTTCATACATTTCTTTCCTTTCATACTGTCCATGGGGTTCTCATGGCAAGAATACTGGAGTGGTTTGCCATTCCCTCTTCTAGGGGACCACATTTTGTCAGAACTCTTCACTATGATGCATCCATCTTGGGTGGCCCTGCATGGCAAGGCTCATGGCTTCACTGAGTTACACAAGCCCCTTTGCCACAACTAGGCTGTGATCCATGAAGGAGGCATAGGTATGATACGCGCTTATTTTCTATTCTTAAATAATAAGACCTGCATTCAATCATTAGTAAGAAAAAATAAAATTCTGGCTTCAAGAGAATTATCTTAAAGAGATGGTAAATTTCCTCCCTCTGAAATGGTTGTATCTATCATCCAAATCTTAATCTTCTCAAAATATGGCCAGGACTTTTATTTTATCCAATGTTCCAAGTCATAATTTCCACACTTAGTTGCTAAAATAGGAGCATAGGAAATTTAACTTAGGTTGCAGAGATCTAAGCATGTTGCAAACGTTCCCTGGTTCAAGAGTGATTAAAATAAAATGCATCATATTTTATGCTGCTGCTTCCAAAAATATATCTTTTGTGTAATGTTCTGAATTAGACCTCAGAAATATGTAATTTGGAAAATGAAAACAAGATTTGTGAGACCAGATATTATAGATAGAGAACAATTATTAGAATCCTGAGAAATCCTAAGAAGCCAGAAACAATTTTCTACTAACTTATTAATCAGGATTGAAGAGAACATTTGCCTGCTAAATCTCCAAACTCAGTGCCCAAAATCTGGACACATGAAGGAGAATCTTAAATGTGCCCTGAGTAGCACTGAATGTAGAGAATGCCCCACAAGGAGACTCAGTCACCTGGAAGTTTGGAATAAGGCAAGGAAAAGTTTTGGTTCAATCTGAGCATTTATTAATGTCAACACAGTATCTCTGAGTGCTGATTTCAGCATCTGGATACGATCTTTTAAGAATCTTTTGCTGAGCAATACAAAAATGTGATCATGCACAAATGAGTTTGCAGTATTAATAGTATCACTATTTATCTTGTTACTCTTTAGGGTTGTAGGGAAGGGTGTTCAAAGACTTTTATATATATGTACAATCTTTTCAATTTTCAAAACTCTATGAGATGGATTAGAAGGATCCTCTCACCTTTGTTTTACAGGTAAGGATGCTGAGATGCACAAAGGTTAAGAAACTGGTAAGAAACAGGGTTGGTGATGAGTTGAACAAAAGGCCCATTCAAGTCTCCTGTTCCCATTCCCCAAATGCTTTCAGCTCTCTTCTCCATGGCAGAGTTTCTCAAAAGGATCATTCTCATCTCCCTCCCTCAGGAAACAAAAAGCCCCCAAATCATCCATGTATCCAGTGGGCAAAGATCAGAGACTGGAACATGCAAGGTTCTGAGTCCCCTTCACATTCAGGCCATTTGCCTGAGCAGTACCTTGGGCTGTCTCCCCAGCGACCTGACTCTACATAACATGAGAACGACGGTTCTGATTCACTGCATCACGGTTTATAATTTCTCACTTGGAAAGCTTTTTCACAGCCAGGTACAAGCCAGAGCAGTTAAAAAAAAAGATTATGTATTTGTCAACGTCTTCTTATAGGTGGACTGTTTCAATGCATTTCCCAGTAGCTCATTACCCAAGAGAAACTGGAGGGCTGGTGGCTCACACAACCTCATTTTCTGGATGCACTGCAGTCCGGCTCAGCCATTAGCTATCTAAGCTCTTTGTGTGACTAACTTGGAGCCTGAGGTTTGGGGAAAACTGACTGCATTAGGAGCTACATCCTACCCAGACCTGTGTGGGTCAGGCAGTCACCCAACAGATCAGTGCTAGGTGTCTCTGAGCAGATGGCGTCTTAAGCAGAGTCAATGGCAGAAACCTGTCATATACCTGGTAATTTGTTCCAGCAGCATTTCCAGGGGTAGGTGCCTAAGGATTGAAATAGCCAAGGCTTTCATTTCTCTCTGCTGGTTCCAGCAAGAGCCAGCACTGTCGGAATCAAAGCTTGCTCTGTATCAAAAGGTGCTCTGTCTTTTAGGAGCTTATTTTTATCACTTGACATTAGTTTTCAAAGAGTGATTCCTTTCACTGTCACCCTTCACATTCCTCCTTTGCTCTTGAAACCTGTTATGCTTGATACCTGACGACAAAGCAGACATAAAACAGGGGGAGAATAGCGGTGGGGGGAAGGCTGTATGAGTGAATTGTTGCTGCAGGAATTTGATGGAGATAATTCCCTTGATCATAATTATAACAACACAAATGTGGATATGATGGCAGGCAAGCATGCACAAACACGTTCTCCTGCAAATGCCTGTGACCTCCAAGGCATGTTCTCTGAAGTCATGAAACCAGTGACCAGTAGATCACAGGTCACTTGTTCAAGGAGAAGAAAAGAGCCTTTAAAAAAAAAAAAAATAGAGCACTTTTCAAAGCTTTTTGGCACCTCTGAGGCAGATGTTGTCAAAACTACAAGGGTCAACCTGAAAGCCCCACTCTACATGCACACACACTCCACAAGCCCTACTTGTTGTATGACGTTTATTTTCTTGCATATCAAGGAAAGCATGGTTGTCCTACTTTGGAGAATTTTCCTAGCTTCATTAATCCCTGCATGTCAGAGCTGGAAGGGAACAGGTCTGCCATCTTGCTTTTCAAGACCCTTGGCCAGGAAACCACAGCCTGGGTGCCATGACTTTGCCGAGACCCCATGAAGTTGGCCACTGGACTTTGCATCTCAGTCCACCCTCCTCTTTGGGCAGCAAAGTCAGAAATATTTCATTCTTTCCACAGACACTTAGTAGCCAGTACTGTGTGGCCCTGGTGAAGGACATGGGCAAGATAAGAAAAGAATAGGATAAGAACTAGTCTTCAAGGGTTGATCAATTCTTAATGGTGTTGTTTTTAAGGAGAGACACTAAGTAATAAAGATTTTGTGGAAGATGAAAATCTTCCACAAAAAGTTATATTTTTTCCTGTTTGCTGATGTTAGAGAAAACTAATATTTAATATTCATATAGATATCACCCACATTGTAGGCACTCTTGAAATAAGATGAATGTCTTTGAAAGCTAGAAAAGAATAAGTTGACAGCATCTTAGAGGGGTTTTGGAAATTAGAAAAAAAATAACATTGTACCATTTGCAGCAATATGGGTGGACCTAGAGATGATCATTGGAGAAGACAACGGCACCCCACTCCAATACTCTTGCCTGGAAAATCCCATGGATGGAGGAGCCTGGTAGGCTGCAGTCTATGGACTGCAGTCATAGGGTCACTAAGATTTGGACAAGACTGAGCAACTTCACTTTCACTTTTCACTTTCATGCCCTGGAGAAGGCAATGGCGACCCACTCCAGTGCTCTTGCCTGGAGAATCCCAGGGACAGAGGAGCCTGGTGGGCTGCCGTCTATGGGGTCACACGGAGTCGGGCATGACTGAAGCGACTTAGCAGCAGCAGCAGCAGCAGAGATGATCATGCTAATGAAGTAGGCAGACAGACAAAGACAAGCACCGTATGACGCCACTTAGATGTGGAATCTAAAATACGATACAAGTGAACTTGTTTACAAAACAGAATGTACTCACAGACAGAGAAAGCAAACCAAAGGGGAGAAGAGGGAGGGGTAAATCAGAAATTTACGATTAACGTATGCATACTGTGCTGTGCTGTGCTTAGCTGCTCAGTCACACCTGACTCTTTGTGACCCCAGGGGCCGTAGCCCACTAGGCTCCTCTGTTCATGCGGGTTCTCCAGGCAAGGATACTGGAGTGGGGTGCCATGCCTTCCTTCAGGGGATCTTCCCAACCCAGGGATCAAACCCGGGTCTCCCACATGGCAGGCAAATTCTTTACCATTTGAGCTACCAGAAAAACCTCATATGCGTACTACTATATATAAAATAGATAAATAACAGAGACCCTTTGTATCGCATAGGGAACTATACTCAATATGTTGTAATAGCCTAGAATGGAAAAGGATCTGAAAAGGTACATATATATATATATATATACACACACATATATATATATATAGAGAGAGAGATAACTGAATCACATTACCGTACACCTGAAAGTAACACAACGTTGTCAGTCAACTATACTTCAATTAAAAAAAAGTTGTACACATTCTATTTGTACACATTTTTATATGTTAATGATTTCATTTTAAATTCATATATCATATATGCTTATGAATTTAGTGCTAAAATTAACATTAAATTCATAAACATTCAAGTATCTTCCATTTTATAACCACTTCTATGAGAAATACATGGCCATCAAATATTGTGTTTGACTTCACCCTCCTATTCCCTGTTCCAGTGTTTGGAAAGCAGAGTATACTGGGCTTATTAAATTTGGGGGCAAAAAATCTCTAGGTACCAAGTCTTTGCTTCCTCTTCTCCTCTTGCATTTCTGAACTCGTGTATGAATAGAGAGACAGGCTCTCACTGTTAGAGGTGATGCCCAGAGCCTCTGAAACAAAGCTCTTCCCCGTCCTCCGCCAGCGGGGTCAGGTTGGAAAGCCACGTCTTGTGACTCATGTCCCTGTCTTTCTGCGCCCTGCATTTCTTCATCAGTGGTTGTTTCAGCTTCACTTTGAGTGGCCTGGGGTTCAGCCAGATAGACAGAACATTAAATTCAAAACAGGAATGGAATCTGAATAGACCTCGGGCAGCTGACACGTAACCCGGGGATGCAATCTATTTTCACTCATTCTGTCTCCAGGCTCTTTGAAGGTTTTCCCATGAATAAAATCTGGTTGCTGAGTACCTGTGAGAGCTGGTGACCCACAGCAAAGGCTGGCAGATAGATGCATTTTGCTCTGGATGTGCTTTGCTTTTTTTCATCCTTTTTGCTGGCACAGTCCTTTAACAATCCCCACCGCTTTTCCTTCTCAATTAGAACAATAATATTAGTGACGAGTACTAAATATTTACTCTGTGCTGGTGCTGTGCTAAACGCTGCATTGCACTAAATCTACACAAGTCTACAAGGTAAATATTTGTATCCCGACTTAGACAAGGGCTTTAGTAGCTTAACCAACGTCCCAGAGAGACATAGCAGGGTGAGGGGGTCCAGACTCCAATGTCCTTGCGCATGATCACTACGTTTATTCTATTCTGTGTGTTTAGCCACTCAGTCATGTCCGACTCTGCAACCCCGTGACAGTAGCCCTCCAGGCCCCTCTGTCCATAGGGATTCTCCAGGCAAGAACACTGGAGTGGGTGTTCATGCCCTCTTCCAGGGGATCTTGCCAACCCAGAGATGGAACCCAGGTGTCCTGCACTGCAGGCAGAGTCTTTACTGTCTGAGCCACCAGGGAAGACAGCTGAAGTTGTTCTAGGCTTTTCACACCAGTTTTCAGTGGCACATTGGCTTCTCCCTGTTGCTGAGCCCTCCTTTGAGGCTGCCCCATCCATCTAGTGGTCTCAGAGTACTGTTAAGTGGACCTAAGGAAAGCCCAGTTGATTTCAGAGAATGCCTGGAGTGCAGCTGTATTCCTTTTCTATTGCTGTGTAGTACGTTACCACAGATTTAGCTGCTTGCAACAACACGGGCACATGATCTCGCCATTCCCAGGGGTCAGTAGTCTGGAACCATTTAGCTGGGTGCCCTGCTAGGGTCTCCTAAGGCTGAAATCAAGATTTCAGCTACACATATAATCTAGAACCTAGATCTGGAATAATTTCTGCCAAGTTCCCTCAGATTAGTGGCAGAACTGAAGTCCTAGTGGTTGTGGGGCTGAGGTACCCTTGCCTTGTTGACTGTCGACCCAGGAGTGCCTTCAGCTCCTGGAGGATGCCCTCAGCTCCTTGCCACATGTCTCCTCCTTCCCCACAACAGAGCTCACCTCTCGCAGGAATTCCATCTGCCATGGAAATCACAGCTTATTTCTTTAAAAACACACACACACACATTTACTTACTTATTTGGCTGCTCCATGTCTTAGTTGAGGCACTCAAGATTTTTGAACTTACCTGAAGCATGAGGGATCTTTAGTTGCAGCATGCAGGTTCTACAACCAGGGCTCTAACCAGGGACCCCTGCATTCACAGCATAGAGTCTTTGCCGCTGGACTGCTTGGGAAGTTCCAACACAGCTTGTTTCATAATCTAATCCACTGCTCTCTTCCTTTATTTGAAGAACAGATAAATATTAATGAATGAAATTCCATGATAATGGAACTTTTTATCCATAGATGAAAAAAGGGAGGTGGATTTGAGCCTATGTGTGGATGGGAAGAAGCTCTTCTTCTCCCACTCTGCAGTCACCACCTAACCATGTACAACATCCAGCAGGGTCTGACCTTCCTGAACCTATCTCCAGACCCTCTACAAGGAGCAGCCTCAGATGAACCTGAGGCTCCCCCTGTGAAAGGCAGCAAGGAAACACCTGTGTTGGGATCTCTGTCAGCCCCCATCACTCATCACTGGTCCACGTTTTATATCAGTCCCAGGTCACACCTGCTGACAGAGTCATTCTCACTCCCACTTGCTGATGGAAGTGTTCTGTGGATGACTATCTTGCCAAAAGTGCATGGTTTCAGAATAAAATAACAAATTATTATGTCTGTATTTACTTGGGTTTTTATTTCAAACTGAATTTCAAAGAATGGGTTCCAAGGGGCTATCCTATTAATGACTTTGTAAGTTCAAATATTGGTACCATTGTCCCCATCTAGCCAAGATGCCAGCGATGCCAAAATCTATACCAACAGATCTTCTTTACTATTCTCCACAATCTTTGAATATCGCCGTTTGCTTTTTCTACATAGCTTGAGATAAATTGGTAAGGTGTCCCTAAATAAATTCCCTTAAATAAGAAAGAATTGGAAAATCCTTTGAAGACCCAAAGTTCCAAATGCTTGTAGTGTGTTTGATTGACATGTATTCAATTAAAGAACACGTTAGCAAAATTTAACTCAAAACTAGCAAGCGTATAGACTAGAAGGGGGGAATCTGGACTTTAGTTTTAGTTCCTATTGCTTACTTCAACTGTAAACTAAAAGATTTAATTACCCAGGCTCCAGGGGGAAAGTGGAAATTATTGATTGGGGGTGATGGAGGGTTGCTGCTGGACATGAAATGTCAGCTCCCAAAACTCTCTGCTTTTGTCTTTTCTGTCAATGGGAGTTATCCTTTGCTAATAAGATAGGACATTGTTAATGGGAGTTGGGGTCCTGACAGAGGCACGGAGACTATTAGACAGCTTCTAGCTTCTCTCAGTGGGCTTAAATCTTGGGTCTTGATGAACTATATCCCAAACATGGGAAGACCCACAGACGTCCCTAACCCCCTGCCTGAGCTCGATGCCTGAAGATGGGCAAAAACTGTTCTTATTGTTGTCAAAACTAGAAACTCTATAAACCATAGACATTCATCTAATAAACTGCGACTAGATTCTCAGATTAATAATTCTCAAAAGGATGGTTTGGGAAGGTTGAGGAAAAGACGCCAGGAATCTGAGAACCAGTATAGATTCTCAGTAAGAACGAGTATTGATGTGCTGATCATATTCCTGTGCAGAGTGGGTCACTAGATGAAGGAGAAAAGAAGACAGGGGACAAATCTTGTGTCTGATTAAGGAGTTCCCAGAGGGAGGGTGGATGAATCTAGATGGCGGGCGAGGGGGCAGGTAATGGGCAGAAAGACAAAAAAGAAGAACAGGCTTAGCGACCCAGGAATGTGCCCTTTACACCTTTATGTCCAGTCCCCTGCCCCAGGAGCTCCCTTGAGCACAAGCTGCTCTTTCCAACATCCCACACGCCTGTGCTCAGAACACAGGTGGCATTTTCTTTGCTCCAGCCTCTCCTCAAGACCACGACTCTTCTCTCTTGAATACAGTTCTTCAGAGCTCCCTCTGAGGGGCCTGCCTTTCCACTCTACCACCCAGAACTCTCTCCATCCTCCCACCCTGACTTGCTACCTCCCTTCACTGCCTCTTGATTCCCTGAGGACTTTGAGCCCGATAGTGTCTTCCACCTTCTTCACACCCTGCCATTCCCCTGAGTTACTGCAGGGAGCGTGAGCACCCAGTCAGAACCTGGACTCACTTCCTCCACCTTCTCCCATGCATCTCGGAGCATCTTCCGCTAATAGGACCACAGGGACTGCCACCACAAGGCTGCAGGGCTCCCTCTCTGAGAAGTAGATGCTTCTCGACCACAGCCCTCTCTCTGCCCAGATTTCTCTCTCATCCCCTCACCCCGGGGCTCACTAAGACCTCCATCTTCTCCACTAGAGCACATCTCCTTGTCTGTACCATCCCCTCTACCTCACCCAGGCTTCACACTCCCTACTTTAACCACTGTCTCATGGTATCAGATTCCTGTTGCCACTGCAACAAAGTACCACAAGGATGGAGGCTAAGGACAGAAACTTATTCTCTCATGGGTCTGGAAGCAACAATCTGAATCAAGGCACCCCAGGGCCACACCCCTCTGGGGGCTGAGACAGAATGACTCAGAGCCCCTTGCTGATGGTCAGGATGCACCAGGCCTCCTTGGCTTGTGGTCACATCACTCCAGGCTCAGCCTCCATCTCCACCTGCCTTCTCTTCTCTGCATGTTTCAGGGATCCTCAACCCCTCTCTTAAAAGGATATGTGTGAAGACACTCAGGGCCCACCTGGATAAGCTAGGATAAGCATCTCCTTTCAAAACCATTAATGTAACCACACCTTTTGGGAAGGAAATGGCAACCCACTCCATTGTTCTTGCCTGGAGAATCCCAGGGACGGGGGAGCCTGGTGGGCTCCTGTCTATGGGGTCACACAGAGTCGGACATGACTGAAGCGACTTAGCAGCAGCAGCAACAACCACACCTTTTAACATATACAGTAATATTCATGAGTTTCAGGGATTGCGAAGTGAGTAGGTCTTTACAGAGCTGGTTTTTTTTTCTTTTTTTTTCAGAACACTACCTTTGCTTTGGGCTTCCTGAGTAGCTCAGCTGGTAAGGAATCCACCTGCAAAGCAAGAGACCCTGGTTCAATTCCTGGGTCAGGAAGTTCGCCTGGAGAAGGGATAGGCTAACCACTCCAGTATTCTTGGGCTTCCCTGGTGGCTCAGATGGTGAAGAATCCACTTGCAATGTGGGAGATCTGGATTCAATCTCTGGGTTGGGAAGATCCCCTGGAGGAGAGTATGGCAACCCACTCCAGTATTCCTGCCTGGAGAATCCCCATGGACAGAGGAGCCTGGCAGGCTACAGTCCATGAGCTGTAGAGTCAGACACGACTCATTGAGCACACACATTCGCCAATATTCTCTACTCCTTTGCTCCCCTGATCCTTCCCTGCCATCCAGAAACCCTCAACATTCTTTCCACCTACACCTAAGCCACTGCTTGCTGCTGGACAATAACACACTGTCCTGGAGAGATGCTACTGCCAATTCCCAGCCTCCAGCCCAGGAAATTCAGATGTCACCTCCCTTCTGCATTAGGCTACACTAGAGAGTCAAGTCAGAGCTGTAAACAGGAAGGATGAGTGCCGGGGTCCAGCCCCGGTGGATCCAGGGATATTCAAAGCGGGGGCGGTGCAGGCGGCTGTGGACAGAATTATTTATATAGATATAGAATAGCATAGGATAGCTCAGGATAGAATAATGTAGTAGGAAATTAGTGGAAAAAAGGACGCTGAATAACTTGGTTTACGGGGAAAGCCAATAAAATCTCAGGACAAGACATTTGCACCATCTACGTGGGGCACCAGCGTCCGCTTGAGCCTCTAAAGGTGCCCCACTGTGGGCTCCTTTTCTTGCAGATCTTAGAAGCCAGGGCAAGTAAGTAGACATGGTGAGCCTCCCCGTTCCAGATGGGAATTCAGCCTGGAATTAGAGTAAAAGAGGAGAGAGACAAAAAGACATGGGGGAAGCCAGGTTTCTTTTTCAAAGAAGCTAGCTCAAGAGAGAGTCATCCGAGAAACTGGTCTGAGAAACTGGTCCAAGAAACTGGTCCAAACTTTATTTTTCACAAGGCCTTTTTATACATAAAGATCAATGGGTATCACAAATTTTGGCAATGTCAGCAGCCCTGACTCTTATCGAGACCAGGCTATTTTCTCTGCATACTTAGTTGTATACACAAGTCTTAGGTAATTTACATCATCTTCCGGCCAAAAGGCCAATTCAACAATTTACAGCTCTTTTCTGATAAGTGTTATTTTTTCCAAGGTCTGGTGCCATTCTCTGGAGGCACTAAACAAAATTGCATTCTTACATAGCAAGGACACAGCAAGCAAGAGGAATACAATGATTTATAAGAGAAAGCAATTAACTCAAAAGCCTAGTGTTGCTAACATCAAAAAACTACTACATATCTTTTTCCAAATTTTGTTTATATAGCTAAACTTTCCAGGTGCAAATAATGAGGTCTGGCAGCAATTGTTGAGGCAACAGTGAAATCCTATCACTGACAGGGTTTTGGCTCTTAGAAAATGTTTTGTAACTTTAAGATACTTCAAGGCCTTTTTGCCCCTCACAGTTGGGGGTTGTAAGCAATTCACAAGCTTGTAAAAGGTCAGGGGAACCTGTTAGGCAAACTAAAGCTTTATCAAAGGGAGGTTGAGCTGAAACACTCCTTTGAAATGCAGGAAACTAAAGCTCTGAATTGACTTTTTTCCAGAGACTGTCAGAAGAGCAGGCAAATTCTTATCTTGGGGGGTACACGCTCAGGAAAAACCAAGGGGAAATCCGAAGACTCAAATTGCCTTGCTATCTGAGTCTGCCAGTGACCCTGTCATGGGTGGGATTCCTCACGCTGGCTCCCGACAGATGAGGACTTGGATTCAGGTCAAAATTACTTACATCTCCTTTGATTTATTTCAACACGCAAGGCAAACAGTACAGATGATGTCCCTTGAATGTGGGTGGACAGTCTCTACCACTTGTCTTTTATGTGGTGGAGGTAGACCAGAAGTATCACATCTTAGCAGCTCTTGTAAGGAGAAAACCACAGGGCTCCAGGATCACAGAGCTGTGGGCCCATGCCCCTCGTTTTTTTTTTAATGCAGTTTAGTTGCTTTACAATGTTGTGTTAGTTTCTGTTGTATGGCAAAGTGAATCAGCTACACATGTACGTATACCCTTCTTTGTCACCAAGAGCACTGAGCAGAGTTCCCTGTGCTGTACAGTATGTTCTCACTGGTTATCTGTTTCATACCAAGCACTGTATATATGTCAATCCCAACCTCCCAGTCCTTCCCACCTCCACTTTCCCCCCTTAGTATCCATATATTTGTTCTCTACATCTGTGTCTCTATTTCTGCCTTGCAAATAGGTTCATTGGTACCATTTTTCTAAACTCCACATATATGCATTCATGTACAATACTTGTTTTTGTCTTTCTGGCTTCACTCTTTATGATATTCTGTAGGTCCAACCTAAGTGTCCATCAATAGATGAATGAATAAAGGCAATGAGATACACACATATACATTGGAATGTCATTATTGTTGTTGAGTAGCAAAAACGTGTTCATCTCTTTGGGACCCCATGTGACCCCACCAGGCTTCTCTGTCCATGGGATATCCCAGGCAAGAATACTGGAATGGGCTGCCATTTCCTTTTCCGAGGGGATCTTTCTGACCCCAGGGATCAACCCAGGTATTGATCCAGCATTTCCTGCACTTGCAGGTGGGTTCTTTACTGCTGAGCCACCAGGGAAGCCCTGGAATACAACTCTGACCAAATAAAAGGAATGAAATTGTGCCATCTGCAGTCACATGGATGGACCTAGAGACAGTCACACCCTCCATGCACTCGGCGGACTCAGCACCCAGAGCAGCCTGTATTGCTGTATTGCTGTGTAGAGGCTCCCCGGGAGCCACTCTCTCGGGCCCAGGTCTGCCTTTGGCATCCTGTGGTCCCCGCCATGCTGGTACCAGGATCTGACAGGTCTCCATCCCTGCTCCCCTGGAGGTTCCCACACCTAGTCAACAGAGTGCCTAGAGCTTTCCCTTTGTGCTCAGAGGAAAAGCCAAAGGCCCTGGCAAGAATGTCATCAGACTCCCCTCAGCCCCCTCCTTCCACCTCCATCACCAGACTCCCGATGCCCGACGTCCAGGTTCTCAGAGGTGTTCACTTTTCTCTCCTACCTGCTAGTCCCCTGCCTCCCACCACCCACCAGCAGCCAGACGCGCTGTGTCTTCCCTGAAGCCGCCCCGCCGTCCTTCTCCAGCCCATCACCCCCATCACTGCTGCCCCCACAGGGGGAGGCGCCGCTCCTTTGTCTGAATCCAGCCCTGGATTCCCTCTGCCACACGCGTTCTCATGCCAGTTCCCAGCGAGCCACGTTCAGTGTCATCTGCTCTCTCACACTGCAGAATTCTGCCAGGCAGATATATGTGTGCCCAGCACTGCGCCCGACACACATGAAACCTCAATAAGTACTGAGAAAATCTGTGTCGTGTCATCAGTCATCACCTGTAGGCTTTGCTTTTTAATTTTTATTGAAGTATAGTTATTGTCTTATTTTTCATTTGAAAAAATATCTTTCAAAGGGTAATTTTAAATTACCCTTTTCACTTTTAAAGGGAAATTTTGCTGAATATGTAAATCTAGGTTAGTAAGATTTGTTTTTCTTTTAACATTTAAAGATTCCACTCCAAGCTTTTCTTGCTTCCTTGTTTTTGACAAGAGTTCCATTGTAATTCTTTTTCTTAATTTTTTTCTTTATTGAAGTATAATTGATTTGCAATGCTGTGTTAACTTCCACTGTATAGAAAAGTGACTCAGTTATACACATATACCTTCTTTTTATATTTTTTTATTCCGTTTATCCCAGGATATTTACTATGCTTCTCTGTGCTGTACAGTAGGATCAAAATATAGTTGCTTTGCAATGAAGTGTTAATTGCGGCTGTACAGCAAAGTGAGATAGACAAATATCTTCTTTCTGAGATTCATTTTATTGTAGGTTATTATAAGATAGCTTTAGACCCTGAAGTTGTTCATTATCCACACAAAATGAAATATCAGGAATGAGAAAGGTGCTAGTCCCAAGGCACTCTGTACAAGTCAGGCTGACGACAATATTCCACATGTGGCTGCCAGCCTTCCCAGAGGGGGGGATTGAAACCATGAAAGCTTACAAACAGCTGGAGAACCTAAGGACACTCACCTCAAAGAAGATGACCTTCAAATTCTTGAGACTCTGCCACACGGTTGCAATGGGGCTCAACCACAAGCCAGAAATTTCTACCGGCCAGACAAGGAAGGGAGAGAGGGACTCGAGGGCCTGAGCATGGGGGTGTCCCTGGGAGAGGCAGGAGGGCTGTGGACACTCATCATGAGGATGTTCGGACCAGAGGTTTTCTACAGACTCTGCAACCCTGCCACCCCCAGAGCCAAGCTAATGAGCACGTCAGGCACTTGCTCTGCAGCAGCTCTGGCCCAGCCTGCCCTCTGTCAAGCTGCCAGGGTGCCCTCGGTGTTGAGTAAGGCTCCCCAGCCAGACTCATCTCTGCTACCTGAGTGGAGACAACTGCAGCCAAACCTTTCAGCATGACTGGATTTCTTCTCCTTTCCAACTGTCTGTCAGTGATTACAGAATTGCATATTTTGTTAGACTGTGACAAACCTCTTCAAAAGTAATGAAAAAAAAGAAGCAAACAGCAACTACTTTATTAATATTTTCCTAAGAAACCTTAGAATGAGAACCTGGCCACTTCCTCAACTGATATTGTGCTTTCTTGTTTGCACAGAACGCAATCATTATTTTCCAGCTGACATGTTTGATTTATAGTTCCTAATATCTTTCAAGTAATGTACTTGGGAATTGTAGTCACTCTATTGATTTCATAAAACTTCTTTGTTCTCTGTGAAGCCACGTCCGAAGCTGATGATTTACATGCCCTCCATTCCCAGCTGCTGTTGAGGGCGTGGGTAAAGTAAATAATCGAACAGGACTTCCCCCCAGCTCTGGACATCATTTGCCCTGGGACCAAATCTTTCAATTCCCTAATGAATCTACCCATTCACAAATGTGTGTTGCTAACCAATTCACACAGCCTTTGTGTGTTCAAACAAAGAGGTGCACCAATAAAAATAATCAAGTGGAGGCAAGAAGGAATTAACTTACCTTCAGAGCACCACAGGTAGTTATTAACTCTTATTTTGGGAAAGGAAGGTCAAAACTGCTAAGGAAGAGAACACTAGGAACAGACCCTGATGTTTCATCTCTCTCTGCTAGAAGCCCTAGTCCTTCTCAAGATGAGTTTTCTTGGTGGACTTCAAGGTGTTCAGCTGCCATGCTGGGTAACTTTTCATACATGCATGTTTCCCTGTGAGGCCCATCCCACAGACAAATTTAAAGATGCTCATTTCCTCAAGGCTAAATGGGCCTGGCAGACCTGCTGCTCTCACCTTACAATCCGCTCAGCTTTCCACCATCCATATTCAGAACATAGCTCTGAGGACTGGGCAGAGTGGCCATCCACTGGTACCCCTACGGAAAGGAGATGGAAGCTGCACGCTGATGGTGTGCAGCCAGTTCAGGCCCAGCAGGCTCCAGTCTCTGCAACTTTGCTGGGTGCTCCCTGGTCTGTTTTGCGACCAATGTCCCCAGAATAGGCCTGCATCAGGAGCCAGAGGGAAAGGGCTCGGCTCCCTGCTCCTCCATGGACCGGCTGGGTAATAGCAGTCAAGCTTCCCTCAGCCTCTGCCTCCTCTCTGTAAACAAATGACTAATCCTTCTCTCCACTTCACCAGATCGATCTGAGAATCCAGTAATACAGATAAGCAAAAGCATTTGATAAGGAATAAGTCACAGACTGAACATACGGTCACGGCATTTGTCACCCAAGATGCTGTGGGGAGTATTCCCGGCTGTGCCTGGGAAGAAAGGATGGTGCTGTGCAGGGCAAGTGTCACAGGTGAGCACATCTGGGCCTGTTTTAAGTCCACAGGATTTTGATGCAATTTAAACATTGGGTCAGTTGAACACAGGGGCTTCCCTGGTGGCTCAGACAGTAAACAATCTGCCTGCAATGCAGGAGACCCAGGTTCAATCCCTGGGTCAGGAAGATCCCCTGGAGAAGGGAACAGCAATCCACTCCAGTATTCTTGCCTGGAGAATCCCATGGACAGAGGAGCCTTGTGGGCCACAGTCTATGGGGTTGCAAAGAGTCAGACAGGACCAAGCAACCGACACAGAGACATCCACAGTCAAACACGGAACTTTCATAAGCACAAAATCAGATGTCTCCCCCCGACTGTGCTGATGATAAATAAGGGGTTATGTACAAGCTGCATGCAAGCAAAACCACAGAAGGCGCAGGATGGGGGTGGCACACACTCTGCTCCAAATGAACATGCCAGCCTGGTGATGCTGTGGCAGGGGATTGTCCCTCAAGGGCACTGACTGTGTCTGCCTTACTCACCCCATCTTAAAGGAGTGGTAGCCAAACGTAGTTCAGTTCAGATGGGGCCTGGAAGATCAGCAGGATCTTCCAGAGTGACGGATCCCTCGCTCTAAGAGGCTGGCCAGTTCTCAGGCCCCTTCCTGACCTCAGATCCCCAGCTATGGGCCTAGGAATCCACATATTGAAGGTCTTCTTTGTCATTCTCACAGAGCCTGAGATTTGAGGAGCTTGCTGGAAATTCTGTTTTAGAGACTGTTGTGGCTAATCTCCAGATATCTCCACGGCCAAGACTTGGGTCTGAGTATAGCTTCTGCATCTCTGCAGGGGCATAACAGCGGGTGAGTCATTTAGCTGAGGCCTCATTCGTGAAGTGGGAATGACAGCCTATCCACACAGGGTTGTTAAAGGGGCAACGAGGAAAATGCACATCAGAGTGCTGCGTAAACTATGAGAGTCGCGCCAGTGGCGGTGCAGCTGATTCTTCATTGCTGGGGTGGCAGCTGCCTGAGCCCCCAGACAATGGCCAGCGTAGAGAGATGAACCCTGACCACAGCCAGGAGACATGATCTGCAGCTGTGGGGCCTGCCCCTGAAAGTCCTCTCACCCGCAGTCAGCTCTGCGGTCTCAGTGTCAAGAATCGGACCCTTCTGGGGACTTCCCTGGTGGTCCAGTGGCTAAGAATCTGCCATACAGTGCAGGGGATGTGGGTTCGATCTCTGGTCGGAGCTGGGGTCCCACATGCCGTGAGGCATCTAAGCCCACGTGCTACAGCTACTGAACCCACGCAGCACAACAAGAGAGCCCGTGTGCCACAAGCAAGACCTGACCTTCTCACTGGGGTTTCGTTAAAAAGCTAACATCCTGCTCCGTAACGAGATTAACACTGTGTATGCACTACACTGGAGAAGGCAATGGCACCCCACTCCAGTAATCTTGCCTGGAAAAATCCCATGGACGGAGGAGCCTGGTAGGCTCAGTCCATGGGGTCGCTGAGGGTCGGACACGACTAAGCGACTTCACTTTCACTTTTCACTTTCATGCATTGGAAAAGGAAATGGCAACTTACTCCAGTATTCTTGCCTGGAGAATCCCAGGGACAGGGGAGCCTGGCGGGCTGCCATTGATGGGGTCGCACAGAGTCGGACACGACTGAAGTGACTTAGCAGCATGCACTACATATTACTTGACAGATACTTTTTGTACATTACCTACTTTATCCCTCAGAACAACTGATGAGGTAGTATTATTAGCATCTTTATTCCCTTTTTGCAGAAGAAGTGCCTGGAAAAATCCCATGGACGGAGGAGCCTGGTAGGCTCAGTCCATGGGGTCGCTGAGGGTCGGACACGACTAAGCGACTTCACTTTCACTTTTCACTTTCATGCATTGGAAAAGGAAATGGCAACTTACTCCAGTATTCTTGCCTGGAGAATCCCAGGGACAGGGGAGCCTGGCGGGCTACCATTGATGGGGTCGCACAGAGTCGGACACGACTGAAGTGACTTAGCAGCATGCACTACATATTACTTGACAGACACTTTTTGTACATTACCTACTTTATCCCTCAGAACAACTGATGAGGTAGTATTATTAGCATCTTTATTCCCTTTTTTGCAGAAGAAGAAAGCAAGGTACAGAAGAGTTAAGAGTGTGTGCGTGCTCAGTCACTCAGTCATGGTCCGACTCTTTGCAATCTCATGGACGGTAGCCGACCAGGCTCCTCCACCCATGGAATTTTCCAGGCAAGAATGTTGGAGCGGGTTGCCATTTCTACTCCACAGAAGAATTAAGAACTTGCTCCCAAATCACACCTTTATTGCTGGCTGTGTCAGGGCTAGAAGCCAGGCCTCCTGACCCCAGAGCCTAAGATCACTGCATCGTGCCCTCCTCCATGTGCAAGAGGCACCCTGGCTCCTGCCTGTCCTGTCTCCTCTGACACATGCAGACCACCAACGCACAAAGAAACAGGGACTACAGTCCTATCAGCCTGGCAACATCCCTGCAAGAATGTTGGAGCGGGTTGCCATTTCTACTCCACAGAAGAATTAAGAACTTGCTCCCAAATCACACCTTTATTGCTGGCTGTGTCAGGGCTAGAAGCCAGGCCTCCTGACCCCAGAGCCCTCCTCCATGTGCAAGAGGCACCCTGGCTCCTGCCTGTCCTGTCTCCTCTGACACATGCAGACCACCAACGCACAAAGAAACAGGGACTACAGTCCTATCAGCCTGGCAACATCCCTCCCACAGCACTGAGCTGACAGCACCCCTGGGCAGCACTCCTTTTCTTTCTTTTTGCACTTAGAGTTTGGTTATATACAGAAAGAGTAAAACTATAATCTTGATTGTATTAGTCTCAGTTTAGGAAACCACTGCTATGCATTCACATAAGAAAATTCCTGAAGAACCATTATGAGTCTTGCAGCCAGAATGTTATATCTGAGAGCAGGAAATGCCTGAAAAGCTTCTAGATGAAGTGAGCCCAGAACTGAACATCGATTTGCCGTTTCTCAAGGAGAAAGTGGCAAACTCTTCCGTTGTTAATATAAAAATACAGAGCTTTCAGATCCCCAAGGACTAGTTCAAGATCTAATTAGATTTCTCAAGAGTGACTAAAAGTACCAACACATTTTCCTTTCTTTTAAAGGGCAAAGTTCTGCCCGTCATTAGTGATTAATACCCGCAGGCATTCTTCAGAGCCTCATCCAGCAGGCAGTATCAGCTACCCAGGTGGCAAGGGGCTGAGCATGTGTCTTTCCTGAACCACAACAATGGAGGCCAGACTAGAAGGTGGGGTGGAGTGGGAGACAGGCCCAGGATGAGACCACCCAGTAGCAAAATAGCAAAATAAGAAGCCTATAAAACAGTTTTAAACAGCCAAGTCAAGATAGCAGTTCTTCTCTAAAATATCATCAAGAAGCAATGAGAATAAGAGACAGAAATGCACATTCTTTTTTAAACTTTTTATTTTGTGTTGGGGTATAGGATTTGTCTCGTAACTCAGTCAGTAAAAGTCTGCTTGCAGTGCAGAAGACTCGAGTTCGATTCCTAGGTCGGGAAGATCCCCAGAGAAGGAAATGGCAACCCACTCCAGTATTCCCACCTGGAGAATCCCATGGACAGTGGAGCCCGGCAAGCTACAGTCTATGGGTCGAAAGAGTCACACACACGCTGGGGTATTGCCAGTTAACAATGCTGTGATAGTTTCATATGGATAGCAGAGGGACTCAGCCATACATGTACACCTACCTGTTCTCCCCCAAACTCCCCTCCCATCCAGGCTGCCACACAATATTGGCCAGAGTTCCCTATGTTGCATACTAAGACCTAGTTGGTTATCCATTTTAAATATAGCAGTGTGTACATGCAGATCTCAAACTCTAAGGAGTTAAGACTCTCCTTTCTCTCCACTCTTCCCCACCCCCGGCAACCATAAGTTTGTTCTCTTAAGTCAGAAATGTAAATTCAATCTTCATGGAAACTCTAGTACCGAAGAGCAGTCAGGTGCATTAGAGTCAAGATGGGTTCTGGCAGATGCTGAGAGGAGAGCCACGGCCACAGAGCTCAAAGCCAAGCAGAAGGCATGGTGCGCGTGAGAGTGGCGGGAGCTTCCCTGGCCCTGATTCGGCACAAAGGAAAATTAGAGAAGGCAGGAATGAGTAAACACTCATATAAATGGTCTGCAAATGTAAGATATTGCAAGTCAGTGAGACAGGACAGGGGTGTGACACTCCAGCAGAGGAGATTGCAGCTGCCAGTATCAATCAGGAAGAGAGAAATCAAAATCAAAATAATTCACACTTATAAAGCTGTAACATAAGGAGAACTCCCAAAACATGGCACCATGAAAATGTCGCCATGAGACAGATGAGGTTGTGAGCCAATATATCAACATGAATTCATAAACGTATTGAGAAGCAGCTGCCAGGATAAAGTGAAGCTTGGAGTAGAGGCAGGACTCCAATGAAGCTTGGAAACACAACACCAGGAGTAGCAGCATCTGGGAAAGAAGAGAAAAACAAAATCATCACCAAAGTGAAGGCCACACTAAGAGCAGTCCCAAAGATAACAGACACCAGGAAAATCAGCAAAAGGGACACAGAAGACAGGACTGGGAAATACAACAGATAAAATGGTAATAAAGAGCCAAAAATAATCATAGCTAAAATAATAGACATGAACTGAAAGTTGCTCAGTCATGTCTGACTCTCTGCAACCCCATGGACTATACAGTCCATGGTATTCTCCAGGCCAGAACACTGGAGTGAGTAGCCTTTCCTTTCTCCAGCGAATCTTCCCAACCCAGGGATCGACCCCAGGTCCCCTGCATTGTAGGGGGATTCTTTACCAGCTGAGCCACCCGGGGAATCCCAAGAATACTGGATTGGGTAGCCTATCCCTTCTCCAGGGGATCTTCCCAACCCAGGGATCAAACCCAGGTCCCCTGCATTGCAGGGGGCTTCTTTACCAGCTGAGCCACCAGGGGAATCCCAAGAATACTGGAGTGGGTAGCCTATCCCTTCTCCAGGGGATCTTCCCGACCCAGGAATCAAATCAGGGTCTCCTGCATTGCAGGTGGATTCTTTACCAGCTGAGCTACCAGGGAAGCCCATAATTTATTTAGTCACCTTATAAGGAAACTACTTGCTATTAGTATCGCCATTTGATAAAAAATAAAACCCGGTCCCCCACATTGCAGGTGTATTCTTTACTGTCTGAGCTACCAGGGATAAAGATTTTAAAAGGAGATCTAACATAGTTATCTCTTGCCCACCACCATCAAAACAAATATTTAACTGAAATAATAGAACAAGGGGCTTAGGTGTTGCAAGTGGTAAAGAACCCACCTGCCAGTGCAGGAGAGGTAAAAGATGCATGTTCCATCCCTGGGTGGGGAAGATCCCCTGGAGAATCCCATGGACAGAGAAGCCTGGCAGGCTATAGTCCACGGGATTGAAAAGAGTCAGACACAACTGAAGCAACTGGTTTCAGTGTGTCTGCCCTCTGATGCCCTCTTGCAACACCTACCATCTTACTTGAGTTTCTCTTACCTTGGGCATGGGATATCTCTTCACAGCCGCTCCAGCAAAGCAGAGTATCTACATAGATACACAAATAGCTTTTAGGGCATTACATGCTGGGGTCCTTAATTTTTTCCTTGAAATAGCAACTGATTAAGATATATCTCAGATAACCATAAAATTCAAACATTTAACAAGTAAATCAGTTTTTTTCAGTATATTTACAAATTTGTGAAATAATCACTGTTAAATAACTATATCAAACAGGAACCTCATATCCATTTGCATTTACCCTGCATTTTTTCTTTCCTCCAGCCCCAGAAAACTAACACCTTTATTTATTTAGTTTTTTCTATGTATTTGTCTAGTCTGGATATTGAATGTAAATTGAGTCATACAATATATAGCTTTTGTGACTGACTTCTTTCACACTGTATTAAGTTTTCAACGTTTAGCTATGCTGTAACATGTATCAGTGTGTCTTTCCTTTTTATTGCTAATTAATATATTTTATGAGAACAAATGCATTTTGTTTATCCATTAATCAATTGAGGGTCATTTATTTTCTTTCTATTTACTATCTATTATGAATAGTCATTCTGTGGACATTTGCATGCAACTTTTTGTGTCACTATTTTTCTTTCTCTTGGGTAGATACCTACAAGTGTTATTGCTGAGGCATATAGAAATTCTGCAGTTAATATTTTGAGGAACTGCTAAATTATTTCCCAGAGTAGCTGTACCATTTTATAGACTGGTCAGCTATTTCTGAGAATTTTCATTACTCCTAATACTCACCAAAGTGCTTTCCTTGTAGCTCAGATGGTAAAGAGTCTGCTTGCAATGCAGGAGACCTGGGTTTGATCCCTGGGTTGGGAAGATCTCCTGGAGAAGGAAATGACAATCCACCCCAGTATTCTTTTCTGGAGAATCCCATAGATGGAGAACCCTGGCAGGCTACAGTCCATGGGGTCACAACGAGTCAACATGACTGAATGACTAACACTTTCACTCACCAAAACATGTTATTTTATTTAAAAAAATAGCCATCTTACTGCATCCAATCAGTGCATTCTAAAAGAGATCAGTCCTGGGTGTTCTTTGGAAGACTGATGCTGAAGCTGAAACTCCCATACTTTGGCCACCTCATACAAAGAGTTGACTCACTGGTAAAGACTCTGATGCTGGGAGGGATTGGGGGCAGGAAGAGAAGGGGATGACAGAGGATGAGATTGCTGGATGGCATCACTGACTTGATGGACATGAGTCTGAGTCAACTCTGGGAGTTGGTGATGGACAGGGAGGCCTGGAGTGCTGCAATTCATGGGGTCTCAAAGAGTCGGACGCAACTGAGTGACTAAACTGAATTGAACTGAACTGCATAAAAAGTGATATCCCATTGTGGTTTTGTTTTGCATTTCCCTAATGAATTATGATGTTGAGCACCTTTTAATGTACCTATTTTCATTTTATATATTTTGTCTGAAGAAATGTATACCCATACTTTGTTCACTTTAAGAATTATGCACTGTGTTAATATTCAAAAATTATCTGTACTTTTGCATTCTGTTGTTTAAATATTCTAGATATGTGTTTTTCTAAACATAATATTTGCAAATATTTTATCTTATTCCTGTGTTAACTTTGCACTTTCTTAATATCTTTTCAAGTAAAGATATTTTTATTTGTCATGAACTACAATATTTTTTTTCTTTTATCATTTGTGTTTTGGTGTCATAGCTAAGACATTTTCTAATGAAATATCACAAATATTAACTCATGTTTTGTTCTAAGAGTGTTATAGTTTTATCACCTACATTTAGGCTTTTGATTCATTTGTCTATGGTATGAAGTTAGGGTCCAAATTCATTCTTTATCATGCAGGTACCTAGTAAGGAAATACCATTTTTTTCTCCTAGTTTTCTAAGATATAGTTTACATAAGCACTGCATAAGTTTAAAGCATGCAGCATAATTGTTTAACTTATATACATAAGACAATGAGTACACAGCAAGTTTAGTGAATAGTCATCATCTCATATAGATACAAAATTTTAAAAAAAGATAAAGAATTCCCTTGTGACAACTCTTCAGATTGACTCTCTCAACAATTTTCATATATAATGTAAACAGTCTTAATTATATAAGAATGTTATACCTTTCATCCCATATACTTATTTATCTTATGACTGAAAGCTTGTACCTTTTGATAATTTTTATCTTATATCCTCAAATGCCATTTTTAAAATCTATTTTTTTTGTTTTTTTTTTTATCTTTTCAGTGATATATTGTTTTATGCCAACATAATAACACAAATCAGCCATAATTCCACATAGCTGTAGATAATTCTACATACATAATTATACAACCATACTTATATACATATATCTCCTCCCTTATGAGGATCCTTCCCTCCCTTGTCTTTGTCTAGTTTTGGAATCAGGGTAATGTGGCCTCCTAGAATGATTTTGGGAGTGTTCCTTCCTCTGCAGTTTTTTGAAAGAGTTTTAGAATGATAGGCATTAGCTCTTTTCTTCACAATTCAGCTGTGAAGCTTTTTTTTTAATGGAGATTTTTTAAATCACAGTTTTGATTTGACTGTTTGTAATTTGATTGTTCATAATGTCTATTTCTTCCTGGTTCAGTCTTGCAACATTGAACTTTTCTAAGAATGTGCCCATTTTTTCTAGGTTGTCCATTTTATTGGCATATACTGCTGCTGCTAAGTCGCTTCAGTCCGACTTTGTGTGACCCCATAGACGGCAGCCCACTAGACTCTTCTGTCCCTGGAGGACAAGAATTCTCCAGGCAAGAATACTGGAGTGGGTTGCCATTTCCTTCTCCCATATAGCTGCTCATAATAGTCTGTTATGATCCTTTGTATTTCTGCATTGTCTGTTGTAACCTCTCCTTTTTCATTTTTAATTAATCATTTTTAATTAATTTGATTCTTTTTTCTTGATGAGTTTGGCTGAAGGTTTGTCAACTTTGTTTATCTTTTCAAAGAACCAGCTTTTAGTGTTATTAATTTTACTATTTTTTTTCATTTCTTTTCCAGTTATTTCTGCTCTGATTCTTATGATTTCTTTCCCTCTGCTAACTTTGTTTTTGTTGTTATTGTTCTTCTTCTTTCCAGGTGTAAAGTTAGGTTGTCTATTCAATCATTCTCTTGTTTCTTGAGGTAGGATTGTATTGCTGAAATGACTATTCTTTGTGTCATGACATTCTCTTGTCCTCCTTATGGCATAATATCACTTGATAATACTGTTAGTGATTCAGCTAGGATTCTGAATTCTACAAGTCTTTCCCTATGTTGCTGCTGCTGCTGCCAAGACGCTTCAGTTGTGTCTGACTCTATGTGACCCCATAGGTGGCAGCCCACCAGGCTCCCCCATCCCTGGGATTCTCCAGGCAAGAACACTCAAAGCATGAAAGTAAAAAGTGAAAGTGAAGTTGCTCAGTCATGTCTGACTCTTAGCGACCCCTTGGACTGCAGCCTACCAGGATCCTCCATCCATGGATTTTCCAGGCAAGAGTACTGGAGCGGGGTGCCATTGCCTTCTCCACTTTCTCTGTGTTAGGATAATGTAATCTTGATTACAGTAAATTGCAACTAAGTTTTATATCTAAATAATTTTGATATAGTAAAGTGTGAGTCATCCAAATGTGTTCTTATTTAAGTTCTTTTTTGGCTACTCTGGTGCACCTACATTTCTAGATGAATTTCAGGATCAGCTTGTCAATTGCTGCAAAATAAAACCAAGGATTTTAATAGGGATCACATGAATTCTGTAGATAAATTTTGAAAGGTTGCAGTCTTAACAGTATTAAATTATCTGATCCATAAACACAGAAAGTTTAATAATTTGTTTAGATTTCCATTAACATATTGCTACAGTGTCTTGTGGTTTGCATAGTGATAACCATGCAATTTTTTGGTTAAATTTCATAATTGTTCTGTTTTACTTTAGGTGCTATTTTAAGTGGAATCACTTTACCTTCATTTTCACGTTATTATACTGAGTGTGTATAAATATCATTTTTATGTATTATCTTATATTATTGCAGTGTTGTAGAACTTGTTTATTATAATTAGGGTTTGTGTGTGTGTGTGTGTATCCTTTGCATTTTTCTCTATGCAATAATATCCTCAACGAAATAATAATAATTATTAATATAATATCTCAATGAAATTATATTATAATATTAGTATAATATCCTTAATAATAATATCCTCAATGAAAAGAGATATTTTCAAATTTTCCTTTTATCTTGATGCTTTTTATTTCTTGTTTTTGCTTGATTCCTTCCCCACAATCTTCAGTACAATGTTGAACTGAAATGGCAAGAAAGTCTTCATGTTTATCTCCTAAATCTTGTTACACATTAAGTAGCATATTAGTTGTGGTTTCTTTTTAAAGTTGTTTTTGTAGATGCTTGTTATCAGTTGAGGAAGTTCTTTTCCATTCCTAATTTTTTAGTATGACTATCTTCAAAGGATGTTATTTTTCTCTAGTGTTATTTCTTTATCTCCTGAGATGATCGTGTGTTTTTTATGTGCTTTATTTTATTATAATATAATGTTTTGTTATTCTTTTATTACATATATTATTTGGAAATCTTAATACAACCTTTTGTCCTGAGATAATCCTAACTTGGTAAGGTTATATAATCATTTTTATACTTTCTTAGGTTTTGCTTTTTCATTTTTTGGTTTGTTTAGCTTAGTTTTTTTTTTTTTTTTGAGAATTTCTAGTCTTTTCATAAGGAGTGTTGGTCTGTAGTTTTGTTTAGTGTTACCCTTGTGAAACCTTGTTTTTGGTATCAGAATAATAATGGTCTCACATAAAGAATATATGAATTTATGTTAATTCTTATTCAGAGTTTGGTAGAATTCACTGATTAAACCATCTGGGATTCCTTTGTACACATAAGTATGAACCAGTTGTTAAGCAATAGTTCTCTGGGCCTAACTGAGAAATGTTAGCAGGGAAATAATATCAATAGTAGCCAAGGGATTGTATTAATTATCTATTGCTACAGAACCAGTGGACTCCAAAACTTGGTTGCTTAAAAAGTAAACTTTCATTGTCTCACATTTTCCATCAACCAAGAATTTAAAAACAGCTTGGCTGGGTGTGTGCATAGCTCCCTCCAATCAGAATATTGACCGCATGCCTCAGTTCCTTAATTGGGTACCTGTATGAAGCTTTAGATCCTGATCATTTGAATCCTGCTGTATGGTTGCCTTATTGTCCTCTTAAAACAGCATCTGACTTCCCCTCAGAGCAAGTGATCCAAAAAGATAGAGATGAAAACAACAATGTCTCATGACCTAACCTAAGAATCCAGAATTTGTTATTTCTACAAAATCACTCACTGGAAGCAAGTCACTAACCCCAGCTACACTCAAGTGTTAGGGAATTAGGTTCTACTCAACTGTCAAAAGATTATCAAATAATTAGGGTACATATTTTTAAACCACAGCACCTACATTAAGCACCTGCTATGAGTCAGGCATGATTGTCAGCATCTTATATTTACTTATTTAATTTTCACAAAAATCCTGTAATTATATGTTAAAACTACTCTTATTTTTTTCATGTGAGGAGTCTTATGAGGATAGAATAGACATAATTTTCAAAGTCACAGAGTGACATCAAATTATTACCCCAGGCAATCTAGCACCTGACCCTACGTATTCACATGAGACTATTAAACCTCTCAAAAGTAACATCGCCAAGTTTGCCTTCTAAGGCAATAATACTGCTAAGAAAGTCTCTGTACATGATTATCTACACACAGCTGGACATGTGACATCAGAGGAATGAAGGCTACAGCTTCACCTGCATGCAGTCACAGAGGATTACTCTATACACTGGCTGTAAAGTTTAGAAAGTTCAAGATTATTCATAATTAATTCATAATTATTTTCTAATATTCATACAAACTTGCTTTTCATTGGTCAACAAAGAGATCTGATCCTAACTTTGGCATCAAGCCTTTCAGACCTATAGCTGAGTCACACTAGGATTTGCATGGATTATTAGTCTTTCTCATTTATCTTACATTTGAGGATGCAGTCCCAGGTGTTTAGAGGAAATGGGAGATAATTTTGTCTCATTTGTTAATGAAAAACTGTATAAGCCAAGGTCTTTAGGACATGAAGAAATCTGAAAACAATACTTTTACATAATAGATAATTGAATTTCAAAGCTGTGGTCAGAATATGAGCCTTTTCAAAATTCCTTTTGTTTGTGGTTTGACTGTCAGATTTGTAAAGCATTCTTCTTTGATGACATGATTTTTACTGAGAATTTTTCTATTCATTCAAACTCTTCTGGTTGTAGAGTTGAAATGAGTCTCTATTATGAAAACGGTGTCATAATTTTTAATCAGTAGAGATCACCTCTGGTGCTGGTCTAATGAAAGGCTATGAAGAAGACAGGAAAGATAACAAAAGAGCAATCATAAAAATCCAGATAATATTTTAAGGGCTGCAGTTTAAGCTTTGAATAGTGATGATAATCTTTTAATACTTGTCATTCCATATTCCAAAAGCATTTACCTTTGCAAAAGAAGTCAAATTTGCAGCCTTAGCAGTTGGGATAATGGCACATGAGTAACAAATGAGTTCTATTTATTAATATTCATTAGACTCTCTGTAACATATTAAATATAATATGATAATAAACATTATTAGCAAAATTTTCACATGATTAATGGGGAGATAAGCAAAGCAATATATTATTATTACTATGGACCTTATTTCATTTTTACTAAATAGAAAAAATAAGTTTTTATAAGGGAAAAAGAATAGTGAGATCTGTCGTGTAAAGCATGGACCTTCGAGTCCTAATTGTAAATCATGTAAACATAGACTGCTATACCTAAATTTTGGCTAGAAAGATTCAGTATAAAGTATTTCACTACTCTAAGAAATAGATTTAAACTTAATATGATTCCATTGGTGAATAACCTAATTATAAATTTCAGAACTGTTCTGAAAAAGAAGGCTATTTAGAAAAAAATTAGTCATAGTCAAGAGAGGAGAGCAACCTAGTATAGTCATCTATAATATATAAAAACAACCAATATATATTTCTATATAGATACAATATATTTATAAAATATGTATTTTATATATATATATAAATCTCCTGCTACACACACACACACACACACACACACACACATACTGAGATGGATGCCTAATGAAATAGGACAGCTGGTGAAAGAGAATAGGAATCCTGGTTGGACAAACATTTTAAATGTTAATTTGTAGTTGATCTAGCATTCTAATTGAGAAAAGGAAATATCAATTATATAATAAAGTATATTGAAGGAAATATGTAAGAAAGCCAACTAGGTTGGATCAATATTCATATAAAAATATTTTCCAAAGAAATCAAAAAATTTCACCAAAATATTGAAGTGGAAAAATTAAATTGAACAAAATATTTATTGTCAGTGTTGGGATGATGAAGACTTTCTAAGGACACCAGAAGCACCAAACAGACATTGTCCCACATAAAATTAAAACAATTTCCTGCTTCTGCCCATCCTTTTTCCAGCCTGGCTTTGCTCAGTCTCTCCCACCAGTGCACAGGTGCCGCCTGCTCTGTTCCCCCAGATCTGGAGCCCGAGTCCACAGGGAGATTACGTCCTGCGAGGAAATTATATAAATAAATAAATAAAGCAGCATTAAAAAATAATATGAGAACCTTAATCCTAGGAAGTAGACCTATTATTCCCTATTGCTCCTACTAAGATAAAAACAGAAAACACATAAACGCATGAACAGAGATCTACTCCCAGCAAAAGGGCATGATATATATTCTATCTAAATTATCTAACAATAAGCATAAAAGTATGTATATATAAAAATTGTAGAAAATATAGGATTTCATATACTAATATGTTTGTGTATGGTAGTATATTTATATATAATGGTATATTCATTATTTATATATAATAGTAATACATATACATAAATATATATATAATTTATATATGAGATTTTCCTGGGGACTCAGTACAGAATCTGTGTGCAGTACAAGAGAAGGGAATGGCTACCCACTCCAGTATTCTTACCTGGAGAATTCCATAGACAGAGGAACCTGGAGGGCTACAGTCAATTATATATATAAGTATTTTTATACTATAGTTATATACATAAATTTATACATACACACTCATATGTTATATATGTAAAACAACTATAGAGTCTGAAAATGCTCCAGAAGGCTTGCATCAAGTGAATAAATAAGAAATATAGTTTCATCAAGAAAATGTATGAAAATTCAGTAAGATTAGCAAAGCAGAAATTCCATGCCAGCCTGGGATAGCCAACACAGGTCTCCCTCTCCCTTGGTCCCTGCCACACTGGGATAGCCAAGAACACAGGTCTGTCTCCCCCTTGCTAGAGGGTTTTCTTCAGTTCAGTTCAGTTGCTCACTTGTGTCTGACTCTTTGCAACTGCATGGACTGCAACACTCCAGGCCTCCCTGTCCATCACCAACTTCTGGAGGTGACTCAAACTCATGTCCATTGAGTTGGTGATGCCACCAAACCATCTCATCCTCCATCATCCGTTTCTCCTCCCTCCTTCAATCTTTCCCAGCATCAGGGTCTTTTCCAATGAGGCAGTTCTTCACATCAGGTGGCCAAAATATTGGAGTTTCAGCTTCAGCATCAGCCCTTCCAATGAACACTCAGGACTGATCTCCTTTAGGATGGACTGGTTGTATCTCCTTTCGGTCCAAGGGACTCTCAAGGGTCTCCTCCAACACCACAGTTCAAAAGCATCAATTCTTCAGCACTCAACTTTCTTTATAGTCTAACTCTCACATCCATACATGACTAGTCAAAAATGATAGGGTTTTCTTACCAGAAGGAAATTTCTCTTTCAGAATTCACTACACGGTTCCCAGCTACCTGCTGCCTCTTCTCTGTTCTGAGTAAAGTTGGGAGGCAGAGTCTACCTTCTATTTAGGATTGGGTTGTGTAATAGAGACTCTGTCTTTGACATGAAATCCCTGAGTCTGTACTCTTGTTCTGAGTTGTAAACTAGAGTTCCATACTTGATGAAGCAGTCCAACAATAATTATGTCTCCTGCCTCTCTTTACCAAGAGTTCAGTTACTAGATCAAGAGTGTCACTCAAGGGAAGCGTGCCACTGTGCCCACACTCAGAGCCTTGGCCCAGATGTACATGGAAAGAGAAGCAAGCAATAAAATAAATAGATCCTAATCACTTTTCAAAGGAACTGATATCATTAACAAACATGCACAAGAAGCTAATATCTCAGGGTGCTCTCAAAAACAGTGCAGGTTTTGGTTACAGGTAGTAATTGGTGCATTTGTGGATTCAGCGATCTGCTAAATTATACATTTTTAATACATGTTTCACTATAGGTTGACTAATTTGCTAAAGATAACTAGAGAGGGGAAATGAGAAAAAATATATATACATAGAAAATAAAACTTTAAATGATAGCTATAAATCCAGTTATATTAATATTACCATCATATGTGAAAGTATTAAACAATCCAATGAAACACAGAAATGGTTATAACAGAAAACAACCAATAGGATCCAAGTATGTGCTCTCTACAGGAAATGTGCTTTATAGTCTAAGGCACAAGTAGTTTAAAATTAAAAGGCTGAAAAATATATATTATGCAAACAGTTATCAAAAGAATGCTGCAGTAGCTACAGTGATATCAGACAATAGAAACTTTAATAAAAAATGATTAAAATTTAAAGACTTACTTTATAAGGTTCAGTTGCTCAGTCATGTCTGAGTATTTGTGACCCCATGAACTGCAGCATGCCAGGCTTCACTGTCCATCAACAACTCCTGGAGCTTGCTCAAACCCATATCCATTGAGTTGGTGATACCATTAAACCATCTCATCTCTGACATCCTTGTCTCCTCCTGCCTTCAGTCTTTCCCCAAATCAGGGTCTTTTCCAATGAGTCAGGTCTCCTCATCCAGTGCTGGTGGTCAAAGTATTGGAGCTTCAGCTTCAACATCAGTCCTTTCAATGAACATTCAGGACTGACTTCCTTTAGGATGGACTGGTTTGATCCCCTTTCTGTCCAAGAGACTCTCAAACACTTTTCCATCACCAGTTGGAGAAAGCATCAATCCTTTGGCAGTCATCTTGCTTTATGGTCCACTCTCACATCCAAACATGACCACTGGAGAAACCTTAGCTTTGACTAGATGGACCTTTGTTGGCAAAGTAATGTCTCTACTTTTTAATATGCTGTCTAGTTTGGTCATTGCTTCTCTTCTAAGCAGCAAGTGTCTTTTAATTTCATGGCTGCAATCACCATCTTCAGTGATTTTAGAACCCAAGAAAATAAAGTCTGTCATTGTTTCCATTGTTTCCCCATCTATTTGCCATGAAGTGATGCAACCAAATACCATGATCTTTGTTTTTTGAATGGTCAGTTTTAAGCCAGCTCTTTCACTCTCCACTTTCACTTTCATCAAGAAGCTCTCTAGTTCCGCATCACTTTCTGCCATGAGAGTGGTGACATCTGCATATCTGAGCTTATTGATATTTCTCCCAGCAATCTTGATTCCAACTGGTGCTTCATCCAGTCCAGCAGTTCCCATGATGTACTCTGCATGTAAGTTAAACACACAGGGTGACAAGGTATATCCTTAATGTACTTCTTCCCCAATTTGGAACCAGTCTGCTGTTCCATGTCTGGTTGTAACTGTTACTTTTTTACCTGTATACAGATTTCTCAAGATGCAGGTAGAGTGGTCTGGTATTCCTGTTTCTTGAAGAATTTTCCACAATATGTTGTGATCTCTACAATCAAAGGCTTTAACTTAGTAAATGAAGCAGAAGTAGGTGTTCTGGAATTCTCTTGCTTGGCTTCCCTGGTGGCTCAGAGGTTAAAGCACCTGCCCGCAATGTGGGAGACCTAGGTTCGATCCCTGGGATGGGAAGATCCCCTGGAGAAGGAAATGGCAACCTACTCTGGTATTCTTGCCTGAAGAATCCCATGGATGGAGGAGCAAACCAAACTTAAAGCAAGAAGGTAAAAGGAAATAGTAGATATCAGGGTGGTAAATAATAAAAGAAAAATCGATACACCATAAAAATTAGTGAAACCAAAAATTATTTCTTTGGAAAAAATCAATAAGCTTGATAAAATTTTATGTCGATTTCCAAACAATGAAGAGAACCCTCAAAGAACTAAATGATATACAAAAGAGCAAGCATTGCTGTAGGCCTTATGAAAGTAAAAGAGATTATGTAAGAAATACTATGAAAAATTCTATGGCAATTAATTACTTAGGTGAAACTAACATATGCCTTGAAAGATGCAAGGTACCGAAAATATTTCAATTAGAAAAAAATAAGACATAGCAATAGACAATATGAATGAACCTATAAAAGTGAAGAGATTAAAACAGTAATAAAATAGTTTGAATTTATTTAAATATTTATTATAATGAAATAATAATTTAAAGACTATCTGCAAGTCAAAGTCTGGGACAAGAATGCTAAATTCTATCAAATTAAAAAAGAAAAACTGTAAATACCAATCTCACAAACTTTTTCAAAACATAAAGGAGGGAATAATTTCCAAATTATTGGCTAAAGTGAGTTTTACTCTAATACTTAAGCTATCAAAGACATTGCAAGAAAAAAAAAACTACAAGAAAATATATCTTATGAATATGGATGACAATATCCTTAAAAGAATATTAGAAAACTTAATCCAGCAACATGTTAAAATTTCATATACAATCACTAAGTAAGATTTCAAAGACGTGAGATTAGGTTAACATCCAGAAATCAATTAGTGTAATATGTTGTATCAATAGAATAAAAAACAAAAAGCATATATCAAGAGACAGAAAAAGCATTTTATAGAATTCAATACCCTTTCATGATAAAATCACTCAACAAACTAGATGAAAAATTCCTCAATTTAATAAAGAGAATCTATGAATAACCCAGAGCAAACATTATACTTTATGATAATGTACTGGGTGCTTTTCTCCTAAGATCAGGAATAGGACAAGGATGTCAATTCTCACCTCTTCTTTTAAACATTGTAGTGAAAATTCTAATCAGAGCAATTGGCAAGAAAAAGAAAGAAATGGCCTCCAGCTGGTGTTACAACTAGTAGTGAAAGACTGACTATTTCCTCCTGTAATTAGGAACAAGCTAAGGATGATTATTCTCCCATTCAGAAAGTATCTAGACAGTGCAAAAAATCAAGAAAGGAAATAAAAGACATACAAATTAAAAATGATAAAATTGTCACTATTCACAGATGATATAATTATGTATAAAGAAAAATGCCCCCAAATCTACAAAACTAACCTTAAAAGTAATAAATGAGTTCACAAAGTTTTCAGCAGAGAAGATAAGTATAGACAATTGATTTTATTTCTATATACTTGTAATGGGCACATAGACACTGAATTTAAAAGTACACCATTTACAATCACTCAAAAATGAAATTATTTGGGTATACTTCTAGGAAAGCATGTACAGGACTTGAGTGCTGAAAACTACAAAACAGATCAAAGAAATCAAGGAATGAACACATAGCCGAAAGTCAAGGTATTATTGCTATAACCTCTGGTATGTGTGGGCTTCCCTTGTGGCTCTGGGCTGGTAAAGACTCCACCTGCAATGAGGGAAACCTGGGTTCATATCCCTGGGTTGGGAAGATTCCCACTCCAGTATTCTGGCCTGGAAAATTCCACGGACTGTACAGTCTATGGAGTCGCAAAGAGTCAGGCACGACTGAAGGACTTTCACTTTCCCTCACTGATATGTACATGAAGGGATGAAGTTCACTTGCTGTCTTGTTCGATTTTTTTTTTTTTTATACTGAATATTATAGATAAAATCACAGTGTGAAGACAGGCACATGTAAACTAGTTCAGATTTTCTTGGAGATGGAATCCTTGACTATGTTGGCTTCATCCTCAGCAACCTCAGAGGCTAGCAGTGGGATGCTATGTATCAGTATACTCCGTGCCGCAAGCCAAGCGTGGGCAGACAGGCCCCAAGACGGCCCTGCCTCAGTCTACTTGGTTAGTCACATTGGCAAGTCAATAGGTGAAAAATACACTGGGAAATAGGATGCTGGGGTTCCAGAATTATTCTTAGTCAATCTGGAAAACTGCTAAATGAATTTTCCATCTCTGAGTCCTTTTGTATTTTACCTAAGACTCAGATAATATTGTTATTGTCTTTTGAACCTATTCCATTATGCTACATGAACATTTTAAACGTCACAGAACCCTCAAAAGAAAATCTGTTTGACACTGACTCTTATTTGCCCAATAGTGTTGGTAGTAAATACTGTTACCTCAAACACTGTATGTTATCACATCAAATGGTTAAAAAGAAGTAAATCAAGGAAGATTAAAATAAATGGAGAGATTTAACTTGCTTAAGATGTCAATTTACCTGAAAGTAAAAAACAGCTTTGACAAGATTGCTGTTATGAACCCAGCAATATTTTTCTAATTATTAAATATTCTAAAGTTTATAATAATGGTAACATTAATCTTAATATGTGTATTTGAATTTATTATAATTAATGATCATGAAAAATTCAATGTCAGTCAGGTTTGCCTTTTACACTTAGAAAATACCATCTACTTTACCTTAAAAAATGTTAATTTGAAAGGCATATCCATGTGGTAGACTTTGAAATAGACTCCCAGCCTGGAGAATTTAGAAGTAACAACTGATTTAGAAGAATAGGACCACAGTAAATGATGTTCTTGAGTCATTTGAATGCCTTTTATTTATTGCAATGTATAGCTGATTAGAAGGCTTTCGAGCTTTATTATAAATCAGAATTTATGACACAGGGTAAATGCAATCTCATGAAAGCTGTAATATGAACCACTTTAGGGGAAAGAAAAAAACCCTTTAACCAATAATAAGGCCTTTGACACAATTATTTACAAGTAGAAGTGGAGATCTAGTGGTGCCTTTGATACCACCACAGTACATTTACCTCCTAGGCTTAACTTCAGCAAGGGTAAATTATTTTACATACAGACTAGCTTACATCTGTATTGTTGTTATAGAAATGAAAATCAATAAATCTTCTCTAATGATGTCAAGTAAGTAATGACTCCAAAAGTATTCCCTAACTAGGACACCATTTTAAATAGCACGCAAGAAGCAAAACTGAAATAACACTAGAAGATGTGCCTTGATGCACCATTGTCACTGAGCTCCTTAAAAAAAGTTACACACTAACGCAAAATTATTCCAGGGTCCCATTCACTCAGATCACTTTTCCAACCTATGAGATCTCAAAGCAGGAAGCATTTAAAAAATTGAGCTATGTTAGCATTCATATGGGGCTACTCTAAAATTCATCATAGAAGAGGAATTTCCCACTCTTGCCTTCCATTCTTTACATATTTTTCTTTCTGTGATGGGACTAAGTTATGTATACTATTCAGTGTATTGGGGTTCATCTGATATGGACTTATCAAACATTTTAACTAGAAATTATTGCACTGAGATAACCCAGGGGGATGGTATAGGGAGGCAGGAGGGAGGGGGTTCAGGATGGAGAACACATGTATACCTGTGGCGGATTCATGTTGATGTATGGCAAAACCAATACAATATTGTGAAGTAATTAACCTCCAATTAAAATAAAAAGTGTATATTTAAAAAAAATAAAAGAGTTCAGGGGAAAAAAAAAAACAATATGACAACATTAGAAACAGATTTTAGCCAAAATTATGGAGCAGACATTGCCAGAATTATATATGTTAATTTTAAGCTGTAATACAACTCTAATATATATGTATTCAATATATATTATTGATTCAGTCCCTAGTATTTATATGGTTTAATTCCTGATCTGCAATATACCCCAGAGCAGGAAATGGCAATCAACTCCATCAGTCTTGCCTGGGAAAACCCATGGACAGAGTTGGGGAGCTGGCTACAATTCATGGGTTCACAAAGAGTTGGACACAATTTAGCTACTAAACAATAACAACATATATTCATATATATACTGCAGCATATAGTATGAAGCTGTATGCTATTATTTTATTTTATTTTTTAAAAATATTTATTTTAATTGGAGGCTAATTACTTTACAATACTGTAGTGGCTTTTGCCATATATTGACATGAATCAGCCATGGGTGTACATGTGTTCCCCATCCTGAAGCCCCTTCCCACCTCCCTCCTCATCCCATCCCTCAGGCTCATCCCAGTGCACCAGCCCTGAGCACCCTGTCTCATGCATCAGACCTGGCTGGTGATCTGTTTCACATATGATAATATACATGTTTCAATGCTATTGTCTCAAATCATCCCATCCTTGCCTTCTCCCACAGAGTCCAAAAGACTTTTTATCATCTGTGTCTCTTTTGCTGTCTTGCATATAGGGTTATCATTACCATCTTTCTAAATTCCATATATATGCATTGATGTACTGTATTGGTGTTTTTCTTTCTGACTTACTTTACTCTGTGTAATAGGCCCCAGTTTCATCCACCTAATTAGAACTGACTCAAATGTATTATTTTTAATGGCTGAGTAATAACTCCGGGAATTGGTGATGGACAGGGAGGCCTGGCATGCTGCGATTCCTGGGGTCACAAAGAGTCAGACAAGACTGAGCGACTGAACTGAACTGAATATTCCCTTGTGTCTATGTATCACAGCTTTCCTTGTTGTTATATAAAAAAAGCAATTGACTTTTGTGTATTAATCTCATATCCCACAACCTTCCTATCAGTTCAGTCATTCAGACATGTCCGACTCTGTGACCTCATGGACTTCAGCATACCAGTCTTCCTTGTCCAGCACCAAACCCCAGAGCTTGCTCAAACTCATTCCATTGAGTTGGTGATGCAATCCAATCATCTCATCCTCTGTCTTCCTCTTCTCTGCCTGCCTGCAGTCTTTTCTAGCAGCAGTGTCTTTTTCAATGAGTCAGTTCTTCTCATGAGGTAGCCGAAGTATTGGAGCTTTAGTTTCAGCATCAGTCCTTCTAATGAAAATTCAGGACTGATTTTCCTTATGATGGACTGTTTTGATCTCCTTGCAGTTCAAGAGACTCTCAAGAGTCTGCTCCAACATCACAGTACAAAAGCAGCAATTCTTTGGCACTCAGCTTTCTTTATGGTTCAACTCTCACATCCATACATGACCACTGGAAAAATGATAGCTTTGAGGAGACAGATGTTTGTCAGCAAAGTACTGTCTCTGCTTTGTAATATACTGTCAAGGTTTGACACAGTTTTTCCTCCAAGAAGCAAGCGTCTTTTAATTCATAGCCGTAGTCACCATCTGCAGTGATTTTAGAGCCCAAGAAAATGGTCTGTCACTGTTTCTATTGTTTCCCCATCTATTTGCCATGAAGTGATGGGACCAGATGCGATGATCTTTGTCTTCTGAATGTTGAGTTTTAAGCCAACTTTTTCACTCCCCTCTTTCACTTTCATCAAGAGGCTCTTTAGTTCCTTTTCACTTTCTGCCATAAGGGTAGTGGCATCTGCATATCTGAGGTTATTGATATTTCTCCTGGCAATCTTGATTCCAGCTTGTCCTTCATCCAGCCCAGAAGTTCCCATGATGTACTCTGCATATAGGTTAAGTAAGCAACCTTGATGTAATTGCTTATTGACTTCAGGATTTTTTTTTCTTTTCTGTTGTTGATTCCTTAGTATTTTCTATAGACAGTAGTGTCATCTGTAAAAGACCATTTTATTTTTTCCTTCTCAGTCTGTATATCTCTTATGCATTATCTAAGACTTCTAATACAATGTTGAGCATTATGTTTGAAAGTACACATCCTTACCTTTCTCCTGATTTTATTGGGAACCATCTAGTTTCTCATGTTAAATGTAATGCTAGCTGTTACATTTTTATGGATGTCCTTTGTAAAGTTGAGAAATTTCCCTTCTGTTCCCTGTTCTGCTACTGCTAAGTCGCTTCAGTCGTGTCCGACTCTGTGTGACCCCATAGATGGCAGCCCACCAGGCTCCCCCATCCCTGGGATTCTCCAGGCAAGAACACTGGAGTGGGTTGCCATTTCCTTCTCCAATGCATGAAAGTGAAAAGTGAAAGTGAAGTCGCTCAGTCGTGTCTGACTCTTTGCGACCCCATGGACTGCAGCCTACCAGACTCCTCTGTCCATGGGATTTTCCAGGCAAGAGTACTGGAATGGGGTGCCATTGCCTTCTCCCTGTTAGCTGAGAGTTTTTATTATTAACAGGCGTGTGCTCTTGTCAAATTTTTTTTTTCATTTACAGGTATGATCATGTAATTTTTCTTTAGACTGTTGATGATGGTAAGATAAATTAATTTTTGAATATTGAATCAATCTTACATACCTAGAATACATCCCAGTTGGCTGTGGCTTATAATTTTTCATACATTACTTGGGTTTGTTTGCTATTATTTTATTAAGGATATTTACATCTGTATTCATGAAATATATGTCTGTAGTTTTTCCCTCTTTTGATGTCTCTGTTTGGTTTGGGTGTTAAGGTAATGCTTATTCATACAATGAGTTAGGAATTATTCCCTCAGCCTATATTTTCTGGAATACAATGTAGAATATTAGAGTAATTTCTTCCTTAAATATTTGTGAGAATTTTCCAGTGAGCACTGATAATTTCTGTTTTAAAAGCTTATTAATTCAATTTATTTAATCATATATATGTATATTTATTTAATCATATATATATATATATACATATAGTTTATTCTACCTGTATAAGCTTTGGTAGGTGTGTCTTTATAAAGAAACTGGTCCATGTTGTCTATGTTATTAAATTTTTGGAGATAGAATTGTTCATAATATTTATTTATTATCCTTTTAATAGGTGCAGAATCAGCAGTGATAGGTCCTCTGTCATTTCTGGTACTAGTAATTTATATCTTCTCTCTTCTCTTTTTCTCTCTTGTTTCATTTTCAGTAGATTTGTATTTTCTCATTATTTTTCCTTTTCTGTGCTTTTTTTTAAAATAGCTGTTTGTATCATATTTTATTTATTTAAAAAACTAGTCATTGGGAAGTTTCTCTTCTTGAATCCTGGGCATTTCCAAGTTGCAATTAATATTCTTGCAATTTATTCTGTTTGAGGTTATGTTACTTGAAAGCAATCTTATCTTTTAGAAGGCTGATTTTTAAACCATGTAAGTGGAGTTACCATAGTCTTTAGACTGAATGTTAATTTTTCTCCACTATGGACTACTCTTTCAGATGAAGTTTTCCTCCCAGGCTTGTGGGATAAAGCATTGCTATCTTTCCTGCGTGGGTTCTGATGATTCTTCATTCTGATCCCCTTCAGGTGCTGCTTCCTAGGCCCTTATAGTTTCCTTATACTACTTGTGTATTGATCAGTACTCATTTGAATAAACCAGGGGGAAACTCCTCCATGATTTCAGAGTTTCCTCTGGTATTCCAGAGTACCTATAAACTCTAAACACCTGTGGTTCTCAGCCTCTGATCTGTCTCTTCAATTCACAGGGTCTGCCTGTTTGCCTTGGTTCTCCTCCTGTGCCTTGGCCTGGAATCTTTCTCTAGACAATTTCCTGGAGACAATCAGAGTTACCACATCATAACCCCCCTGCCCCCATATTTTAGTGATTAGCCTGATTTCCAGCGTTTTGAGCACTTTTTAAAAAATTTTTTTCCTTTTATTATTATTTTTTTGGCTATTCCATATGAGAAGATGAATCTCGGGTTCTCCTTCTTGACAGAGAACAGATTATCAGGAATAGGATCAGTATTACCTTGAATATGACAGACAGGAATTTCATTCAAACACATTTAGCTTATGAGGAAAATGAATTAATTCATAAAATTCAAAAAGCTATTGAACCTAGCTTCAGGTTAGGATGCAAGTGCTCCTGGACACCAAGAACACTAGAACTTTGAATAGTCTCGCTCTACTTTTTACAATTTCTGCTTCTCATTACTCATGGTGAGCCACGTCTTCTTCTCGCGATAGGCAACTTGGCTGCAAGGAGCCCTGTGGTTTACATGTGTATCTATTACAATTAAAGAGGAAGTGTTTTGATGCTTTCTGTGGAGATACACATTGTCCCTGCCTCATTCACTTTTCCACACTATCTTCTTTAATGGCAGTAGGAAGACTGAGCATCACTATGTGTGTTTGAGGTGGTGAGGGTTGGTGAGTAGAGGCTACAATCAGGAAAAAAGACTGCAGTTCAGACTGCCCTACAACTGTGCTTTAAAAGTTAATAATGTCATACCAGCAGTCATATAACAAAAATACTGCAATATTCCTCTAGTTGATATAGGGAAAGAAATTTTGTTTTCAAGAAAATAAGATTCCCAGTGGAGTATGTGTTGATTATTTAAGTTTGTATCCATTGTCAAAATTAAACACTGCTTTTACAGAGCAGACATCTTCTCTTTGAAGTACAATTGCCTCTCAAGAGACTCCAGTTTTAAGGTTATTGGACTCAGATCATTTTGACACTCAGAGAAGTTTTCATTGGTGTTATAATCTTTCTGATTTTTTTTTCCCTTCGACTTCTCATTTCTTCATCAGTCTTAATTTACATCATCTATATCTGTAAACTTTATTTTTCTTTTGTTATTTTCTGAAACACAGAAGGGCAAATAACACCTTCATGGATTATGGCAAAACAGCAACTATCTAGCAGCACTCTGGAAATAACTCTGACATTATTTAGATTAATGTAGACATAGAGTCTGGGCTTCCCAGGTGGTGGTAAAGAATCTGCCTTCCAGTGCTGGAAACATGAGATGTGGGTTCTTGTGGCAGATCCCCTGGAGGAGGGCATGGCAACCCACTCCACTGTTCTTTCCTGGAGAATCCCATGGACAGAGGAGCCTGGCGGGCTATATTCCACTGGATTGCAAAGAATTGAACATAACTGAAATGACTAAGCAGACAGACAGGCAGAGAGACTGAAGTTTTATTTTAAAAAATAGCTTGGAAATCATTGTTAGTGTCAGAGACATTGCAATAATTTTTATCACTGTCATCTTTGGAAGTCAGTGATATGTTTCTCTTTCTTCATCTGATAGGGATGTAGAACTATCAAATGAATCAATTACTAAGTCAGGCAAATTTTTGATGGAGGAGAAATGATCACTATTTTTCAAAGTGAGTGATTTACTGTTTTGTTGGCTACATTTCATAGGAATATATGTAAGAAATTCAGCCGCACAGCCTTCTAAAAACTCTCTCTGGCAAAACCAGGTTTTAGTTTTACATTTATACAAAAATTTTGAAAGTAAGGTAATTGTGAACTTTCATTATTTTCTTCAGATATTATTTTTCTATGTGATCAGATAATAGGTGTCTCAGATATGGTAATATTAAAAAAAAACAGCTTAGGAATTATTAATAATAGATGAAGAAGTGGAAAATGCTGTTATTCTTATACAGTTAAAACTAATTTAATGCATGCAAAATTTACCATCCATGGGAAGACCTGTTGGTTGATGAGTTTCGATAGTTAGGCTGGGACCAAGCAAAAAAAAGGTTTCTACATGATAATTATTTGGATAGAAGCTTTGAATTCACCGAGAACTATAGCAAGCTTTCTGAACAGAAGTACCATAATTTGTAGTATATTATTATACAGTATATTATTTTCTGTTAATTAAGGATAAAATATTAATTAGTGAAACAATTTTGACTTTCCAGAATAAAAATATTTACATGTTGAACTCCCTCATGTTAAATATTACTAAGTCATCTGTTTACTCCATTTTTCATTCAAATAGAAAATAAATTAGAAATGAAAATGGAGTTAAAAGAAACTATGGCCACCATAATTTTTTCTCTAACTTTTAATAATTAAATGTTAATATTTTTTTATTATTGTGTGTTGTCAATTACTCCAGTAATTTTGTCTTTGCTTATTTTGTCCTTGGAGATGTACAAAGAAACTCAAAATTTTGTTGGCATTTATGCAATCATTTGTTTATTGCCTTTTTAATGGTCCCAGCTCTGTTTGATTAAACTTTTATCCAGCTTCAGTTTTACAACATATAGAGTTTAATTATCAAAAGGCAAGTTTTAGCATTTTCATGGTCTTACTTTAAAAAGTTGGAAGATACTGTACAAGTTCTTCTGAGTTTACAGTCATTGGCTAGCTTTACAAATTCAATTTTGATTATTAAATTATATTGTGGGTCTGACTGTTTGAAAACCTTCAAATAGCAGTGGGCCAGATGTTGTTGCCTGATTGGATACCAAGATATTTTAATCAGCAGCTGTAGCATTATAAACCTCCTCTTTTAATACTTCACTTTAAATTTTCCATCTGCTTTTAGCATCTGGTCAGTTCTATTTAGGTTACCATTCTATTTTATTTCTTCTTTTTTGCCCCACAAATAACATGGTTTACATGAAACTTCTCTATTAGCCTTCAGACCAAATCAGATATGCCACTTTTTAAAATTTTAAAACACATTATTTAAGTAATGATTGTAGTAATACTCATGTTTATATAGAGTTTTCGTTTTTCAGTGCATCTATGGTACATAATGTAGGCTGATGACATGTTACATTTACTATGATAATATTAACTAAAGAAAAGTTAGTTATCAGATGGATTAAGTTGTGGATCCATCACCCTTTTCAGAGGGATGTGTTGATAAAATAACCATGCTGAAATATTCTTTCACATTTGTCTTATTACTGAGGAATGGGTTTAGAGAATGGAAGTAAACAGTATTTCATAATATAGGTATAAAATCTGTAAAAATAATAGCCACATACAGTTGCCAGTATTTGAGACCAGAATTCTAGAGACTGAGTCAAAGATGACATTATTGGAACCTTGTACACAGCAACTGCTCTGTACTGCTCAGCAACTGCTCTTTTCCATCATCTTCTCCAAATATAAGCTTCAGTGAAGCCTGGGGTGCTCTGTGAAAATGAATGCATCTATACCAACCCACACATCTCTTTATTAAAATGCTACAGCACCTACTTTACTAAAATACTGATTTTCATGCTTTAATTTGTAATTTTACTTACCAATTAGGTTAGGAGTCAATTTAGAGGTGGAGAATCCCAGAGACAGAAGAGCCTGGTGGGCTGCTGTCTGTGAGGTCTCACAGAGTCGGACATGACTATAGTGATTTAGCAGCAGCAGCAGCTTTATTTATCTATATACTTTGAAAATGAAAGTTGCTCAGTCCTGTCCGACTCTTTGCAACCCCATGTGCTATACAGTCCATGGAATTCTCCAGACCAGAATACTGGAGTGGGTAGCCTTTCCCTTCTCTAGGGGATCTTCCCAACATAGGGATTGACCCAGGTCTCCCACATTGCGGGTGGATTCTTCACCAGCTGAGTCAGAAGGGAAGTCCAAGAATACTGGTGTGGGTAGCCTATCCCTTCTCCAGGGAAATCTTCACAATCCAGGAATTGAACCAGGGTCCCTGCATTGCAGGAGGATTCTTTACCAACTGAGGTATCAGGGAAGCCCATATATATTCTTCATAAAACTGAATATACTTTGATGATTTAGAGAACATAGAATAACATTGAGGACTAAGAGATCATTCACATTATAGAGTGAGCAACTCAGATAGTGTGAAGATAATAGACTTTAACAGTCAAACAGCACTGAGCAAATAAGCCAGGAAACATTTATTTAGGCAGTGGAGCAGAGGGCATATTTACAGCTAAATTCTGTTTACAAACAGAACAAATTCTAAATTCCTTCATTGAAAAATACATTTTGTGCCCAATATATACATGCCCATCATGCTTTGATGTCCTCATATACCCCAGAAATAAAAGAACAAATAAAAAAACCCAAACATATATTCCTTCTTATATGTAGTTTATAATCCAATGGAGACTAGAACATAATTTTTCCGAAAATCATATCACCTAAAGATCATGTTATAAGACGCAGGAACTTTATAAGACAGTTCCCTAGAAAAGTATTAAACATACTTTATAGTACTTTAAAGACCATATATTTCCTAAGTGTGTTTGGAAAACTCTGGTGTTTGAGGCTACAGTACTTGCATGGATTTTGATAGGAGCAAAAAGAACTGTAAATGATAAAAGTTAGATCTGATTAAAAAAATACATGAAATTTGGGTTTTGACCAGTTTTAGTTGTTGCAACTAGTACATCAATAAAGTTATCATGTCTGGACATACCAATAAATGCTTTAGAATCATGTCATAAGGTAATGGTAAATGAGGTGAAAAAAAGAATTTCATCAGAACAGAAATATTTCCCTTGGTCATTAATTTTGAAATCTTGATTGTAAGAACAGTTTTAAGATGAATGGCAGAACAACTCTTTATTTAAATAATATATTATCTGTTTCTGATGGATGAATATCCTTAATTTCAACAAATCCTACATAGTTCACCCTAGTATGCATTATTAGTATTTACTCTCTAGTGCTTTTGATGCATTTATAATAACCCCAGTTAAGAAGAACTATTTGTACTTAATATAAAGGAAAAATGTTTGATGTAACTGAACCCAAGTTATATTTTCAGCAAATTATTTTTAAATACATTGCATAGATCACATTTGACTGTGATATTCTTTGGTGACAAATACCAATAAATGCTTTAGAATCATGTCATAAGGTAATGGTAAATGAGGTGAAAAAAAGAATTTCATCAGAACAGAAATATTTCCCTTGGTCATTAATTTTGAAATCTTGATTGTAAGAACAGTTTTAAGATGAATGGCAGAACAACTCTTTATTTAAATAATATATTATCTGTTTCTGATGGATGAATATCCTTAATTTCAACAAATCCTACATAGTTCACCCTAGTATGCATTATTAGTATTTACTCTCTAGTGCTTTTGATGCATTTATAATAACCCCAGTTAAGAAAGAACTATTTGTACTTAATATAAAGGAAAAATGTTTGATGTAACTGAACCCAAGTTATATTTTCAGCAAATTATTTTTAAATACATTGCATAGATCACATTTGACTATGATATTCTTTGGTGACAAAATCCATTGCCAAGTCTCAAATACCTAAAAGACTGTAAATCAGTCAAAACAATTTGTATTTGTTAACCTTGATTTTTAAAAACCAAATCAAAATAAATACTTAACCCTAAAATGGCATAAATAAAAACAACAAAAAAATTAAATTTTGCTTGTTGTTTATCAAACTACAATAATATATTTGAGCATACTCTTACTAGTAGTGATGGGTTTTACTTATCCTCAAAGTATTTAATTTTTTATCAGCTAGAAGTATATCTGTTTATCCATCTATAATTTAGTGATTTTACTAATGGTGAAGATAGAAACACAATGGCCAAATAAAAATGGACTTTAATTCTGAAATGATGGGTTTAAGATAATGATTTTTGAATTAGGAAAGTTTATAGATTACTTGAGATATTAATTTTACAAATTTACCTATTTAATGTTATCATATAATATATACAACAAAAATACCTATCATAATGTTCAATAAAAGGTAAAAATGCAAAAACAAGCAAACAACAGAACAGTCAAGTAATTATAACTGAATTTTGATATTACTTATCAGGAACTCTTACCAAATTTTATTTTGCTTTTAGGAAATAATACTATGTCCTAATCATTCTTCCTAATAGGCCATTTGACATCAATCATTGCTTAGAAAGCCCTTTCTGCTTTCTTCAAGAATGTGGCATTTTTATTTTGTGAAAATCCAGAATAATAAAAGCCTAAAACAAAGTTATATTCCAACATTCAACTTCTAATATAACAAATTATATATGGAGTATAGTTTCAAGTATTTTGGAAAAATGTGTTCATATATCTCTTGAATGAAAATGAATAAATCTTCAAAAACTTAAATTGTCTATTAGCAGCCATTGCATTTTATCAAGATATTGTGAAATCAGTTTTGTGGATTATTTAATAGGATGAATAAAAAGAAATAAGGAACAGTGCAATTACTTATAATGAGTTCTTTAATCTGAAATACCTATTATTAATCCTCGCTTTAAAATTACTGTGTATTTTTATTACATTTGCAGGGACTAAAGGATATTTGCAAACACAATTTCCAAAATAGGTAATTTCAACATCAGAAGTTTGCAAAGAAAACACAGAAGGAGGAGACATTCGACTGCACGTAGATCTTCTAAGGAAAGATACCACCTGTCTGCAGGTACATACATATCTAGGAAATCATGTTGATGGTAATGTTTTAAACTCACAGTGAACATTATTTCCAGTGTAATATTTTTGATTATTTTTGCATTCAGTTCTTGAACTTCTTATAGTTAAATCAAAACTTATGTTGGTAGATATTTCCTAAGTTTTTATATATGTGAAGAAATTACTCTTTACTATCACTCCATACCCTGCATGTTTCTTGCCAACGCTGAGGAAGGCAGCGAGCTATTTTGATAGAGAGTTCATTCATCCACAGCACTGCTGGGGATTCAAAACAGATTTCTTGTATTTACCAATTAATCTGCAGGGGATCTGGTCCAAGCTGGAAAGAAGTGGGACCTGCTGAGATTGTCTGAAGATCTGTTTGCATGAGAGAGAGCTCATGCGATAACCAGCATCACAGTTCATTTAGCTCCATTAGTAAAAATGCTAATGTTTGATTACATGGGACAGACACCAAGAGACTGATGCTTCTAATTTAGCCATTCAGTAAAACAAACCAAGAAATTAAAAAAAAAAAACTTGAAGTTATACAATCTAGATTAAGCCTTTAAAAAAAAACAAGACGTCCTGTTCTGAGCAATGTTTCCTTGACTTACTTTTGCTTTTTATAAGAAGGTGAGAGTTAAAATATGTTTTAAAAATATAGTTGGTCAGATATAAATGTTAAAAAAAATTAAAAAATGTCTTGCTTGACTTCTCATGAATCCCCATATCAAAAACACAGAGAGGGCTTCTCTTATTGTAATGAAATCATTTACCTCTACCATAATTTCCTTTATATTGAATAGTTATTGTCAGGGAAGAGTTTTCCCTTAGCAGTTATGAGTCATACCCTTGAGAAATGCTCCCAGGAAAATATAATTCATAGTTTACTAGGAGAAATATCGAATTGCGTGTGTGTGTGTGCACATAGATGTTTGTTTACCTGTTTCATTCTCCCTTGCTCATTCCCTTGAGAGACAACAGTAGAATCATTTTGCTGGATATTATGGCCATATCCAAATTGCTTTCATCCTCTATAAGCCTGTGGGGAACTTTAATGGCTTTTTATTGTAGACCTCAACTTCCATCTTAGAGAAGTGTTTTTTCTCTAAATCTCATTGTAAGTTTGTAAATTGCCCACATAGAAAGGACTGGGATTATGTAGACTTAGTTTATCAGCAAACAACAATAACAACAAAAAGTAGAGTGGCTTTGTAACAGACAGGATAAGTTTCAGTAAAATAGCGAGTAGACTGGGTTGACTACAGTTGTTTGATCACTCATGGTGTCACATGGGAAATTACCATAGATCTTTGGGGTTGCAATTGATGAGCATGAGAACTCCCCCAAAAACTGCTTCTGTAAGCAATTTTCTTTTGCCACAAATTCATTTTAAAAATTTGAAGGGTGAAACAAAATTTTAGTGTTCATGATGCCATGTTCTTTCATGAGAGTAGCAAAGGGAAGAATTAAGAGAATAATAATCATAATAATTATAATAATTGTAATTTAACGATAATAATAATGATTGTACACATCTAAAACAGTAGACAGTCCTCTAAAAGGGGCCAGTTCAAATATATGGGCTTCTATGTTTGTATTGAAATTTAGCAGCCTGCTTCACATTTCAAAAAGGGGTAAAGATTTATGAAACTTTCAGCACTGACATGTGAATATCAAATTTACATTATGTCATGTATCCCAAGCTACTTTCCTAAATCTGTCTGCATTTGATGTTGAATATCTTTCTCTGAATGACTTGTAGGTATAACTCAGATTTATTCTTATAACAGCTGCATACTATCACATTTAATATTGTACTATAACTTATGTATCCAGTTTATGACCTGTCCAATTTTCTATGATTACACAGTAACTGTATTGAAAACCCATGCTTTTACTAACACTGGAAAGAAATATTAATGTATTTCTTGGAACCACATCATCAAATGGAAGTCATTGCTGTTGTTTGGTATTTTTAGAAAAAACTATTTCAAGTTAGAATATCAAATTTACATTATGTCATGTATCCCAAGCTACTTTCCTAAATCTGTCTGCATTTGATGTTGAATATCTTTCTCTGAATGACTTGTAGGTATAACTCAGATTTATTCTTATAACAGCTGCATACTATCACATTTAATATTGTACTATAACTTATGTATCCAGTTTATGACCTGTCCAATTTTCTATGATTACACAGTAACTGTATTGAAAACCCATGCTTTTACTAACACTGGAAAGAAATATTAATGTATTTCTTGGAACCACATCATCAAATGGAAGTCATTGCTGTTGTTTGGTATTTTTAGAAAAAACTATTTCAAGTTAGTGCTATTTACTCATTATTCTATTATCCTTGAAATCAATGGTGTATAAACATCAAAGATGTGTGTATAAAGATCAAGAAGCAAATATATTTATTCTTTCATTCTACTCTTGTATACTATATGTATACGCATATATGTAGCACATATCATAAATACAGGCATGAACGCATTTTTAAATCAAGCGCTATTCTGTCAAGTATAAATACTTATGAAAACAAAAAATACCTTCAGTTTCCTTCTCCTGTTAAACACAAATTCACGTTTAATCATGTGTCATGATCATTATGGAGAAGGCAATGGCACCCCACTCCAATACTCTTGCCTGGAAAATCCCATGGACAGAGGAGCCTGGTAGGCGGCAGTCCATGAGGTCGCTAAGAGTCGGACACGACTGAGCGACTTCACTTTCACTTTTCACTTTCATGCATTGGAGAAGGAAATGGCAACCCACTCCAGTGTTCTTGCCTGGAGAATCCTAGGGATGGGGGAGCCTGGTGGGCTGCTGTCTATGGGGTCGCACAGAGTCAGACACGACTGAAGTGACTAAGCAGCAGCAGCAGCAGCAGCACAATCAGTATCACACCAGTTATATACTATAGATGCTCTCCATTAGTTTCAATGTGCAATGGAAGGACTTTCCTTTCTCTGAGAATAAGAGGTAACACAAGATATAAATATGAATCTCTATGAGAAAACTTGCCTATTTTATGAATTGTATTCCCATTTTGAATATATTTATTAGCACTTATATCAGAATAATATGAAAGATTCCTTGTGCATTATAATTATTTTCTTTTACAAAACATCCAGATGACACAATGCTCATGGCAGAAAGTGAAGAGGATCTAAAGATTCTCTTGTGAAAGTGAAAGAGGACTGCATGAGTTGCTTGTATATTTTTGAGATTAGTTGTTTGTCAGTTGCTTCATTTGCTATTATTTTCTCCCATTCAGAAGGCTGTCTTTTCACCTTGCTTATAGTTTCCTTTGTTGTGCAGATGCTTACTTGTGGCTGATTCATGTCAATGTTTAGCAAAACGAATACAGTATTGTAAAGCAAAACAAACTAAAAAATAAAATTTAATTAAAAAAAATAATAATTTTAATTAGATCCCATTTGTTTATTCTTGTTTTTATTTCCAGTATTCTGGGAGGTGGATCATAGAGGATCCTCCTGTGATTTATGTTGGGGAGTGTTTTGCCTATGTTCTCCTCTAGGAGTTTTATGTTCTCCTCTAGGAGCCGATTATACAGAGTGAAGTAAGCCAGAAAGAAAAACATCAATACAGTATACTAACACATATATATGGAATTTAGAAAGATGGTGATGACAACCCTGTATGCGAGACAGCAAAAGAGACACAGATGTATAGAATGGACTTTTGGACTCTGAGGGAGAGGGAGAGGGTGGGATGATTTGGGAGAATGGCACTGAAACATGTATACTATCATGTAAGAAATGAATCACCAGTCTATGTTTGATACAGGATACAGGATGCTTGGGGCTGGTGCATGGGGATGATCCAGACAGATGATATGGGGTGGGAGGTGGGGGGGGGTTCAGGATTGGGAACTCATGTACACCCGTGGTGGATTCATGTCAATGTATGGCAAAACCAATACAGTANGGCACTGAAACATGTATACTATCATGTAAGAAATGAATCACCAGTCTATGTTCGATACAGGATACAGCATGCTTGGGGCTGGTGCACGGGGATGATCCAGAGAAATGATATGGGGTGGGAGGGGGTTCAGGATTGGGAACTCATGTACAGCCGTGGTGGATTCATGCCAATGTATGGCAAAACCAATACAGTAATGTAAAATAAAGTAAAAATAAAAATTAAAAAAAAAGAATTGAACCCTGTTTAAACCCTCAGCCACTTAGTAACTCATATTTTTTCATTATTTATAAAAAATTTAAGTAGATGGTAAATGTTTAAAATAGTATTCTCCATCTGATTCAAACCTAAATTTTTATTGGATAAACTTTTCCAATTATAATTTTGGTGTATTTAACTTTATTTTTCACTATAAATCAATTTTCTTAAAGATTTGGATATTAGATGTGCTCATACCTGCAAAAATCATGATTTTTATCTTTATGTTTCATCAATGGATCTCAAGATGCATCAGCTATTTCTAACATTTGCCATCTCTACTAGACCCGTGTTTAAGACTGGATTTATATATATCCCAATACTTGTGGATCTTTTATTTTCTTTGGCTTTAACTCCCAGTATGCAGTCATGAGAACTGGAAGAAAAATCATGGGACAAGTGGAAATGGTCTCTAACCACTTAATCTTTCTTGGTGCAGTGAATCCATATAATCTTTCTTGGAGCAGTGAATCCATATAAGGACACTGATATACTAAGTTATCATGGTGCTATTCCTGAGAGACTAATTTGTAACGGTATTCTTTTGAAAGGAATGCAAAATAACTAAATTTAAATTTGAGTGCCAGCTAAAAATAAATTGAATGTCTTGTGTCTCAGCACTTAAAATCTCCCTAATGGGCTTTAAACCACTATCCACTATTATTGAGAGATGACTTCCAATTTATAAGGCAGACACTTTTGTCATTAAAAAGAAAAAGAAAAATCTCTACTACAGAAATACTGTTAAGTTGCATCCAAACGGAAATGTTATTGTGGGAATGTAAAACTTTATTTTGCCTTCAAAGTTTTCTCTAGTTTCAACTTGACTTTTTCTAAGACCAAATTCCATTCTCTTGATCATTATAGCTGATTTTCTTCATCCTGTATCCAGACTCAATTTGATCAGCACTACAGCTTCTAGCATCATAGGTTCTTTCTTACACAAACTATTCCTTAATATAATAAGGAATCCTAATATGCCTGGCTCTATATTAAATCTATCATCCATTCCTTGTACAAAATGCTCCCCTCTGCTCCTGGTCCTATTTTATGAAGAAATTGTGGAGAAATGCAAAACTGCAACAAAATTTGTCATTTTTTTTTCCTTCCAGCCATAGCAGATTAATTTGAGTAAGACTAACTCTTTCCCCATGATAGGCAAAATAAAACATATGTCTTTAATAGTATTGAAGTAGAAAGACTTGAATGGTCATGATCCTACCAAGATGCAATGCCCCCAAATGTGAATAATGCACTCAATACTGCATTTCTTCTAAAAAGATCAGTGCCTTAACCACAGCACTACAGACATATTAAATCAGATAATTATTTGTTAAGGGGAGTTGTCCTGTGCATTACAAGAAGTTTTACAACATCCTTAGTCTTTATGAGCTGGATGCAAGTAACACCATGATAGTGTGAAAACCAAATATGTCTGTTGACATTACCAAATGTCCTGAATGGGGGAGACCAAATGTCCCCCAGTTGAGAACTACTGCTATAGAGCATTCATTGAATCAAGAGAAGCATCTGTTAACCTGGAAAGAACATTCAGGAGCTTTTAAGAGCTGGGGCACAAACTGTGCTAATCAGGGCATTCAAAATGAGCTCTCAGGTTAAATTCCTAAAGGACAGCCACATGAGTGGCTCACATCAGTATGAATGAGCCAGAAATAGTTAAGTCCTGATTTTGGCCAACTTTGAAACAGCACAACCAATGACTGGATTAAAATTATCTACTTTGGCCCTAATTGCCTTGAAAAGGCAAAATTAATCATCTCTGAAAGAAAAGATCAGCCACGTCCTCAAATTATGTGAACAAATTCTTATATACATATGTGACAGTAGTCTCATTAAAGTCATAAATGATTGACCAAAATCAAGAGGAAAAACAAGTCAATTGAAATAAATTCATGGAATAGGCATTGACTTAACAGATAAAGGTTAAAATAACAGGTATAAGAAATTTAAAAGTTCTAAAATGGATTAATTAGGACAGAACAGATAAAATAATAAAATGAAATTTATAGTCTAAAACTAAAAACTGAAATAAAGAATGTAATATATGGGTTTGAAAACAGATTAGACAGTGTGGAAGAAACTCCATTAAACTGTAATATAGGTCAAAAAAATACAAACAGGCACAGAGAGAGAAAAGATTTAAAAATTCAGTAAAGAGTAAATGGTGTACAGTTATAGCAATAGAGGCTGAATATATGCATGATTAGAGGATAAGAAGCAGAGAAGAGAGATTGTGGCAGAAATGGTACCTTAGAATTTTCTAAATTTGATAAAAACATAAACTCATACATTTAAAAAAATTTTGATGAACACACATAGGAAGAAAGATATACCTGGGTACATCATAGACCATTGCTGAAAAAAAACAAAGACAAAAAGAAACTTTAAAAGTAACCAAGAAAATGAGACATTTTAAAAATAGAGTAATAAAACAGGCAACTAACTTTCCAGCTTAAACTGGAGGCAAGAAGGTAATGGAGTACTATTTCCTGCCAACCTCAGACTCTATACAGTGAAAATATCCTTCAAAAATACAGACAAAAACTTATTACACTGAAAAAAAAGAATTTATCATCAGTATAACTACACAAGAAATAGTACTTAATGAAAAGTGTTCATTAAGCAAAAGAAAAGTGATCCTAGACAGAAGTATAAAAACTCAAGAATAGAGTAAAAACAGCTAAATACAGATGAATATAATTACACACACAATGATAATAATCAACTTTGCAGAGTTTAAAATGTACTAGAAATTAAAATACATGGCATACATACCACAGTACAACAGTGTCAAAATTCAACAGTGTTTGAAAAAGGCAGGAGCTTCTTTATCTAGGAAATGTAAAGTTTTCATTTATATTACATGCACATATTATTCTATAGAGGTATCACTAAAAACAGTAACAGAATGTATTGCTAACAAGTTAGTAGAGCAGGAAAATGGGATAGTATCACCAAAAAGAAGATGAGAAGAGAAAATATAAATGTACATTGAAAAGAGAAATGAGAAAGAGTAAGATGGTAGATATAGTTAAATATATCAATATTCACAGTAAATTATGCTAACCTTTTTATTATTAAAAAACATTATGTGAACTATTCTACTGGATAATTGTGTACTGCAGATAGGTATAAATTCTTCAGATAAGCTGTGACATAGGCAATATGCACATAGGCAATATATATATATACTGCAATATACTTTTTAATAATACCCTAAAGAGATCTCATTATGCACACAGATGTGTTTTCTCCCCATTCTAATCTAACACATTCTTGAAAGATATACCTAAAATGCTTTAAATATCATAAATGACAGCAGTGTTTTATATAACCTGGCATAAAATGACACCATCCTGGCCTAAAATTATGTTTTACTACCATCCCTGCCACTTTCTCAAAATTTATTCTCTCTCAAGTTCATTCACAGGTGCTCCAGTTCTCAACTCTGTTAACAAGATGTATCCAGCATATTTCTCCTTTTTTATATTTTACACTTATTAAATATCCATATATGGAAAAATAATGCCAATATTAGGACCCACCTCGGATCTAATAAACCATAATCTCCAGGGCTGGTACTAAAGCTTTGGCATTTTTATGCTTATCAGCTATTTTCAATGGGATAATGATTTTATAGGTCAACACTTTTATAGATATTTCCTAAGGCTTATGTGAATATTCATTTTATGCAAGTTATAATGCAATAAAATGTTTTAAAAAATCAAAACTTCCCCATATGATCCTAGTGCCAGCTATACTGAATAACTGCTAAAGTAAACAGAGAAAAAAGAATGTAGTCAAGAAAGATTTCAGTGGTGAATGTATGACGTAAGATAAAGGGTTTAGTTCCCACTGAGTTTCAAGATCTTAAAAACATACAAATAAATATGCCTGGAAGATAGCTGGAGTTAAGAATGGTCTTGGAAAGTCAGTGGTTAAGTTCCAAGATACACATTTGAAAGTTTTCAAGTTTCAATTGGATAATTTCTTCCAAATTGTTGGTGTAGCAAGAGATTAGCAGATGTTTTAGGATAAAACCCTGGAGTACTACCAATATCAATGGCCTGGAAAAGAAGATTGAACCAAAGAGAATATGAGGAACATGAGAAGGGAATCAGAAACCTCAGATGCATCAAGAAAATGTTAAAGATAGTTTTAGAGGAAGAAACTAATTGCCTGTGTCAAAAGATGTTGAGGAATCTAAAAGGAAGAAAAATTAGAAAATATCACTGAATTTTTCTAAGAGAATATCACATAAAAGTAAGTGGTTTTGTAATATGAAAATGAAAGAAGCCAAAATGTAAAGGATTGTGAAAGAAGCTATCAGATAGTGAATCTGTTGTATATGAGGAAATTTATTAAAGAAATTAGATATTACACATTTTAGGAAAGAAATAAAATTAATAGAGATGTAAAATGATAATACAGTCAGGAAGAGTTTTGAAGACCAGTGAACTCTTACAGAAGTCTTAGAATTATATGCCAAATATATTTTGTGTCTAATATATAATAGAGCAAATGGTAACTGCTTGATGTATATTAATGAATAATTATTATGAATGCTGCATATGAATATAAAAACCTTACACATATATTTCTATTATAGAGTGGATATTTGGTTTGTACAGCAGAGAACATGAAAACCCTTTAAACAGCATTATCAAGATTTTATTACTGTATACACAAATTTTTATTCAGGAAAACAAATTCAAAAAAGTGCTTTGGACAAAGTTGGTAGTATTTTATAAATAGTAGTTCATTTATTTTTATAAACTTTCATCAGTAGAAGTACATTGGTCTTTCTTCATAGTCCAATTCCTACTTCCTAAGGCAGAGGAACCAGAGATCAAATTGCCAACATCTGCTGGATCATGGAAAATCAAAAGTCCAGAGAAGCATCTATTTCTGCTTTATTGACTAGGCCAAAGCCTTTGACTGTGTGGATCACAATAAACTGTGGAAAATTCTGAAAGAGATGGGAATACTAGACCACCTGACCTGCCTCTTGAGAAATCTGTATGCAGGTCAGGAAGCAACAGTTAGAATTGGACATGGAACAACAGACTGGTTCCAAATAGGAAAAGGAGTATGTCAAGGCTATATATTGTCACCTTGATTATTTAACTTCTATGCAGAGTACATCATGAGCAATGCTGGATTGGAAGGAACCCAAGGTGGAATCAAGATTGCCGGGAGAAATATCGATAACCTCAGATATGCAGATGACACCACCCTTATGGCAGAAAGTGAAGAGGAACTCAAAAGCCTCTTGATGAAAGTGAAAGAGGAGAGTGGAAAAGTTGGCTTAAAGCTCAACATTCAGAAAATGAAGATCATGGCATCTTGTCCCATCACTTTATGGGAAATAGATGGGGAAACAGTGTCAGAAGTTATTTTTGGCGGCTCCAAAATCATTGCAGATGGTGATTACAGTCATGAAATTAAAGACACTTACTCCTTGGAAGGAAAGTTATGACCAACCTAGATAGCATATTCAAAAGTAGAGACGTTACTTTGCCGACTAAGGTCCGTCTAGTCAAGGCTATGGTTTTTCCAATAGTCACGTATGGATGTGAGAGTTGGACTGTGAAGAAGGCTGAGCGCTGAAGAATTGATGCTTTTGAACTGTGGTGTTGGAGAAGACTCTTGAGAGTCCCTTGGACTGCAAGGAGATCCAACCAGTCCATTCTGAAGGAGATCAGCCCTGGGATTTCTTTGGAAGGACTGATGCTAAAGCTGAAACTCCAGTACTTTGGCCACCTCATGTGAAGAGTTGACTCATTGGAAAAGATTTTGACGCTGGGAGGGATTGGGGGCAGTAGGAGAAGGGGACGACAGAGGATGAGATGGCTGGATGGCATCACTGACTCAATGGACGTGAGTCTGAGTGACTCCGGGAGTTGGTGATGCCAGGGAGGCCTGGCGTGCTGCGATTCATGGGGTCGCAAAGAGTCAGACACGACTGAGCTACTGAACTGACTGACTGAACTGACTGTAGTCAGTTCTAAACACAGAATTATATTGCTGGGAGTTTGATGGTAGCCTTTGAAACTACAAGTCATAAAGAAATTACAAGTCCCAGTGACTTAAGTAAAGATTTGAAAAGTGGTGCAATGTCACAGTTAACAACCTTTATTTAAAAAAAAAAAAAAAAGATTCCGCAACTTGGTGAATGATGACAAGTCAACATTCAAACCCTTCCTTTTAAAAATTACTGTTTTTACTTTCATGAGATTGTGATGATGGTGGTGAAGTCGCTCAGTCGTGTCCGACTCTTTGCGACCCCGTGGACTGTAACCTACTAGGCTTCTCAGTCCATGGGATTCTCCAGGCAAGAATACTGGAGTGGATTGCCATTTCCTTCTCCAGAGGATCTTCCCAACCCAGGAATCGAACCCGGGTCTCCCGCATTGGGGGCAGACGCTTTAACCTCTGAGCCACCAGGGAGTCCTGCAATTCATGAGATTAAGATATCATTAATTATGTCTCAGGAAAGCTTATATAGGTCATATCTTGTTTATCTTACATCCATTAAATTCAAATTTCCAGTGTCCAAAAATTTTTAGGCTTTTGGGTCTGTTCAACAGAAGGAAACATGTGCGTGTTCAGGGAAGCTGAGAATTTTGTTTTAGGTGTTGTCATTTCTTAAACAACTCACTAGTCTAGTTTATATCCTCAATGATACATTGACATGAAAGAAAATTAAAACTTAAAGAGGTGATATCAATTCCCATTTGAAACACCAAATTACATTCCAACTCAGTGTGTACTATAGTTAATCAAGATCTCCAAGAATTCTTAAAATTCTAGATGAGAAATAGAAATGAAAATTAAATTACCAAGTTTCTCACAAAAAATTAATACAGCAGTGTTGTTATTGTTCATCTTCATTATTTTTTTTTCTTGGTTGGTTGGCTTGTTTTCTCAGCTGAGATATAATTGACATATAATATTGTATAAGTTTAAGGTATACAGTGCATTCACTGGATGTATTTATATATTGCAAAGTGATTATTACCTCTAGCATGAGCTAACGCCTCTGTCATGTCACATAGTTGGCATTGTTTGTGCTGAAAACAATTTAAGATCTACTCAATAATTTTCACATATGTGCCATGCTTAGTCGCTCAGTCATGTTCAACTCTTTGTGACCCCACGGACGGCAGCCTGCCAGGCTCCTCTGTCCATGGGGATTCTCTAGGCAAGAATACTGGAGTGGGTTGCCATGCCCTCCTCCAGGGGATCTTCCCAGCCCAGGGATTGAACCCAAGTCTCCTGCATTGCAGATGGATTCTTTATTGAGAGAGCCACCAGGGAAGATCTCTTTCATATATGTAGTACAGTATTATTTACTATAATTCCATGCTGTCATTAGAGCCCTAGAACTTACTCATTTTATAACTTTTGAAACCTTTGACCATCTCCCTACTTCTTAGAACCCCCAGCCTTTGAAAAACAGTGTTCTTTTCTGTTTCTAGGAGCTTGGCTTTTTTATACTCCACATGTAAGTGATATAACATAATGCCCTCAAGGTCCATACGTGTATGGAAATGACAGGATTTCCTTTTTTCTCATGTTGTTGTTTGTTGTTTAGTCTCTCTATACAACTTAGGACCCCATGGACTGTAGCCCACCAGGCTCCTGTGTCTATGTGATTTTTCACGCAAGAATACTGGAGTGGGTTGCCATTTACTTCTCCAGGAGATCTGCCTGACCCAGAGACTAAACTGGCATCTCCTGCATTGCAGGTGGATTCTTGACCATCTGAGCCACTTGGGAAGCCCTGCCTCTGCTAAGTCACTTCAGTTGTGTCCGACTCTGTGCGACCCCAGAGACGGCAGCCCACCAGGCTCCTCTGTCCCTGGGATTCTCCAGGCAAGAACACTGGAGTGGGTTGCCATTTCCTTCTCCAATGCATGAAAGTGCAAAGTGAAAGTGAAGTTGCTCAGCCAGTCCGACTTTTAGCGACCCCATGGACCTCAGCCTGCCAGGCTCCTCCATCCATGGGCTTTTCCAGGCAAGAGTACTGGAGTGAGGTGCCATTGCCTTCTCCGTGGGAGGCCCTAGAGATGGCTTATTGCTGTTTAGTCACTAAGTCGTGTCTGACTCTTTATGACCCAATGGACTGTTGCCTGCCAGGCTTCTCTGTCCATGGGACTTCCCAGGCAAAATACTGACGTAGATTGCCATTTCCTTCTCTATGACTGGATGATATTCCATATACAAACATATATATATATATATATATACACATATATATATATATGTATATGTATATGTATACACATAGAGGGAGAGGGAGAGGGAAAGACAGAACTGTCATTTTGATCCATTTATCAGTTGATGGACACTTAGGTGGTTAACAAATCTTGGCTATTGGGAATAATTCTGCAGATAATATGGAGGGGCAGAGATTTCTTCAAGATCCTACTTTCAATTTGTTGGATATATACCAGAAATGGGATCACTAGATCACATGGTGGTGGTTTAGTAGCTGTCGTATCTGACTCTTGTGACCTGATGGACTGTAGCCTCCCAGGCTCCTGTGTCCGTGGGATTTCCAAGGCAAGAATATTGGAGTGGCTTGCCATTTCCTTCTTTAGGTGATCTTTCTGAACTAGGGATTGAACCCTGGTCTCCCGCATTGCAGGCAGGCTGTGTACTGACTGAGCCACCATGGAAGTCTGTAAAATGAGAGGTAGGTCATATAGTAGCTGTATTTTTAGTTTTTCAAGGAAACTTCAACTGTTTTCATAGTGGTTATACCAATTTACATTCCCCAAACCAGTGTATAAGGGTTCCCTTTTCTCCACACCATCACTAACAATTATTTTGTCTTTTTGATAATAGCCACTCTAAACAGGTTCCAAGTGTTATCTCCTTGTGGTTGATCTGCATTTCTCTGATGATTAACAATACTGAGCACATTTTGTGTACCTGTTGGCCATTTGTGCCTTTGGAAAATATCCATTCAGCCCTCTGCTCATTTTATAATCAGACTGCTTTGATTGAGTTGTATGGGTAATTAATATATTTTTGATATTAACCTTTTATCAGGTATATGATTTATAAATATTATCTCCCATTCTGCAGGTTGCCTTTTTACTTTATTGATTATTTCCTTTGCTGTACTGAAGCCTTTTAGTTAGATGTTGTCCCACTTAGTAATTTTTGCTTGTGCCTTTGGTGGCACATCCAAAGTATCCTTGCCAAGACCCGTGTCAAGGAGCATCTTTTCAATATTTCCTTCCACGAGTTTTAAAGTTCCAGGTCTTACATCTAAGTCTTTAATTCACTTGAGTTAATATTTGAGAAGGATACAATATAGGACTCCAGCTGAATTATTCTGTATATGATTATTCAGTTTTCCGAACACTATCTATTGATGAGACTATCCTTTTCCCTTTGAGTATTCTTGACTCATTTTCAAATGTTAGTTGAGTGTGTATTCAAGGGTTTATTGCTGGGTCCTGAGTTCCTTTTCATAGGCCGGGTGTCTATTTTCTTGGTCAGCACCATACTGCCTTGATGACAATAACTGAAATATAGTTTTAAATCAGGAAATGTGCTTCTTCCAGCACATTTGTGCTTTCACAGAATTACTTTGGCTATTCAGGGTCTTTTGTGGTTCCATACCAATTATAGGATTGTCTTTTCTATTTCTGTGGAAAAGAAAGTCATTGCAATTTTGGTGGAAAAAAAAAAGTCATTGCATTGAATCTGTAGATGGCTGTGTAAATGGTAACATTCTTTCAATCCAGGAACATGGGCATTTTCCAATTTGTTTGTCTTGTTCAGTTCCTCTCATCAGCCTCTTAGAGTTTTCAGGTACAGATCTTTCACATATTTAGTTAAATTTATTAATAAGTATTTTATTGTTTGGTGCTATCATGACTGGAATTGTTTTATTTCTTTGTCAGATATTTTTGATTTTCATTTTGATTTCTTTGTTGACTCATGGTTTTCCAGTAGTGTGCAATTTAGTTTCCACATGCTGTGAATTTTCCAGCTTTCCTACTGTTACTGATTCCTAGTTTCATTCTGCTGTGGTTAGAAAAGATACTGGATATGATTTCAGCCTGCCTAAATTTGCAGAGGCTGTTTTTATGCCCTATGACATGCTCTATCCTAGAGTATATCGCTGTGTACATCAGAAGAGTCTGCATTCTGCAGCTGCTGCATGGAGTATTCTATTTCTGTTTAAACCACATGATGTCATCATGTCTTTATTAGTATTTTTAAAAGTTACACAAGTATTTTTATGTAGGACAATTAAAAATATATAAAACTTAAGTAAGAAAATCTAACACTAATCTGGTCCCCATTTTTCAGATATAATTTATTTATATTTTTAAATACCCCTTAGTAATTTTTCTATGCATTGGAGTCACTAGTTATTAGATGTCTTCATTTGCTCTGTCATCAAAGATGCTTCTGATGCTTACCTATTCACTGGATACATTTCTATGTTAGAATGTGCCAACATATATCTCATTCCTTCTTTTCTTTGTCAATTGTCACAATTTACTCTCATTAACAACTCTGAATTTAACTCTGAATTGTCAAAAAATAATAAATAATATTCCTAATTCATTTTCCTTAGATGATTCTCCTAAAACTAGAATTACCAGGTCAGTGAATGTACACATTATTAATTCTGATTTTATTATCACCCTTCAGACATATTGCATAATTTCCTTTTCTACCTTATTATAGAAAGGCCTATTTCAGTATATTTTTGCCAAAATAGAGTGATTTCCCTAAAATCTTTTCTACTTGTATTAGCAAAAATATAGGAATATTGAATTTTTTCCATGATTTTAAAGAAAAATGTTTTCAATATGCAATAGCTATTTTTATTTCTTTTCTTATGTTTTTCTGGACATGTATACCAATAGGTTGTCCAGTAATCTTAGTTTTCCAGGATTTTAAAGTTCTTAATTTTCTGAAGTTGATAATGAAGATTACATCAGAAGAAGCTAGAAAACACTAGTTTTAAAATGTTAAGCCTCATAAATAGCAGCGGAATGAATAATTTAATTGGAAATAAAGTAAAATTTATGGTATAAATATTGAGTATTAGAAGCATGTGTCACCATCTTTTTTTTAGATTGTTCTTAAAAATAAGAAATGCATGATTGATTTTTGTCAAGGAGTAGAATAAGCGAATATTCAGTGTGTCCAACTTCCCAATGTCTATCAGTCTACACAGCCTCAAAAGCATTTGGACATCTTTGTGGGGAATGTAATCAATCCAGGAAAGAATTTAAAAATAAAATTATCTGATATCATGTCTTTAGTACCTACAATGTAAGATATTTAAACTATTAGAGAAATTAATTCATTTAGACATTTCCATGTGATGTCAACTGGGCCTTAGAAAGCATCACTCTGAACAAACCTAGTGGAGATGATGGAATTCCAGTTGAGCTATTCCAAATCCTAAAAGATGATGCTGTGAAAGTGCTGCACTCAATAGGCCAGTAAATATGGAAAACTCAGCAGTGGCCACAGGACTCAAAAAGGTCAGTTTTCATTCCAATCCCAAAGAAAGGCAATGCCAAAGAATGCTCAAACTACCACACAATTGCACTCATCTCACACGCTAGTAAAGTAATGCTCAAAATTCTCCAAGCCAGGCTTCAGCCATATGTAAATCGTGAACCCCCAGATGTTCAAGCTGGTTTTAGAAAAGGCAGAGGAACCAGAGATCAAATTGTCAACACCCTCTGGATCATCAAAAAAGCAAGAGAGTTCCAGAAAAACATCCATTTCTGCTTTATTGACTATGCCAAAGACTTTACTGTATGGGTCACAACAAACTGTGGAAAATTCTTCAAGAGATGGGAATACCAGAGCACCTGACCTGCCTCTTGAGAAATCTGTATGCAGGTCAGGAAGCAACAGTTAGAAATGGACATGGAACAAGGGACTGGTTCCAAATAGGAAAAGGAGTATGTCAAGGCTGTATATTGTCACCCTGCTTATTTAACATCTATGCAGAGTACATCATGAGAAATGCTGGGCTGGAAGAAGCATGGCTGGAATCAAGATTTCCAGGAGAAATATCAATAACCTCAGATATGCAGATGACACCACCCTTATGGCAGAAAGTGAAGAGGAACTCAAAAGCCTCTTGATGAAAGTGAAAGAGGAGAGTGAAAAAGTTGGCTTAAAGCTCAACATTTCAGAAAATGAAGATCATGGCATTTGGTCCCATCACTTCATGGGAAATAGATGGGGAAACAGTGGAAACAGTATCAGACTTTATTTGGGGGGCTCTAAAATCACTGCAGATGGTGATTGCAGCTTTGAAATTAAAAGATGCTTACTCCTTGGAAGGAAAGTTATGACCAACCTAGAACGCATATTGAAAAGCAGAGACATTACTTTGCCTTCAAAGGTCTGTCTAGTCAAGGCTATGGTTTTTCCAGTGGTCAGGTATGGATGTGAGAGTTGGACTGTGAAGAAGGCTGAGCACCAAAGAATTGATGCTTTTGAACTGTGGTGTTGGAGAAGACTCTTGAGAGTCCCTTGGACTACAAGGAGATCCAACCAGTCCATTCTGAAGGAGATCAGCCCTGGGATTTCTTTGGAAGGAAAGATGCTAAGGCTGAAACTCCAGTACTTTGGCCACCTTATGCAAAGAGTTGACTTATTGGAAAAGACTCTGATGCTGGGAGGGATTGGGGGCAGGAGGAGAAAGGGATGGCAGAGGATGAGATGGCTGGATGGCATCACTGACTCGATGGATGGGAGTCTGAGTGAACTCCGGGAGTTGGTGATGGACAGGGAGGACTGACGTGCTGCAATTCAGGGGATCCCAAAGAATTGGACACGAATGAATGACTGAACTGAACTGAGCTGATGTTCCTTTACTCTCTAGATTTATTCTTTAATTATAATTTCACAGATTTCTTGAGATAAAGAATCATTGTCACAGAAATCTTGGGGCAATATTATTTTTAAAATGATTCCTAGAGAATACATGGAGGGGGGCGCCTAAGATGGCAGAGGAATAGGACGGAGAGACCACTTTCTTCCCCACAAATTCATCAAAAGACATCACAACGCTGAGTAAAATCTACAGGGCAGCTTCTGAATGCTAGCAGAGGACATCAGGCATCCAAAAAAGCAGAACATTGTCTTCAAAAACAGGTAGGAAAAATACAAAAGACAAAAAAGAAACAAAGGAGGTAAGAAGGGAGCTCCATCCCAGGAAGGGAGTCCTGTCCCGGGAAGAGAGTTTTAAAAAGAGAGAAGTTTCCAAACGCCGGGAAACACTGCCAAATCTGTGGCAAGTCTTAGAAGCACATAACAGGGAAGAAAAATAAATGGATGATTAAGACCAACAGATTACGAGCCCAAAGGTAACTCCCCCAGCGGAGAAGCAGAGCAGACGCCTGCATCCGCCATTAGCAAGTGGGGGCTGGGCAAGGGGGCGCGGGAGACGCAGGCGACAGCGCTTCTTAAGAATTGGGCCAGAACACCCGTAACCAGAGCGAACTAACTCAGGCTAGCACACCAGACTGTGGGACAGTTACCACGCGAAAAGCTCTAACATAAGACACCACCAGGACCGCGCACAGAACAAAGGACGGAACAGAAATAGCCGGCTGCCCGCCAGCCCCCGCCGGCGACAGGCAGCCAGAGCCGTAGGAGCTGGAACGTGGCAATCGCAGCCCCGGAGGGACTTTGCTGATCAAACTGCAGGCGGGCTTTTTTGCTAACTGAGACTTCCCGGGGTGCTGGACAGTCACAATTTGCCTGACAAAGGGTCCCAGGGTTACACCCAGAAAACTGAGCAGCAGCCTCTAAAGGCATGTTACATGGTTATTTTTTCAATTAATTACCAAGTTTAAAAGAAATAACTGATGTATTATACTCAAATGAATAATGACAAATGAGTCTTCATACTATTTTAAGTTATGTTACACATACACATACAAGAATACATATGGTGCTAACAAATAGATGGCCAGATAAATAGATAGCTTACTACAAATAACAAAGTCCTTTTTATACATAAATTGTCCCAAAGTTGGAGAGTAGAAACCTCTTTTGTCATTTCAGTCAGTTCAGTCAGCAGGCTTCTTTGCTAACTGAGACTTCCCAGGGTGCTGGACAGATACAATTTACCTGATAGGAGTCCCGGGTTACACCCAGAAAACTGAGCAGCAGGAAAAGGCGATAAGTGCGCAACTGTGCTCGCCAAACACCTGAGCCGCTCGGTCCTGGGAAGGGCACAAAGCGCAGGCCCAATCGAGTCTGCAACTACCTGGGCGCCGAGGCTAAGAGGCTTAGACCAGGGAGGTGCATGCAGCCTAGGGCCGGCCTCAGACGGTCCCCGGCGGAGAAATGTAGAGCCTGAGCGATGTGCGCCGGGTGTAAGGGCGGGCCCAGCGGGGCTGAGACACTGCGAATATATGCCAGAGCTATTTGGTAGCAGCATCCCTCCCTCCCCACAGCGCGACTGACCAAGTGAGCCTAAAAAAGAAAAAAAAAAAAAAAGAGTGACTGCCACCGCCCCTCTGTGTCAGGGCGGAAATTGGACACTGAAGAGACCAGCAAACAGAGGAAGCTGAACAGAGGGAACCGCCTTGGAAGTGACCCCACACTGCCTACAACACCAGAAAAGGTCCCAGAAATATCGTTACTATTTTTTCGACCCTTCTCTTTATTATTATTATTATTATTTAGTATTATTATTATTTTTTTGGTAGATGTTTTTGTTTGATTGTTTTTTCTTCCTATCTTTTTCTTCTCCTTTTTAATTTTTAAGTCCTTTATTACTCTTTTAATTTTAATTTTTTTAACCTACTATCACTTTTCAAAAAAAAAGACCCAATTTTTAAAGCAAATGCCATATAAACATATATATACAATTTTTTGTTTGTTTTTTTGAGTGGCTGTTGGTGTTGGTCGTTAATAATTCCTGTGACTTTTTTTTTCTTTCTTCTTGTTCTTCTTCTTTTCTTTAATATTGTATTTTTGAAAATCCAACCTCGACTCTTAAATTTTTAATCTTTGCTTTTTGGTATTTGTTGCCAATTTTTTACATTTAAAAACCCAATCTTCATTATCCAATTTTACCTGAGAGTGAGATTACTGGCTTGACCACTCTCTCCTCTTTTGGACTCTTCTTTCTCCCCAGCAGGTTGTCTCTCTCTCGTCCCTCTCCCTTCTCTTCTCTACCCAACCCTGTGAATCCCGGTGTGTTCCAGATGATGAAGAACACTTAGAGAACTGGTTACAGGCTGGATCTGTCTCTCCCCCTTTTCATTTCCCTCATTTATCCTCCTGGCCACCTCTGACTACCTCCTCCCTCTCCTCTTCCCTGTATAACTCAATGATCATCTCTGAGTGGTCCAGACAGAGGAGCACACATAAGGAAGTGATTACTGGCTAGCTTTCTCTCTTCTTTTGATCCCACCTCATCTCATTCCAGTCACCTCTAACTACCCCCTCCCTCTCCCTTTCTCTACNTTCAGTCGCGCAGTCGTGTCCGACTCTTTGCGACCCCATGAATCGCAGCACGCCAGGCCTCCCTGTCCATCACCAACTCCCAGAGTTCACTCAGACTCATGTCCATTGAGTCTGTGATGATGGACGTAAGTCTGAGTAAACTCCGGGAGTTGGTGTTGGACAGGGAGGCCTAGCATGCTGCGATTCATGGGGTCGCAGAGAGTCGGACACAATTAAGCGACTGAACTAAACTGAACTGAACTGAATGGTCTAGTGGTTTTCAGTACTTTCTTCAATTAAAGTCTGAATCTTACAATAAGGAGTTCATGGTCTGAGCCACAGTCAGCTCCCAGTCTTGTTTGTGCTGACTATACAGCTTCTCCATCTTCAGCTGCAAAGAATATAATCAATCTGATTTCGGTGTTGACCATCTGGTGATGCCTATGTGTAGAGTCTTCTCTTGTGTTGTTGGAAGAGGGTGTTTGCTATGACCAGTGCATTCTCTTGGCAAAACTCTGTTAGACTTTGCCCTGCTTCATTCTGTACTCCAAGGCCAAGTTTGCTTGTTACTCCAGGTATCTCTTGACTTCCTATTTTTGCAATCCAGTCCCCTGTGATGAAAAGGACATCTTTTTTGGGTGCTAGTTTTAGAAAGTCTTGTAGGTTGTCATAGAACTATTCAACTTCAGCTTCTTCAGCATTACTGGTTGGGGCATAGACTTGGATTACTGTGATATTGAATGGTTTGCCTTGAAAACAAACAGAGATCATTCTGTCATTTTTGAGATTGCACCCAAGTACAGCATTTCACACTCTTTAAATAGCCCTTGACTATGAGGGCTACTCCATTTCTTCTAAGAGATTCCTGCCCACAGTAAGTAGATATAATGGTCATCTGAATTAAATTCACCCATTCTGGTCCATTTTAGTTCGCTGATTCCTAGAATGTCGATGTTCACTCTTGCCATCTCCTATTTGACCACTTCCAATTTGCCTTGATTCATGAACCTAACATTCCAGGTTCCTATGCAGTATTGCTCTTTGCAGCCTCAGACTTTACTTCCATCATCAGTCACATCCACAACTGGGTGTTGTTTTTGCTTTGGCTCTGTCTTTTCATTCTTTCTGGAGTTATTTCTCCATGATCTCCAGTAGCATATTGGGCACCTACTGACCTGGGGAGTTCATCTTTCAGTGTCATATCTTTTTGCCTTTTCATGCTGCTCATGGGGTTCTCGAGACAAGAATACTGAAGTGGTTTGTCGTTCTCCAGTGGACTGTTTTGTCAGAATTCTCCACCATGATCTATCTGTCTTGGGTTGGCCCTACATGGCATGGTTCATAGTTTCATTGTTAGACAAGGCTGTGGTCCATGTGATCAGTTTGATTAATTTTCTGTGATTGTGGTTTCCATTCTGTCTGCCCTCTGGCGGTAAGGATAAGAGGCTTATGGAAGCTTCCTGATGGGAGAGACTGATGGTGGGGGAAACTGGGTCTTATTCTGATGGGTGCTCAGTAAATCTTTAATCCAATTCTCTGTTGATGGGTGGGGCTGTGTTCCCTTCTGTTTGACCTGAGACCAAACAGTGGAAGGGGTAATGAAGATAATGGCTGCAGTCTCCAATTGTGGCCCAGTTCAAATGGATATTCACAGTGACATCCACTGTGAGAGCCTTAGTCACCTAGGAAAAAATCAATTATGTTCAATACTTTCCACTGAGTAGGGTCAAAGAGCAGCATGGTAACTTCAAGAAGTTTCTTAACAATGGTTGAATCACAAGGGTCTTCTGATTTCCTCTAACTTAGTCTTGGGGTACATTTGACCAGAATTACCTCTTTATCAAGTTGGAATCAATCGAAGTCTTATCATCAGTTTCTTCTCTCTTGAAAATATTTTCATGTGGTTCTTCCAATGTCAAATCTATTATATATGTGCTTTCTGAAATTTGTTTGTGATAACCATCTTGTAGCAGAAAAGACTTGACTACTTACAAAATTCAAGTAATACAACCAAGTAAAATACATTCAGATCGGTTTTAAGAAACCAAGGCATAGATATAATAAAAGTAAAAAAAAAAGTTAAACTGGAGCCAGAAGTGAGGTAGGCACAAAAAGTTAGGCTATAAAACCTTCACATTTGGAAGTATAAACGATAATTTTGTCTTAACCCTTTAGAAACCAAGTATTTGCTCTAGAATTCTTCAGTTTCATAGAAAACCAAATAGAGCTCAAGGTAACAAGCACCCATTAAAAACCAGCTAAAAGCCAGCCTTTGAGATTCCAACAGGAAAATTAAACAGGACAAAACTTTCCTACAGTCTTTACAGACCAACATGCCCCAGAAGCATAGTGTGAAGGGTGGAGGGTGGGGTCTCACAGAGAGGATTTGTGTCTCCTGAATCCAGTCAATTCTAACCCACAGAGACACCAGTCTTAGCAAATCAGACAGCCAAGAAAGAGGCACCTGCGCCTGACTGCCCACTGGGCAAGCTTTCTCCTTCCTCTGTCACTGTGAAACACTCTTGTTGAGAAGATTCTATTTTTTCGGCTTTTCATACAGTCTAAATTGAGCCTCAAAGGTAAAAACCTAACAACCAGCAGAAACTCAACCAGTACAAAGTGAAAAATAATAAGACCCATGTATGGAAATCCACTTCAGTTGTTTTTCAAAGAATATTATGAATATTGAGAAAGTAATATTATTAATTCCAAATAATGAATCCCATTTCTATTACTTTGTTGTCGTTCAGACACCCAGTCGTGTCCAACTCTTTGTGACCCCAAGAAATGCAGCAAGCCAGGCTTCCCTGTCCCTCACCATCTCCCAGGGTTTTCCCAAGTTCATGTCCATTGCATCAGCGATGCCATCCAGCCATCTCATCCTCTGACATCCTCTTCTCCTTCTGCCCTCAATCTTTCCCAGCGTCAGGGGAAGGAAAAATTATAATATCCCATTACTTAGAATATCATACATGTTGAGATTCCCTCCCTGCTAAAGAAGTGTTGGGCTCTGGAGAGTGACAGAGGGAATCCTGGCAGAGTCTGAAGTCCCTTTCAGACCCTAAATGGTGCAAGGCAAGGGAGGGGAGTACACAAATACAAAGAGAGGAGGTACCAGAAGGGGAGGGAGGACGCAGAGTCCTGGAAGGCAGGAGAGGACCCTTCACACTGCAATCTCTCCACTCTCAGGCCACCGATATGGACCAAACAACAGCAGTTAGAAGGCACAAGCAAGTATGAGCGTTAAGAGGCTCCACATGCTACCTAATGGTATCTGTGTGTGTGTGTGTGTCTCACACACACATGCATGCATGCACGCACATTCAGCCAGACCCAGTGGGCTCGCAGACGATAATGTTACAGAGCCAAGCTCGGATCCAGTCACCTGAGTGCAAGAATGCTAATCTAGCCATCATCTCATGACGGTTTGCTGTTACAAGTTTGCCTGTCAACTTGAATGTCGCACAAACCACGACGTATAATCCAGTCAACAATTTTGACCGCCTTCTACGTGCAGAGCCTCGGCCTCAGTGCTGGGGGTGACAAACATACACAAACATGCCCCCCGGTAACTCACGGAAGTTGGGGAGTTCGGAGGAGTTTGCAGGAAAATGGCAAACACACATAAAGTACTGAGAAGAGCATGCCAATGCACGCTGTCGCCAAAGAGTGCCCAGGAGGAGAGATTGCCACGCAGGAAGCAGAGACGAGCCCTCGATTGTCCACGCACGATCCAGCTGCGGAACTCGGATTAGGACTCCAGCAGGAGGGCACAAGGTGGCGGAGGAGGGCATCTCACGGCGGCAGGGGCAGACTCGACAAGGCAGGAAAGTGAGTGGGAAGTCTGTGGTGAGAACAGCGACTGAATGTGTCCTCGTAGTTATTATAGTCACGTGACTGCTGTCGGATTTTGCTTGTAAAAGACTTAATTGTCTTGCAACTTACCCCAAAAAGTCAGTAAAACCTTAAGTAATTAATTCTAATTCTTATGCTAAGGCCATGAAAGATTCAGTGCTTCACATATATAAATTTTCATGGGCTGGTTCGAGGTCACCTTTCCCCACTCTAGGGGAAGGTAGAGTGGTGTGTTATTTACAAGCCGCCTGAGACTCTCTTATTGGGCTTCCCTAGTGGCTCAGACAGTAAAGAATCTGTCTGCAATGTGGGAGACTTGGGTTCAGTCTCTGGGTTGGGAAGATCCCCTGGTGGGGGCATGGCAACCCACTCCAGTATTCTTGCCTGGAGAATCCCATGGACAGAGGAGCCTGGTGGGCTACAGTCCATGGGGGTCACAAAAAGCTGGACAGGACTGAGTGACGAAGCACTGAGAACATTAACTTGCCTATTTTGCAGCATTCTGGTGTGGCAAATTTCCAGGTACCTTGCAGAATGTCCGTGAGAAACAATCAAGAGGCTGTTAAATTAATCCCTTTCCAGAAGAGTCTCATGTTAGCTTCCCAGTTTAGATGTGTCCAAATTGGCAATTGCAGCATCTGTTACAGTACATTTTGCATTTAATAGTTACAGTGGCTACCTCTTCATTGAAATAATCAACTTATATACAGAGGAGAAAATTGGTTTTGCAGCCTAGAAGTAGTGCAGTAAGCAAATGAAGCAGAATGAAACGTGATTATAACAAAATTGATATGGTAGATGACATATTTAATAAAACTCATGGCTCTTCATAGATAAGGAATGCTAATATAGATGCATCAAATAAAATGTTAATTGTACCACAGGAGAATTATACAGTATCTCATCATTAGTGGAAAAGATAGGAAGACTACATAATTGCTTCATTGAAAAATTAAATAGTGTTATCTTCTTTGTAAAAAGTAATGCCAGAAATCTTAATAAATTCTTAGCTTAACTTTTCAGGAAAAAATGTGTTTTATTTTTAAGTGGTGCAGTGCAAAGCATTTTAAGCAGATGATATAAGTATCGCAGAACCATTTGAGATTCATATTTCCAAACTGCAGAACAATTAGGAAATGAATTCACCTAACATAATTTCCCAGTGTGACAAATCAAAATCATTCCATTGTAGGGCTTAAGAAATTGAAAAAGTTGAATTACTCTCCTGGGCTTCCCTCCTAAAACAATGTAAGTTAAGGTTAAAGCTTAGATAACAGAGAATATTTGTTGGGATTTGATTCCTGAATTTCATGCTCTTATTTTCTAGTTAATGTAGTACTGAGAAAAAAATTCCCCCCCTCTGGAGGTCCATTTTACTCATTTGTATCTTAGTCTTCCTCCTAAATTATTTGCAGTGATTCAGAAAGATGCATAAAATGTTGCAAGATAAAAGATGAGGAGGAAAGGAAAACAAGGAGAGGAAAGCAGTGTGAAATAAAAAAATATATTTTATGTCAACACAAGAAATATATAAACATAAAAAATTCTTCACTGCCCTGTGGCCTCCTCTCCTCCTAACCAGGCATCATATATATGCATTATGCCTCGATCGAACCTCCCCATCATCAGGAATACCTGTGTGCTGTGCTTCGTCACTCAGTTGTGTCTGACTCTTTGCAACTCCATGGACTGTAGCCCACCAGGCTCCTCTGTCCATGGGAATCTCCAGACAAGAACACTGGAGTGGGTTACCATGCCCATCTCCAAGGGATCTTCCCAACCCAGAGATCAAACCCAGGTCTCCCACATTGCAGGCATATTCTTCACCATCTGAGCCACCAGGGAAACCCAAGAATACTGGAATGGGTAGCTTATCCCTTCTCCTGGAGATCTTCCTGACCCAGGAATCGAATCAGAGTCTCCTACATTGCAGGCAGATTCTTTACCAGCTGAGCTACCAGGGAAGCCCCCAGGAATACCTGCTGCTGCTGCTAAGGCGCTTCAGTCATGTCTGACTCTGTACGACCCCATAGACGGCAGCCCACCAGGCTCCCCCATCCCTGGGATTCTCCAGGCAAGAACACTGGAGTGGGTTGCCATTTCCTTCTCCAATGCATGAAAGTGAAAGTGAAGTCACTCAGTCGTGTTCGACTCTTTGAGACCCCATGGACTGTAGCCTACCAGGCTCCTCCATCCATGGGATTTTCTAGGCAAGAGTACTAGAGTGGGTTGCCATTAAAAGCAACATTCTCCTAACATCAGCAAGACAACTCCTTTAACAGATAATGTCCTTTCTTGACCTTGTGAGGGGACACGATGATGTTCAGATCTGCATTGGGTAAACTGTCAGTAATACATCATTTGGTCTCACAAACGTGTCTAACCGTGTCTTAACCTCAACCAGTGCAGCAGTTCTCAGAGCTTTTGACAGGCTCCCTGCCCGCCCCACGATCCCAGTTGTACGCCTCGATTTGGCGCAAATGAAATTTTCCATTTCTTTTTTAGATCCACTGATGAATTTTTCATGGACAGCAGTGAGGGGCTGTGTATGAGGCAGGCATGATGTCCTATCCACAGATTTGCCCCTACGGCTTCTGAGTAGTTTAATAAAGAGAGTGGACCACACGTCAGAGTCCCTGTGGCCCATCAGACTTCCCCAAAATGGTCACAGCAGCAGTTCCTCGCTCCCACTCAGGAGGCCGGCTCTCTTCCCCTCCCCTTGAGCCTGGGAATGACTCTCTAGCCAGCTGCCCCAGCACGTGTAAGACAACAGAAGTGATGCTATGTGGTGTCTGTGGCTAGATCATTAAAGCTGATACATCTCCTCCCAGCAATCTCTTTCTATCCCTAGGGATTCTCTCACACTAAGGACCCAGCCACCACGTGTGCAGAATCCCAGGCCACAGGGAGAAGCCACATACAAGGGTTCCAGCTGACAGCACCAACCAAGGTCGCAGCCAAAGCCAGCATCAAAGGGATGAGCTCACAGAGGATTCCAACATCCAGCAGAGACCCCAGACATGGTGAGTGGAGACAAGACACCCTGCTGTGCCCTGGCGGATTTCCTGGCCCGCAAACTTCCTGAGCATCATAAGTGATCATTTTACACCACTGAGCTTGAGAGTAATGTCTTATGTGGGCATCGCCACTGCCACAGCCCTTTAGAGGAAAATGAATCTGGAGAAGCTCAACCATCCCCAGCTCTGAGACTAGAGACAAATTTCTCTCACGTGTCTTCACTGAGAGAGCACTGGGAGGCAAGGAACTAGGTTCTCAGTGATGCTCGGACAGTGAAAATGGGCAAGGTCTCACCTTATAATAATTCTCTGATTATTAGGCTGATTGCATCAGGGCAAAAGGCAGTGTGGCCAAAGCAAACACAAGAAGGAAGCATCAATGCAGTTCACATCTCTAGCTCTCGCTGGCCCAGCCTGCTGTAAAGATGGGTTACAGTGGGGAAAGTATGCATTTAAATGACACTCAAAGATGCTAGCACCAGAGGGGCCAGAACTCAGCACAGAGGGGAGGAGAGGCTGGTGGCCAGAGAGGTCACGTGAAAGTGGAACAACAAGGAGCCTTTGGGACTTCCCTGATGCTCTGGTGGTTAAGCCTTCAGCTTCCAGTGCAGGGGTTTCAGGTTTAATCCCTGCTCTGGGAGCTAAGATCCAACATGCCCTGGGGCCAAAAAAACAAACACAAATACTAAAAAGTAAACAACATTGTAGCAAATTCACTAAAGACTTTTTTTAAATGGTCTGCACCAAAAAAAAAAAAAAAAAAACTCTTAACAAAGAAAATTTATTTCCTACTCTTCATTCTGTTTGAAAATTTGACCCTAACCATGTCCTTACTTATAAAAAAGAAAAGATTTAAGAGTTAATGACATTTTGCATCTTATATGAGAAATTTATAGTCTTCTAAATATGTCTCTCTCTCTTTTTTTTTTTTGGTTAAGTTGACACGCCTTATATTAATAATATATTTTGTCCTTGTCAAGTTCTTTGGGGACATATACAATCTTATTTTTGTGTGTTCTTCCCAACCAGAGGCACTTTTTAGTTTAATTCACATTTTAGTTGGCCCGTATTGCTTATCTAGTGCTACATTCATTACCACTGTCCTTTAGTGACTGAATTCTGAGAGCTGACATCTGTGTGATGACCGAGGCATAATCAGGGCATTGTGGCTTCTGATTGGCTGAATTCCCTGGAGTTCCAATTAGTCAGAACCTCAATCTGTGGTGTATCTTCCCAAACAAGCACTTCCAGTGACACGACGTTGAGTTTGTTTTCGATTTTAAATGGCACATACAGTGTTGATTTGTTCTAACTAGCTGGCAATGGCTAGTTGCACAAATCTGAAAGATTAGGTCTCTTCCTACAAGACAGCAAAACTCTGTCCTCATGTGTATATTAGAATGTGTGCACTCGTGTGACTGAGCTAAGCGTGCCTGGGTGAGACCCCCACCCAGGCAAAGGTTCGGAGGTGACCTGCTTGCTTCATGGGTTGTGTGAACTCTGCATCCATTTGGCCATCGCCATAAACATCCTTTCTCTCAGCAGAACTGTTGATTCTTAGAAAGTCTGAGGTTATACCCCTTGAAAGGCAGTATCTCTCTGCTGCCAGTTAAGTTCAGAGACTTAGTGGGGATGGGTTTTACTAATACATCTTCTTCCAGAGGTTCGGATGGGATGAGATGGAGTGCCAACTATGCAACCTGCCTCTCCAAAAGCTGCCACTCTGGGTGGCACACCACAACCAGACTGGTCTCAGTAGTTGTCTCAATAAAGGATTTATCCTTGTCCATGGAGATGTTTTGGGCTTCCCCTGGTGGCTCAGAGGGTAAAGAATCAGCAGTGCAGGAGAACAGGATTCAATCCCTGGGTCAGGAAGATCCCCTGGAGAAGGGGATGGCAACCCACTCCAGTACTCTTGCCTGGAGAATTCCAAGGAAGAGGAGCCTGGTGGGCTACAGTCCATGGAGTCACAAAGAGTCATCACGACTAATTGACTAAGTACACAAGGAGGTGTTTGGCTTTTGTCCTTGGACCCTGGAGGTAATCTCTAAATCCTTGGAATGTCCTGCCTCACGAAACTGTGCTTCCAGGGAGCTCTGAGTCACCCCTGCAATGTGATTTAGAGGGCAGGGGCTTTTTGTCAGTGGTATCAGCTCAACCTTCCAGAGGTCTAGAGGTTGATATCAGCCTTGTGGGTGAACAGCCAGCTTTACACAACTGAGCCCCTTTTGAGGACTCTAGACACAAAGACTTTGGTGAGCTTCCTAGTGGGCAGCTCGCTACGTCTGTGTTCCTCACTAACACCAGGAAAGTGATGCTGTCCATGAGGAGATGACAGTTGGACACTCTGAACTTGGATCATTCCAAACTCTGCCCCAAGAGCTTCTCTGGCTGATTATTATCTGTATCCCTTAGATCTAATAAACCAGGACCGTGAGTCTAACTTTAATGAGTTCTGTGGGTCCTTCTTGTGAAGTATCGGATCTAAGGATGGTCTTCGACTCCCAAGTTTGCAACCGACGTGGGAAGGGGGGGCAGTTTTGTGGACTGAGATCCTTCTAATGTGGCAACCACAGGGAATCCTATAACCTTCTTGAACAGTAACAGCAGATGTTATCAAGGATTGTAGAGAAAATAAAAGAGGAGGTGGTAGTGGACACATGTGAACTGAGGAGCAGTTCCTCGGCCACAAGTTGATGGAGTTTCCTGAGGCTGGGTGGGAGGTTTAATAACCAGGTCAAACAGAGTGCAGTCAGACACAGCCCACCAGTGTGAGGGTGTTGGGAAAAGCTCCACATACCCACTGGGAGAAAATGCCCAAGTTGGAGACTTGGTCCAAACTTCATGGGCTGTACCCTTCAGCAGGCTGCCAAACCATTGGAAAAACCCAGACTCGGATGCCTCCTGGAACCTGAATACCTTCCCTACAAGTGCCAGAGCCCAGGGATTAGACCTTCCTTTCCTTTCCTTTATACCTGGGTCTCCTGAGATTTGCAGAGGCCCAGAACTAAATCCTAATTAGTTAAGAAAACCACCCAGCATAGGCAGAACGGAGCTAGTTATTCAGATTTAACATTTGCTTAAGCCAGTTTCCTATGAGGGCACCATATACCAAGACTATCTATGATGGCTCTGCCATTGGAGAGAGTGGCCAGCATGGGACCAGGCCTCCAAAAGGCAGGAACACCATCGTAACTCCTGAGCTGACTCCCTGCCACATCTCCTGGGCCCAGAACCAACTGGTCATTGAGGTCAGACCACAGTCTGTGCACGGAAGTTTGACCTCTCCCCTGCCCATGTGACTTTGCATTCTGACTCTTGCCATCATGGGCCCAATTTGTCCAGATACCAAAGAGTTTAGGTGCTAGAGATCAGGGGTTCTAAGACACACAACTGAGATGACTTTCGGGAGCCATCATCTAAGAATGAAACCCGTGCATTAACACCTCACCCATGGCTGATTCATGTGATGCATGGCAAAAACCACCACAATACTGTAAAGTAATTAGCCTCCAGTTCAAATAAACAAATAAATAAGAAAGAAAAATAAATAAAAAGAAAGATTAACACCTGTGGGTCTTGTGAGACTTGCTGGAGGTATTTTAGGGAAATTTCTCTGAGCAGGGGGCTTCCCTGGTGGCTGAGCAGTGGCTCAGAATCCACCTGCAATACAGAAGACAAAATATATGCAAGCTCAACCCCTGACTTGGAAAGATTCCCTGGAGGACGGCATGGCCACCCACTCCAATATGCTTGCCTGGAGAATCCTATGGACAGAGAAGCCTGGTGGGCAAAGAATCAGACACAACTGAAGCAACAGGGCATGCCCTCTCTGAGCATAATGGGAACCCCATGGCGTGATGCTACCTGAACCATGGGCCCTGGATCAGTGGCTGTATCACTTGGGAAACACAAATCCCCACCGCAGACCTGCTGGATCAGGAGCTCTGGACATGGGGGCTCTGGACACTGTGCTCCAGCAAGCCCTGCGGTTGGCTGTTTCTGATGCATGCTCACGTCTGGGCACCATCGCCATGGAGGGAAGGAGAGGCCACTGCTGGAGCCGGGGGAGGGGGGGTGCACGGCTTCACCTGTGTCACCCCGTCTGTGTTTATCCCACTAACCATTAAAGGCTGCTTTAAACAATCAAGAAAAGCAACAGTGTGGGAGGAAGGAAAAATGTTAAACAAGACAATAAGGAGAAGGTAACTTTAGCAGAGGAATAAACAAAGAATTGAAGACAAAAGGAAGGAAGGAAAACAGAAAAGGAGCAAACTTTTTAAGAAGAACATAAAATTAGAGAATGGTTTGGCTACCTGATGCAAAGAACTGACTCACTGAAAAAACCCTGATGCTGGGAAAGATTGAAGGCAGGAGGAGAAGGGGATGACAGAGGATTAGATGACTGGATGACATCATCGACCCTATGGACATGAGTTTGAGTAAACTCTGGGAGTTGGCGATGGACAGGGAGGCCTGGCGTGCTGCAGTCATGGGGTCGCAAAGTGTCAAGACACAATTTAGCAACTGAACTGAACTGGAAAGACAACATGGATGCAGGAAGCATGAACTGGAGAGATACAGGCAGCACTGCAGGAGTTTCCAATCATGTGCAGACTTCATGCGGGCTGTGCTCATGTGGCCGCTCCACCATCTGCAGTAACATGGCCTCTCAGGGCCTCAGTTTCCCTATCTGTAAAGTGGGTAGGGGTGCTCTGAGCATTACTGTTGTGTGTGTGTGTGCTCAGACTCAGCGGTGCCCAGCTCTTTGCAACCCCCTGTACTATGCACCCTCTGTCCATGGATGTTGCCAGGCAAGAGTACTGGAGTGGGCTGCTCTCTCCTGCTCCAGGGGATCTTCTCAACCCAAGGGGTCAAACTAGAGTCTCTTGCATCTTGTACAACGGCAGGCAGCTTCTTTACCACTCACCATCTGGCAAGCCCCTTCAATGACATAAGACACATTTAAGGTGCTTGCCACAGTGACTGATACATAATAACTACTTAGTCAAACTGGTTCTCTCTCTCTCTTTCTCTTTTTTTTTTTTTTTTTCTTGCTAAAGAGTAGTTTATTTACAAGAAGCCTAAAAATGTTGTCAAAAGATCAATTTTTAAACATTCACAAAGGACCAGAAATTTATGTTCCACTCCTAAAGAAAATGTAAATGCATCTACCTCTGAATGCCGGAGAAGGCAACTGCACCTCACTGCAGTACTCTTGCCTGGAAAATCCCATGGACAGAGGAGCCTGGTGGGCTGCAGTCCATGGGGTCACTAAGAGTCGGACAAGACTGAGCGACTTCACTTTCACTTTTCGCTTTCATGCATTGGAGAGGGAAATGGTAACCCACTCCAGTGTTCTTGCCTGGAGAATCCCAGGGACAGGGGAGCCTCGTGGGCTGCCATCTATGCGGTTGCACAGAGTTGGACATGACTGAAGCGACTTAGCAGCAGTGGCAGTGGCAGCACCTCTGAATGCATACATAAGAACGTGATTTTCATAGGCCACATGCTACTTTTAAAGGAAAAATAGAATTTTGCAGCCCTATAGGTGCTTAAACTTTAGCTAGTCTACCAGTTTATTTTTCAAAAAATAAAACTGAGGCTTAAGGACATTTTATTTATTAACCTTTTTTTTTTAATTAGAAATAAAAATCTATCACTAAAACTATGGCATCACTAAGCCACAGTAAATGCTGAGGTATAGAAAGGTGTATTTGTAAGGAAACAAGTAAAAAGCAGCAGGGAAAGGGGGAGAGGGAAAGACACACGGAAGAGTGAGGAAGCAGTTAAACCCAGTGGGCCCGAGTGACTGTGACCGTCGTGGAGTCTTGGGAGGAGCTGGCTTCTGGTGCCCGCCTCCTGCGGCTGTGCTGGATCCAGGCTCTTTTCCGAGCGCCCTGGGGAGGCGACCAGCATCCCTTCGGCTGTGTTTTGCCTCCTGACTTGTCCCAGAAGAGAAACTTCATCCACACTTGTGCCAGCCGGGGCCTTGGCTCTGGGTCCAGGGACCCTGGCTGAGCAGCTCTGATTTGATTGGCCTGAGACCCAAGCCTCGCAGGACTCCTCTAACCTCAGGGGCACCCTGAGGCACTGCAGCCACCTCCCCTGGTTCTCTTCCTGCCCCCAGAGAGGATCCAGGCGGCCAGGCAGCTCAGGCAAGCCATCAGCTTGCCTCTCTTGGGCGCGCATCTAGGGTGGGAGTGACCATGCTTTCTAGGAATACAGGCAGCTGGTCTCCTTCCTCCCGGTGTGCCCCTTGGCCACGCCTGTCCTGAAGGTCCCCAGCTTTACACGGATGAGGTGAAGGCCCCTTTTCAAAGCTCCCAGCGCAGCTATGAATCAGCGCTCAGCTCTGGAGTACCAGTGGTTGTCCAGACAGCAGTGCACATGTGTTTTCATTCTGCTGCTTCTGTGTGTGGGTTTCCCTTGATATTCACTGAGGTAGGCAGGGGTCAAGACTTTGGGGGTCCCTTGCTATAACATGGACAAAGTTTCACCCATAAGCCTAAGAGCAGAGATTAGCCCCTTTTTAGGGAAGACAGGAGGGATACCCAGTATGGAGGAAGGCCCCACCACCCTCAGTAAACCTCTGTGAAACCTCGTAGGCCAGGAGTCAAAGCAGCAGGAGCTGGTCAATCGTGCCCCTGGGAACTTGAGTCATTCATGAGTGCTTGGACTTAAGGCTTTCATTGCTAATATTCACAGAATGCATAGTGGCTGAGTTCATTGTTTCAGGGTTTCCAAATATTCATTCAAGCATTCAACAGACATTTAAGGGCCACCTACAAAAATACATAGTAGGCATGCTAATCGCCATCACAGTGCTGGGTCACGGGGACAGGGGCTTTTAAAAAAATTCACCGAAGCACAGTTGATTTACAATGCTGCGCTAGTTCCAAGTGTACAGCCAAGCAAGTCAGTTATCCACGAAAGTGAAAGTTGCCCGGTCGTGTCCGACTCTTTGCAACCCCATGGACTTTACAGTCCCTGGAATTCTCCAGGCCAGAATACTGGAGTGGGTAGCCTTTCCCTTCTCCAGGGGATCTTCCTAACCCAGGGACTAAACCCAGGTCTCCCGCATTGCAGGCAGATTCTTTACCAGCTGAGCCACCAGGGAAGCCCAAGAATACTGGACTGGGTAGCCTGTCCCTTCTCCAGAGGATCTTCCTGACCCAGGAATTGAAACCCAGGTCTCCTGCATTTCAGGTGGACGCCTTACCAACTGAACTATCTGGGAAGCCCCAGTTATACATATATCCACTCTTTCCATTTTTTTTAAAGATTCTTTTCCCATATAGGACATTATAGAGTATTGAGTCAAGTGCCCTGTGCTATTAGAGGGCCTTGTCAAAACTATTTTGAGTGGATACAGTATGATTCACAGAGTGCTTGGGCAAGAGGGTGGTTGCAGGGGGGCGGTGTTAATGAGAGACAAATGTAAGAATTTAATTTCAAACTTCAGGAATGATTCAGAAGTTCTGACTCCTGTGCCAGAGTTGATGACCTGATCTCACTCCATCCAGCCCCAGGCAGGTTGGCAGCAGTCCTCTTGGTCCGGTGCAGGAGGAAGCACTGTCCTGAAACCTGGATGCCTGGCTCTGTGTGGATCCCGGGATGCGTGTGTGTCCAGGGCTGTGGCTGTGACTCCATCCCCTCCCCCATGTCTGTTCATGTGCCCTTTCCTCATTCCCTTTTCTTTAGCCCAGTGCTGCCCTCCACCAACCCCACAGTAGCATAATGTGAGCAATGGATGTTTGCTTTTTATTGAAGTAGAGTTGATTTAGAGTGCTGTGTTAGTTCTGGGTGTACAGCAAAGTGATTGTTATATATAAGAATATATGTATATATATATATATATATATATACACACTTTTTCAGGCTCTTTTCCCATAAAGGTTATTACAAAATATTCTTGGTGCCGGTGCAGGAGGAAGCACTGTCCTGAAACCTGGATGCCTGGCTCTGTGTGGATCCCGGGACGCGTGTGTGTCCAGGGCTGTGGCTGTGACTCCATCCCCTCCCCCATGTCTGTTCATGTGCCCTTTCCTCATTCCCTTTTCTTTAGCCCAGTGCTGCCCTCCACCAACCCCACAGTAGCATAATGTGAGCAATGGATGTTTGCTTTTTATTGAAGTAGAGTTGATTTAGAGTGCTGTGTTAGTTCTGGGTGTACAGCAAAGTGATTGTTATATATAAGAATATATGTATGTATATATATATATATATATATATACACTTTTTCAGGCTCTTTTCCCATAAAGGTTATTACAAAATATTGAGTATCATTCCCTGTGCTATACAGCAGGTCCTTGTTGTTTCTCTTTTATATATACAGTGTGTATCCAATAATCTCAAATTCCTAGTTTATTCCTCCTCTCCTTTCCCCTTTGGTAAACATAAGTTTGTTCCCTATATCTGTTGGTCTACTTCTGTTTTGTAAATAAGTTCATTTGTTAAGATTCCACATACAAATGATATTATATTGTATTTGTCTTTTTCTGTCTGACTTACTTCACCAGTATGATAATCTCTAGGATCCTGGATATATTTCAGATTTCCTAAAAAATTAAAAAAGTAGAAAGGAACAAGTAAAACTAACTTTAAAAATATATTTTATTTACTCCAGTCCATCCAAAATATGATCACTTCAACCCACCATCAAGATAATCATTAACGAGATATTTCACATTCTGATTTTGCACTAAGACTGTGAATCTGTGTGTCATTTCACACTGAGAGCAGGTCTCTGTCCAAACGAGGGCATTACAGGTGCTCAGCGGCCACGTGTGCTGGCCAGGGACTACCCTGCTGGACGCACAGCCCTGGCCCCTCTTTCTCCAGTTTTCTCCTTTCTTCAGCACCCGAACTGTCTCTCTACTGTGGCTGCTTCTCTTGTATAACTTATCAACATCCGTCCATAGTGTTCAAAACTTCTACAAAGGCATTGTTCTCATCACTTGTGTCCAAAACGAAAAGTTGCTCATTGCCCATCACCATGCTTCACAGGTGTCACCGTCACAGGAGTCTCTGGAGCAGGAGAGCTGCTGGGACTGTTTGCTTCTGTCTTGGTCCATTTGAACTGCTTTAACAAACTCCTGTAAAATGAGTGGCTTACCAACAACAGACACTTATTTCTCCCAGTCACGGAGATTCAATGCCTAAGATCAAGTGCAGCATGGTCAGGGCTGAGTTCTCTTCAGGTTATGAACAGCTGGCTTCTCCTTGTATCCTCACATGTTGAAACAAACTCTTAGGTCTTCCTCCCCTGGTAGGGCACCATCCCATCATGAGGGCTCTTCCCCTAATGTGTCATCCAAATTGAATCACTTCCCCAAAGTCCCACCTCCAAATAGTATCATGCTGGGGATTAGCTTCAACATAGGTCTTTGAAGGAGGACAAAAACAGTGTAAAACAGCCCTCCTGGTCAATTTCTCTAAAAGTAGCATGAATAACACTAGCTAACACACAGCTCTTATCAAGCACAAGCATTATTTGAAGAACTCCACCATATCAACAAACACCATGCTAAACGAATTTTTAAATATGTATTACTAGAGGTTGTCCACTAATAGTTAAAGGCCCTTGTTAAACTGGAAAAAAGGAATTAATTTTTTTAAACCCAAGCCTTGTATGCCACATTACATGAGTTACAGACTGTGTGTAAATACCCCCTTTCTTCTGCTGACAGCAACAAAGAGAAAGCAGTATCAATAAACCCTTAGGCCCCAAAGAGATTACTTTTTCTAAACATTGACCAGCACTGTTAAATTGCTGTGCCAATTATAAATAGAATCTCACATGTAGTTGGTAATCCTCATGAAGACCCCCAGGTAGTTCTTGTTTTGAGTGACAAAATGCAAGAGGTCAAAATTGGGACCCTGGTCATCTGACCTCAAATTTATCATCTTTCTTTCTCTCTCCAATGTGTGCTTTTGTATAACAATGACCACTTGATTTCTGAATTTNTGATTTGATTTTTCTCTCTTTTTTACTTGATGAGTCTGGCTAAAGGCTTGTCAATTTTGTTTATCTTTTCAAAGAACCAGCTTTTAGTTTTACTAATCTTTATTATTATTTCTTTCATTTCTTTTTCATTTATTTCTGCTCAGATCTTTATGATTTTTTTCCTTCTACTAATTTTGGGGTTTTTTGTTCTTCTTTTTCCAGTTGTTTTAGGTATAAAGTTAGGTTGTCTGTTCAATGTTTTTCTTGTTTCTTGAGGTAGGATTGTATTGCTATAAACTTCCACCTTAGAACTGTTTTTGCTGCATCCCATAGGTTTTGAGTTGCCGTGTTTTCATTGTCATTTGTTTCTAGGATTTTTTTTTAAATTTCCCTTTGGATTTCTTCAGTAACCTGTTCATTATTTAGAAATGTATTGTTTAATCTCCATGTGTTTGTGTTTTTTACAGTTTTTTTTCTTGTAATTGATATCTAATCTCATAGCCTTATGGTCAGAAAAGATGCTTGATATGATTTCAATTTTCTCACTTTCAATCTATATGTGTCTTTAGGTCTGAAGTGGGTTTCTTGTAGACAGCATATATATGGGTCTTATTTTTATGTCCATTCAGCCAGTCTGTGTCTTTCAGTTGGAGCATTTAATCTATTTACATTTAGAGTAATTGTTGATATATATATATATGCTTATTGCCATTTTCTTAATTGTTTGGAGTTTGTTTATGTAGATCTTTATCTTCTCTTGTATTTCCTGACTATATAAGTCCCTTTAACATTTGTTGTAAAGCTGGTTTGGTGGTACTGAATTCACTTAACTTTTGCTTGTCTGAAAAGCTTTTGATTTCTCCATCAGTTTTGAATGTGATCCTTGCCAGGTAGAGTAATCTTGGTTGTAGATTTTTCCCTTTCAATACTTAAATATATCCTGCCATTCCCTTCTGGCCTTCAGAGTTTCTGCTCAAAGATCAGCTGTTAAACGTAGGGTGTTTCCCTTGTATGTTCCTTGTTTCTTTTCCCTTGCTGCTTTTAATATTCTTTTTTTCTGTTATCTTTGTTAGTTTTATTAGTAGGTGTCCTGGTGTGTTTCTCCTTGAGTTTATCCTGTAAGAGACTCTTCATACCTCTTGGCTTTATTGACTATTTCCTTTTCCATATTAGGGAAATTTTCAACTATAATCTCTTCAAAAATTTTTTCATAATAAAATATTTTATTTTTCTCTTCTTCTTCTGGAACCCCTATGATTCAAATTTTGGTGCATTTGATATTGTCCCAGAGGTCTCTGAAACTTTACTCAGTTCTTTTCATTCTTTTTAATTTATTCTGCTCTTCAGCAGTGATTTCTACCATGTACCTTCCATCTCACTGATCTGTTCTGCTTCATATATTCTCCTGTTGATTCCTTATAGAGTATTTTTAATTTCACTAATTATGTTGTTTTTCTCTGTATGTTTATTCTTTAATTCTTCTAGGTCTTTGTTGATTCTTGCATTTTCTCCATTCTGTTTTCAAGGTTTTTTATCATCTTTACTATCATTATTCTAAATTCTTTTTCAGGTAGTTTGCCTATTCCCTCTTCATTTATTTGCACTTGTGTATTTCTAGCTTGTTCCTTCATTTGTGCAGTACTTCTCTGCCTTTTCATAATTTTTTTCTAAACTTATTGTGTTTGAGGCCTCCGTTTCCCAGGCTTCAATGTTGACTCTTTCTTCCTTTTGGTTTCTGCCCTTGTAATGTTGGTCTAGCGGTTTGAATAAGTTTCATATAGGGTGAGATATGTGCTGAGTTTTTTTTTTTAATTTTGTTTTGTACCTCTGATGGGCAGGGCTGAGTGAGGTGATAATCCATTCTGCTGATAACTGGATGTGTATTTTTGCCTTGTTTGTTGTTCAGATGAGGCCTCCTGCACAAGGTGCTACTGGTGATTGGGTGATGCCAGGTCTTGTATTCAAGTGGCTTCCTATATGGGAATTCACACTATTCGATACTCCCTAGGGTTAGGAGTTCTCTGGTGGTCTAGGATCTTAGAGTGAGTGCTCCCACTCCAAAGGCTCAGGGCTTGATCTCTGTCTGAAGCGAGGTCCTGAAGCAAGTGACACCTCATTGTGTGGAGTGTGTGCAGGAGCAGTCATCTATTTTTATATATAGCATTCTTTATCTGCTAATCTCAAACCCTTAATTTATCCCTTCCCTCACTTCCCTTTCCCTTTTGGTAAAGATAAGTTCTTTTTTCATATCTGTGAGTTTCTGTTCTGTAAATAAGTTCATTTGTATAATTTTAATTCACACTATTCAATACTCCCTAGGGTTAGGAGTTCTCTGGTGGTCTAAGGTCTTAGAGTGAGTGCTCCCACTCCAAAGGCTCAGGGCTTGATCTCTGTCTGAAGCGAGGTCCTGAACCAAGTGACACCTCATTGTGTGGAGTGTGTGCAGGAGCAGTCATCTATTTTTATATATAGCATTCTTTATCTGCTAATCTCAAACCCTTAATTTATCCCTTCCCTCACTTCCCTTTCCCTTTTGGTAAAGATAAGTTCTTTTTTCATATCTGTGAGTTTCTGTTCTGTAAATAAGTTCATTTGTATAATTTTTTCAGGTTCTACATATGTGTTATCATATGATATTCATTTCTTACTTCACTTAGTATGATAATTTCTAGGTCTATGCTGTGGGAAATTTCATTATTTTATTCTTATATAAGGTTGAGAAATAGTCCATTGTATATATGTACCACATCTTTGTCCATTCCTCTGTTGATGGACACTTGGGTTTCTTCCATGTATTGGCTATTGTGAACAGTGTTTCAGTGAACATTGAAGTGCATGTATTTTTTTAATTATGGTTTTCTGTGTATATATATGCCAAGGATTGAGACTGCAAATTCATATGCTAGCTCTATTTTTAGTTTTTAAAGCAAATTCCTTACTATTCTCCACAGTGGCTGTACAAATTTGCATTCCCACCAACAGAGTCAGAGGATTTCCTTTCCGCCACATGCTGTCCAGCATTTATTATTTGCAGATTGTTTTGATGATGGCCATTCTGACTGGTGTGAGGTGACACTTTATTGTAGTTTTGATTTGCATTTCTCTCATAATTATCAATGTTGAACATATTTGCATGTGTCTTTTGACCATCTGTATGTCTTCTTTGGAGAAATATTTGTTTAGATCTTCTGACCATTTTTTGATTAGGTTCTTTGTTGTTGTTGGTTTTTTGTTTTTTTTTTTTTTTGGACAACTGTATGAACTGTTTTACATATTTTGGAGATTAATCCTTTGTCAGTTGCTTCATTTGCAAATATTTTCTCCCATTCTGAGGGTTGTCTTTTCATCATGTATATGGTTTCCTTTTCAGTGCAAAGCTCTTAAGTTTAGTTAGGTCCCATTCACTTATTTTTGCTTTTCTGTCCATTACTGCAGGAGAACGAGCCAAAAAAACCTTGCTGCTATCTATGTCGAAGACAGTCCTGTTTTCCTGTATGAGTATTAAAGAATCTAGTCTTACATTTAGGTCTTTAATCCATTTTGTGTTTAGTTTTATGTATGTGTTAGGGAATGTTCTAATTTCATTCTTTTATAACTAGTTGTCCAATTTTCCCAGCACCACTTATTGAAGAGGCTGTCTTTTCTCCATTGTATATTCTTGCATTCTTTGTCATAGATTAATTGGCCCATAGATGCATGGGTTTATTTCTGGGCTTTCTATCATCTTCCATTGATCTATATTTCTGTTTTTGTGCCATTAGCATACTGTTATGATTATTCTAGCTCTATAGTGTAGTCTGACGTTAAAGAGCCTGATTCCTCCGGTTCCATTTTTCTTTCTCAAGATTGCTTTGGCTGTTCTGCATATTTTGTGTTCCCATACAAACTGTAAAATTATCTTTTCTAGTTCTGTGAAAAATAAAATCGGTAAATTGATAGTGACTGCATTGTATCTGTATATTTCTTTGGGGAGTATAGTAACTTTGACAATATTGAAGACAACATTGACTCTTCCCATCCAACAACATAGTACATCTTTACTGGAGACAACACTGACTCTTCCCACCCAATGACATAGTACATCTTTGCATCCGCTTGTGTCATCTTCAACTGCTTTCATCAGCATCTTATGATTTTCATAGTACAGGTCTTTTGCCTCCTCAGGTAAGTTTATTCCTGGGTATTTAATTCTTCTTGATGAGATACTAAGTGGGATTTTTTCTATAATTTCTTTTCTCATGGTCAGTGTATAGAAATACACTGATTTCTATGTATTAATTTTGCAAATTTACTAAATTCATTAATGAGCTCTAGTAGTTTTCTGGTTGCAATTTTGTTGTTGTTGTTCAATTGCTCAGTCATGTCTGACTCTTTGCAACCCCATGAAGTGCAGCATATCAAGCTTCCTTGTCCTGCATTATCTTCAGGAGTTTGCTCAAACTCATGTCCATTGAGTCAGTGATGCCATCCAACCATCCCATCCTCTGTCATCCCCTTCTCCTCCAGCCCTCAATCTTTCCCAGCATCAGGGTCTTTTCCAATGAGTTGGCTCTCACATCAGGTGGCCAAAGTACTGGAGCTTCAGCATCCGTATCAGTCCTTCAAATGAATATTCAGAGCTGATTTCCTTTAGGATTGACTGGTTTGATCTCCTAGCAGTCCAAGGGATTCTCAAGATCTTCTCCAGCATCACAGTTCAAAAGCATCAATTCTGCAGCGTTCAGCCTTCTTTATGACTGAGTCTCACATCTATACATGACTAAACTGGAAAAACCATAGCTTTTACTATATGGATCTTTGTCAGCAAAGTGATGTCTCTGCTTTTTAATACTCTGTCTACGTTTATCATAGCTTTTCTTCCAAGTTTGCCTCTTTAGGATTTTCTATGTATAGTATCACATCATCTGCAAACAGTGATGATTTTACTTCTTTTACTTTTACTTCTTTTCCTATGTGACTTTCTTTTCCTTTTTCTTCTCTGATCACTGTGGCTAAGACTGCTGAAACTTTATTGAATAAAACTGGTGAAAGTGTACATTCTTGTCTTGCGTCTCCTGATCTTAGATCAAATGCTTTCAGCTTTTCACCATCAAGTATGATATTAGCTGTGGGCTTGTCATATATGGCCTTTACTGTGTTGAGGTAGATTCCCTCTGGGTTTCCCTGTTAGCTCAGCTAACAGGAGACCTGGTTTGATTCCTGGTCAGGAAGATCCCCTAGAGAAGGGATAGACTACCCACTCAAGTATTCTTGGGCTTCCTTGGTGGCCCAGTTGGTAAAGATCTGCCTGCAATGCTGGAGACCTGGGTTTGATCTCTGGGTTGGGAAGATTCCCGAGAGAAGGGCATGGAATGCACTCCAGTATTCTTGTCTGGACAGAGAGTCCTGGTGGTGTGCAGTCCATGGGGTCACAAAGAGTTGGACACAGTGAGTGACTAGGAAAACATAGCACAGGCTCCCTCTATGCCCTTTTTCTGGAGAGCTTTCATCATAAAAGGATGTTGAGTTTTATCAAAAGCTTTCTTTATACCTATTGAGATGATCATTGGTTTTTATTGTTAAATTTGTTAATGTGATGTATCACACTAGTTGATTCGCAGATACTGAAAACTCCTTGCATCCCTGGGATAAATAACATTTGATCCTTGTATATGATTTTTTAAATCTATTTGTTAGTACTTCGTTGAGGATATTTGTGTCTAACTTCAACAGTAATAATGGCATGTGATTTTCTCTTTTTGGCAGTTATTTTCTCTCTTATTGTTATAAGGGTGATGGTGGCACTACAGAATGAGTTCTCAAGTGTTCCTTCCTCTGCAATTGTTAGAATAGTTTCCGAAGATAGGTGTTCAGTTCAGTTCAGTCGCTCAGACATGTCCAACTCTTTGCGATCCCATGAATCACAGCACACCAGGCCTCCCTGTCCATCACCAACTCCCGGAGTTCACTCAGACTCACGTCCATTGAGTCCGTGATGCCATCCAGCCATCTCATCCTCGGTCGTCCCCTTCTCCTCCTGCCCCCAATCCCTCCCAGCATCAGGGTCTTTCCCAATGAGTCAACTCTTCACATGAGGTGGCCAAAGTACTGGAATTTCAGCTTTAGCATCATTCCTTCCAAAGAAATCCCAGGGCCAACCTCCTTCAGAATGGAGTGGTTGAGTCTCCTTACAGTCCAAGGGACTCTCAAGAGTCTTCTCCAACACCACAGTTCAAAATCATCAATTCTTCAGTGCTCAGCCATCTTCACAGTCCAACTCTCACATCCATACATGACCACTGGAAAAACCATAGCCTTGACTAGCGGACCTTAGTCGGCAATGTCTCTGCTTTTGAATATGCTATCCAGGTTGCTTATAACTTCCCTTCCAAGGAGTAAGCATCTTTTAATTTCATGGCTGCAATCACTATCTGCAGTGATTTTGGAGCCCAAAGAAATAAAGTCTGACACTGTTTCCACTGTTTCCCCATCTATTTCACTACTCTTATTAAATATTTGATAGAATTTGCCAGTGAGGCTATCTTGTTCCGGACTTCTGTTGTTGGGAGTTTTTAATCACTGATTCAATTTCATCACTTGTAATTGGTCTGTTTGTGTTTTCTGTTTCTTATTGATCCAGTCTTCAGAGATTGTACCTTTCTAAAAATTACCTCATTTTTTCTAGGTTCATTTTATTGAAATATAGTATCCACCCAGCCACTCTATGTCTTTTGGTTGATATATTTAACCCATTTACATTTAAGGTAATTATCAATATGTATGTTCTAATTGTCATTTTATTAATATTTTGGACATTCCTTGCAGGTCTTTCCCCTCTCTTTATTCTTCTTTTGTCCTCTCCACTTCTGATTTGATGACTGTCTTTAATGTTATGTTTGTATTCGTTTTGCATTTTTGTCTGTATATCAGTCATAGATTTTTCGTTTGCAGTTACTATGAGATTTTTATATCACCATCTATCTATCTATCTATCTAGACTGGCAAAGAAATGCAAAAAAGTAAAATGGCTGTCTGGGGAGGCCTTG
>SJXQ01011837.1:509710-535289 GCA_006408695.1 Aepyceros melampus | reverse complement strand
TGACGTTGAACATTTTTTCATGTACTTGTTGGCCATCTGTATGTCTTTTGGAAAAGGTCTATTCAGATCCTCTGCCTATTTATTTTTGCTTTTTTTGCTCTTGCCTGGGGAGACAGATCCCCAAAATATCTCTAAGACCAACTTTAAAGAGCTAATGTGCTATGCTTTCTTTTGGGATTTTTATGGTTTCAGGTTTTATTTCAAGTCTTTATTTTGAGTTTATTCTTGCATGTGGTATAAGATCGTGATCCAGATTCACTCTTTTGCATGTAGTTCTCTAGTTTTCCCAACACTGTTTATTAAAGAGACTGTCTTTGCCCACTTTATATTCTTGTTTCCTTTGCTGTAGATTGATTGACCATGTATTCCCGAGTTTGTTCTGGGCTCTCTGTTCTCTTTCTTTAATCTCTGTGTGTCTGTTTCTGTGTCAGTGCCACTGTTTTCACTCCATAACTTTGTAGCAGAATTTGAAGTCAGGCAGCATGATATCTCCAGTTTTGTTTTTCTTTCTCAAGACCGCATTGGCTACTTAAGGACTTCTATGGTTCCATACAAATTTTCAAATTGTTGTTTCAAGGTCTGTGAAAACTGCTGTTGGTGTGTGTTTGGGATTACATTGAATCTGTATATTGCTTTAGAGAGTATGGACATTTTAACAATATTGTCTTCCAGTATGTGAGCATGGTATGTCTTCCCATTTATTTGTGTCAACTTTAATTTTTTCATCAATGTCTTATAGTTTTCAGAGCACAAGTCTTTCACTTTCTTGATTAAATTTATTCCCAGGTATTTTATTATTTTTGATGCAACAGTAAATGGGATTTTCTTTACTTTCTCTTTCAGATAATTTATTATTAGTAAATAGAAATGCAACAGATTTCTGTTTATTAATTTTGCACACTGCAATTTTATTGAGTTCATTTATTTTAAGTTTTTTGGTGGTGTTTTTAGGGTTTCCTATGTACAATATCATGCCACTTGCAAATAGTGACAGTTTTAATTCTTCCTTTTCAATTCAGATGCCTTTTACGTCCTGTCTGATTGCTGCGGCTAGGATTTTTCATGTACTTCTGTTTGTTGGGAGTTTTTTGATTCATGATTCAATATCATTATTAGCAATTGATTTATTCAAATATTCTATTTTTTTTTTGTCTGATTCAGTCTGGAAGCTGGTAAGTTTCTATGAATTCTGTTTCTTCTGAAAGTTATACAATTCTTTGACATATAATTATTTGTAGTAGTATCATAAGATCTTTTGTATCTGTAGTATTGCATGTAATTTCTCCATATATCTATGATTTTGTTTGGGCCCTTTGTTTTTTTTTATTGATGAGTTTGTGTCAATTTTGTTTGCTTTCTCAAAATTGACCAGCTCTTAGTTTCACTGATCTTTTCTGTTAATTATTAGTCTCAGTTTCATTTATCTCTACTATTGTCTTTATTATTTGTTTCCTACTACTAACTCTGGGATTTATTTGTCCTTTTTCTAGTTCCTTTAGGTATAATATTAGATTGCTTATTTTTTTTTCTTGATATAGGCCCATATCGCTATAAACTTTCTTCTTATAACTGCTTTTGCTGTGTCTCATCTATTTTGGAATGTGGTATTTCCATTTTCATTTGTCTCAAGGTATTTTTTATTCATTCTTTGATTTCTTTGACACACTGGTTCTTTAGTAGCATGCCATTTAGTCTTCATGTGTTTGTGCTTTTTAGTTTTTTCCTGTGATTTCTAGTTTCACACCAATGTGGCTAAAAAAGATACTTGATATGATTTCAATATTTTTACATTTATTGAGACTTGTTTTGTGAACTATCCTGGAGAATGTCCTATATGCACTTGAAAAGAGTGTATATTCTGTTTGGTGATTAAATGCTCTGTAGATATCTAAGTCACTCTCACCTAATGTATCACTTAAGGCCAGTGTTTTCTTATTTATTTTCTGTCTAGATAATTATCCACTGCTGCAAGTTTAACCAGCCCCAATGCAACAGTTTTGGATGTGCTGGTGGGAAAGGCTGGTTCCTTGGGGTAGGAACCACTTGGGTGGGATGTGGACACCAGTTTAGGCCAAGGTCACCCACCTAGTGTGGCAGGACAGGCCATTTTGGAGGGGCCCCACTAGGGGTGGGCAAGTTGGATAGGGCAGATAAATGCCTGGCAGGAGGAGCAGTGCTAGCAAGTAGATGGTGAATATCAGAAATGGTGCTCACCAGTGCCAGGCCAGTTGGATAGCAGGAGAAGAAAAATAATGGTATCTGCCAGTGCTTGAGTCTCCAGAGACAGTTCCAATCCCTGCCCCTTCAATATTCATCCTAAATCTAATCAGTGCATCTCCTTGTATGACCAGACACTTTCCAAACTGCTGCTTCTGCCCTGGTACTCAGAGTGAGTCAGTCTGTGTGTAAGCCCTTTAAGAGCAAGTCCTAGTTTCCCACAGTCCTCTGGCTCTCCTGAATGTAAGCCCCACTGGGATCTAAAGCCAGATGTTATAAGGATTTGCGTTTCTAGTGCAGGTCCCCAGGACTGAGGTGCCCCCTGTGGGGCTCAAACCTTTCACTCCTTAGGAAGGACCTCAACATTTGTGATATCTCTTCTTGCTTAGGGGTCACTATTCCAAGAGTGTGGATCCTGACTGGATCTCTGCACCTGTTACCTGCTATGAGGCATTTCCCCCTATATATCGTTCCTTGTAGAACGGCTATTCTGCTAGTCTCGTTCTCAGATAGAGTTGTTCAATGTGTAGTTGTAATTTTGGTGTCTGTGGGAGGAGATGAGCTCAGGATCTTCCTATCCCCGTCATCTTGATCCCTCTCCAAGATTCTATTGAGAGGTGCTTCAACCATGATAAAAACTTTGGCTTCTATTCTATATGCAGTTAGGAAGAAGCTGTCAGTAACATGGATTGTTCCAATTCAGATTCTGCTGGTTTCAAGTAATAGTAATTCAAAGGAACTGGCTCAAGGAAAGATGAGGCAAAAGAGGTGTCTTTTGCAGCTCTGTTAATGATCTTGAATACAATTGGTTAAAGTGATCTTGAATAATTTAATTTCCAAACTCTAGTTATAACTAATTATTTAGATAAACATTATGTTTCTTTCAAAATCCTGTAATACCATTTGGGCATTTGGGACAATTCAGTAAGAGGAGGAATATCTAAAATCTGACTTAGTAACTAGAATATGCCTTTACAAAAATGAGGGCAAGAAGTCAATGTTAAAAGAATACAGGAACTTTTTCTTTTGTTGGTGAAATATATCACTCCCAACAAGTGGATAGCAGTAGGTATTATTCTGTTACGGCGAGTGGTTCTAGGAATCGAACTATTTGTTTAGTGATTCATCAAACCCTTTACAAGAACATTTCAGAGATTTGTTTTTTAATGCTCTCATCAAGGCAGAGAAATTGGGAACACAGTTTGTGTAACACAGAACCACCTAGATGTAAGGGTTCTAGGAAAACTGAGGTAAGTGTAATCACTGAGGTAATCAACATAGATGTTGCTTACTTTGATTATTTGCTTGTTTGTTTGAGTCATCCCTTAGGATTCCAGCATAGTCTAATGGAAGAAATATTGTATAGTAATATATATTACGTTGTATATATTACATATATACAATATATGTAAGTATATATTGTATAGTAAAACTAGGTTCAAAGTTCCACAGCCTCTTATCTATGGGACCTTGATGTGATGACTATTAATCTCTTCACTGTAACTCCTGGGAAGTTAAGCATATCTTTCCTATTGTGATGACGTTTTGGCTGAGGTCCAGTAGCTGGGACACAAAAAATATGAAATGCTTATGCATATTTAAAAATAAAGCCCAGACTATATAGTTAGAATTTGCTAAGAAATTATTTTTTAAAATTAGTAGTTCATCTGCATTTTCCAAGTCTCCTGTAAATGTGTTATCATACTTTCATAATTGAAAAAAAATTAAAAAAAATTAGTAGTTCATCATCTGCTTTAAATATATGTAACAGAATATGCAAGATAAATAGAATTTCTTTGAAAAAGGGGAAGCGGAAGAGTAGTTTTCTCCCCACCTCAAGCCCACTACTTGTAGAAAAAAATATGTTTACAAGAGGGAGATTAACCCCTCAGCCCACCTAGACATTGTGGAGACGGGGCCCCAATGTCACTAGGATACTAGTGTTGGATGTGGGGAGAGTCTTCGTCCATTACGCCTGTCTCCTCCAGGCATTCTTGGTGACACTTTCCTGACTGCCGAACGTTGCAGTTCTCTTTCAGTGATCTCCATTTCACTCCCCTGCTTCATTTTTCTCCGTGGCATCCATCATTGTCTAATATATTCCATAATTTATTTAGTTAATTGTCTGTCTCACGACTCAAGAATGCAGATTCCCTGCAGACAGGGGCCCTTATTTCTTTCACTGCTCTCATCTGAGTACTTTGAACAGTGCCTGGCCAGTGGGAGGGGCTCCATACATTCTTGAGGTGATTAAATTGTGAGGACCTCCGAGAATCCCTCAGAGTTTGGGTGATGAAGGGAGCCTCTCTCAAGGGGACAAGCCAGTATGAGAGGCTCTGAGGATGGGCGGTGCATAGGGCAGTCAGGACAGGTGCGTAGGCTGTGTGTGTGCAGAAGGCGGTAACTGGCTTGGGTGGTCACAGAAGGTGTCCCACCAGGAGGACAGCCTCTGGAGTGAGAGTGCAGTCAGAGGGGCCTAGGAGTGGTCAGTGACCAGGAAAAGGGGCATCATAGTACCAGGCTGGATTACAACTACATTTTCCTGTAAGACCTCCTTCTCCTCCTCTGGCTCCAGCCTTGGAGGAAAGGGAGCTGGTTAATGACTGTGAAAGAGGGTGGAAGAGAAAGTGAGGACACAGTGAGAACACTGACCTCACCACTGTGGGTTCCAAGCCTGAGTCCAATGCAAGGGCAGAGCAGGGAATTTAAATCTATTGAGGGAACTATATTCCATAAACTACGATAAACCACAATGGGAAAGAATATGAAAAAGGATATGTATATATGTCACTTTGCTGTACAGTAGAAATGAATACAACACTGCAAATCAGCTAACCTTCAATAAAATTATTTTAAAAGAATATGATAACTCTATTGAGAGAACAATAGTTTGATCTTAGAAAACATGGGATTTGTTGAAAGCCTCCTTTACATGAGACTCATTCTATGTGAGGGTAAACAAGAGAAGATGAGGAATCCACTTGAGATTTTGTTGAAGCTTAATTCTAATGTGCAGGTTTAAAGGACAATGATGAGGAGAAATTTTTTCTTTCTATTTGTATCCTGTTGAGTCAGCCCTTCCATTGAGCCTGGCATGTGTAAAATTACTGAGGTAGGTGTACCTGCCCCAGCACACTGCCAGGCACATAGGAGACCCTCAATAAATGTTTGTAGTTAGTTTAATTTCCTTCCATGCAAGAGACATCCTCACTTAAGCTTCCAGCTTCAGCCTCATTTCCCTACTCTTTGTGTCTATGTTTCTATACTTGTCTTTCCATGGAAATTTTTCTGGATCTCCATTAATTCACCCCAGGTAGAAACTATAGATTTATCTTCATCTGTAGTCTCACAATTCCTCGTGATGATAATGATGATTTTTAAGATAGCCACAACTACTGAGAACTTATTAAAATACCAGGCACCCTTCCAAACACTTTGCATTCATTATTTTGTGTAATCCTCCCCACAACCCTAAGAGGTCATTAGAGACTGCAAAAATGAGGCTTTTCAGCATCTCTAAATCATTCAGCTTGGTGTCAGATGTGGTATTTGAACACAGCACTAAACAAGCAAAGGAAATCAGCCAGGGCTGCCCGGCATCCTGCCAGGGGACCCTAAACCTTGTTGGAACAGGTGTTCATCCCCGACTGCACACCTCAGCCAGAGAGTCTTTCTCTGTTGCGAGACCAGGAGGGCTAATTCAGTCCCCAGCACTGTGTTCCTTGCACGGAAAGTCTGTTTTGTAATCACATCACATGTCTGCAGGATGAAAAGCAGCTTTCCTGGTTCAGCAGGTAAAATCAATGCTTCCAATAAAAATCTTGAGCCTCAATTATTGAATGCAATGGTCCAAACACAAATGCTGGTTGTCCAGGCAAAGATATTACCAAGAGGCCCTTTTCTGTTTCTAATTAAGCATATTTCCAGACCCTCTGCCCTATTCATCCCACTTGCATGTGTGTTTATATAATGAATCAGCAGGTAACATCCAGTTGCTTTTGTTTAGTTTTTAATTTCTCCACTATCTTATGTTTCCAGAGGCAGATCCGAACCCTGAGACTGATGGCCACCAGTTGGTAACTCCTAGAAGTGCAAATGATGTGATTTAGCTGTTGGTAAATGCAGGGCTTGCTAGAACTCTTAACACACCTTAGATACGGTATTGTACATATCTCTCTATCGAAACTCTCACTGAGGCGTCTTCCCGGTTAGTGGCATCTGATTTAATGAGGGGGCTAGTCAAGAGTGTAATCTCACCCAGAGAATGAGAAAGTACTTCTGGAGAAATATTTTCCGGCTTTTACTGGAGTGGTAGGTAGCACTTTCTTGCTTAGAATGCCGCATTCTACCCAGCTGATAAAAAGATTCTGTTTTGATTTTCCAGTTGTGGGTATGTGGAATTTTATTTGCTCTTCATTTGCAAGTGATTCCCTGGAACACAGGTGCAATAATACATGCAATAGGCATATCCTCGGGAAGAATATGAATAACAGTTCAGATTTTTACCTGCTTATTGTTTGTGAATCTGCTCACATTGTTAGGGAGATTCTGGACCACAGTCTGATTTGGATCTGCCAGTATATGGGACCATATTTTTCCAATTCTTCCTCTGGCCCAGAGCATGGAGATTAGGCTGGGTTTCATAAACTACTGCTGCTTATCCCCCCCTGCCTGAAACCAGGATACTCATCAGGCTGCAGAAGAGGCCTGGCAATAGATATCCATAGTTTTGGCTGCAAAATGGGGATGGGATGATGTTGCCTTTGCTTTGCTTTGGCTTTTGCGCAGGCTGCCGTGGTGATCAGGAAGAGACAACTACTAATCCTCTGGAAATGACCCATGCTATGTTTTCCTATGAATACCCAAGTGATCATGTTCTGAACACGAGCACATTTCAGGGAAAATACAGGGAATTATTCTCTGGCTTTCGACAAACATCTCCTCCTAATCCCTTTGAAAATTCCTTGTGGATCTACTCTTCTGAACATCTCATGGTTGTACATATTTCATTAATTTATACTGCCTTTCTGCCATCATTCGTAATGCGTTTGTGATATTTACTCTGTTAGGTATCTTGGTTAATGATATCAGGGGCAGACTCAAGGCCTGCTGGAAGGCCGTATTCGATTTGGTTAATGATGAGAGCTGGTCTGTGCTGAGACTCCAACCCTGTGAGACACAGAGCTAGGTAATAAAGTGTGTTCCATCTGTTGCTTATCACAGTCAGGCCAAATGTATATGATCTTCCACAGTTGTGGAAGAAGAAACTGTGACTCAGATTATGCAAATTCTTGAGCAGAGTCATCCACTGGCAAATGGCAAAGCTAGAATTCCAGTCACGTGTGTCCTTCCAAGTCTTACCGTGGAGTTGTGTGTGTGTGTGCATGCTCAGTCATGTCCAGTTCTTTGCAACCCCATGGACTGTAGCCCACCAGACTCCTCTCTCCATGAAATTTTCCAAGCAAGAATACTAGAGCAAGTTGCCATTTCCTACTCCAGGGGAACCACGGGATTGCCACTCGTCAGACTCCAGAAAGATTTCTGAATCTCTGAGCCTCAATTTTTCCATCTGTACAAATGGGGAAAGAAGACTTGTGCTGTTTGTTTTCCTGGGTAAACACAGAAAGCAATTGAAATGAGGAATCACTTTATAACTTCATGGTACTATAGACTGGGAGGTATTACTAGAATGGAAGCATCAAAGGCATACATAATCTCCAGGCAGGATAGATTCCAGAATCTTTATAACCACCCAGATACCACCAACAGGGTAACTAAACAATATATTTCCTTCTGCATAGAGTGCTTGTACCCTGGCTGAAATGAAATGTTTTTCTTGCATAGCGTAGGAATTAAACATTTTAGAGTTAATGTTGCTGACTCTGTTGGTGACCTTCTAACTGATTTTCTCCAGGGGTCTTCCTTTCTACATATACAGACAGAGGTCTTTCAGTATTCTACTTGTGCAAATAAACCAATTTCTCCTTTAATTTTTGTAACAAAAGGTAAGATTAATTGAAAATATTATCCATATCTGCAACACAGGTTAGGGACACTTTAACATACCCCCCAAGCCAAAAATAAAAAAATAATAATGTCAAAGCAGCTGGTGATTTTCAGACTATTATCATTCAGAAGAGCACTGTTTCTGCCCATCCCCCACTCGATCAGCATCCATAAAACATGAGCGGGCTGCATAATTCTCTCCTTAACTCCCTCACTTCTCTAATCACATTTCCCTTTAACACATTCATCAGGATACTCCGCAGAGCTCTGGGTATCTCTGTGGCCTTTGATTTGCACATTAAACTTTCCAGCTTTTGAATTTTTGAAAAAAAATCGTAAAGCTAGCAGGGAGAATGAAGGAGGAAGAGCGGGCATGGCTGCAGCATACACCCCTCACTGGATTTCCATGGCTGTGTGCTGCTGTCTGAAGCCCCTTCAAACTGATAACAGTAAACAGCCTCAATGAGAACCTACCATAGGCGTGAGAGATGGCGTGTTTGAGAACAGCTTACTGCCTGGGCTTCCCTGGTGGTGCAGATGGTGAAGAGTCTGCCTGAAGTGCCGGAGACTCAGGTTCCATCCCTGGGTCTGAAAGATCCCCTAGAGAAGGGAATGGCAACCCACTCTAGTGTTCTTGCCTGGAGAATTCCATGGACAGAGAAGCTGGCCGACTACAGTCCATGGGGTGGACTGAGTGACTAACACTGATGCCTGGGAGAGAACAGGTGCCTTCCTGGACCCACTTTCTCCCTCCACTTGTCTTGTTATTTTTTAGTCTGTGTTGGCCTTGGGGTGTTGCCCTCACATGGCTTATCAAGAAACAACTAATGCAGCAAAGAAAACGGATCATGAAAAAGGAAGATGTAATTTTAATGAAGGAGATATTTTAGAATAATATATTTTTAAAAATTAGACCTATCAGTTTTAAAAATTAAGATGAAGTGGACAATTTCCTAAAATAAATGAACTACCAACTAAGTCAGAAAAAAAATTAGACAACCTGGTAGACCGATAAATACTAGGAAAATTTATGTGGAGGGTGACTCTAAAGCTCATCTCCGACATTTGTAGTGTTAGTTGCTCAGTTGTGTCTGACTCTTTATGACCCCACGAATTGCAGCCCACAAGGCACCTCTGTCTGTGGAATTCTCCAGGCAAGAATACTGGAGTGGGTAGCCATGTCCTTCTCCAGGGGAATCTTCCCAACCCAGCTATCAAACCTGGGTCTCCTGCATTGCAGGTGGATTCTTTACTATCTGAGGCTGTGCCCTATTCAAAGAGCTTGGGTACAAAAAGACATCCATAGTGTGGTCCCTGTACCACAGGGAACTGACGTCACAGGAGACAGTGGATGGTATACATATCCTGACATGAAAGGTGCACCGTTGCCTGAAACCATCTCCACGTAAACCTGAGAGTATCAGCATTGATAATAACAGTAAAATGTTACCGCTGAAACATACAGCAGTAAAATGATTGTTATGATCAGAGTATCAATTATCAGTATGAGTTATTGAGCACTTGGCCATGATTTGGGCACTTTGCATACATTAGCTTGTTTCATTCATTACACATATTAAGCCTATGAAAAAGACAATTTCATAGATGGAGAGCTGGTGCTATGAAGGGATTTGCCTCAGATCTTCATGCTCATGGTTAGAAGATCTGCATCTGGGCCCAGACTTGACCTCAACTTGGAGTTTGGGACTGGATGATTGGATTTAGGAGCTGTGTTCGTTCTCTTCAAGACCCAAGAAGACAGAGTAGAGTACACCACGAAAGCTTTGATTTGGGACAGCTGACAGAAAGTGCATTTAATCAGTTTTTGTGACTGAGAAATTTTTCTCTTGATTCCACTGAGGATTGTGATGAATCATATTGCTCTTATACCTGGAATATACTATCATTTAAATATGATTACAATGACATTTTGCACAGGGCACTGGGTAAAATTGTGCTTTTCTTCTCCCTCCAGTGTTAATTAATATAGACTTAATTGCTTTCCTCCAGGTTTCCATTACTAGGCTCTTAGAACACCTCATTACCGGGAGTATGCAAACCTAAAAGCTTGAGATAGCACCTGTTTTGACTGAATGATACTGTTTCATTATGTCATTACTACTGTGTGTCCCAGAAATACAGCCCCTGTATTTCTGGGAATACAGTAGGAGCACAATAAATGTGCAATGAGGCATACAGTAGTTGTACAGCAAATGTGGAATGAAAGCATGCAGTGCCTCATATGATGCTGAGCTCAATGAATACAATTGACATGTTTTCCCAGAGTGAGACTGAAGTCCTAAAACAAAAGGGCTGTCTCGGTCCCTATCACCTCATTTGATTTCTCCAAAGATAGAGTCACCTAAGAGAGTGCAGGTAAGTCCCAGCATTGTGGTTGAAGGTGCGGAAAAATTGGCTGGGGAGGAATCCTGATAAGAAATGAAGTTCAGTGTTGCCCGTGAAGACAAAAGAGAGCAAGGAGAAGTGTTGATTGCTTTTTAGTATTTTGTAGCATTTTTTTTTAATGGCTTAGCCTCCATGAGATTGTGAACTCCTTAAAGATAGGGATCCTGCAGCGAGGGCAATGCATTGCCTCAAGGGTGTACTAAGTAAATGTTTGTTCAAATGACATGAGAACATCCGCCCAACATTTTCTGAGCACTCACTCTGGACTGGCCTGGTCTCTGCCGTGGTCACTACCACCAGGGAAGTCATTGCCCACGAAGGAGCTAATTGGTACCATGTATTAGAATTGATTGGAAATACTGATGGAACAGTTTTTAGATGGAGCAGAGATTTGCACCAAATGTTTTTAAATTAAATATGGTTAGGAAGTTTTGGAAAATAAGTCAAATAAAGATGCTAAGATGACACACCTCCTACGATGTGGAATGAAAAGTCTAGCATGGCCTTGAGTCTTTGTCCTCCTCCCCTTCTCCTGTCTGCTGTCTTCCTTTTTCTCCCTCCAGGACATCGCGGAGCCTAATGGGTTGTTAAACATTTGAACTTCTTGGAAAAAGAATCTCAGCATTTTTAAATGTCTTTTTTTGTTGTTGTTCAAAGAACACGACAGAATTGCAAATGAGCCTATAGAAGCAACAAAATGAGGTGCAAGAATGAAATAGAAAAGAATGGAAGGCTCAAGAACAAAGAGTTAGAGACCTTGTCTTCAGCAGAAGGGCCACTAACAAAACTGAAAGGAAAAAAGTGTGAAAGACCATTATTCTGTGGTCCTGAATCTCTTACAAAGTTGTTTTTTTTTTTTTTTTTTTTCACTTTGTAGAGTACTCTTCCTCTGTAGACTGTCTGTCCATATACACACAGGCACATCACCCTAACCTAGGCCAGATGAGAATCTTTAAAGACCCTGAGCACAGCAAAGATGGCTGTACATAGCCATGAGATATAGAAATTAAAAATAGTATGAAGTGACAAAACAGTTTTTAAATGTAATTTTCCAGAATATTAAATGCATATGTAAGTCAATATTACAATATTTTTCTATTCTTTCATTTTCTATTTTTGAAACTCCTGCCTTTCTGAGACCCTAAGCACATGTTCAATTTGCCAGTTGAGTATTCCTTTTGTTTTCTCTTCTCTGTTCTCCACCCTACTTTCCTACTTTCCTTAAAACAAAGCATCTATGCAAATCACCCCCATTCCTTTATTTACTGACGGGTTCATCTCATTTCTCTACCCCACATTTTATTTCCCTCTACTGCAAAAGACAGATGAATCTGGTGCCCTGTGAGTTAGGTTATTGCTTTATTTGAAAGGTATGTTTTATGCCTTCTATCTATAAGCCTTCTCAACTACAAAGATAAATCTCTTTCAGAGTTTTTTGTTTATTTTTATTTCTTAAAGAATCCTTGGAGCACAAATAGAATCAATTTCCTTTTCTTGAGTTCATGTGCATGCATGTGATTGAAACAGATGTAATTTTAGATAAACGCCATCTAATAAAGTTCTATGCCATTAGGATATTCATGTGAAAGGAAGTTAATAGGGAGCTGGAGAAGATCAAAGAGCCTTCAGACTGCTATAGGAGTATGACCCTTAGGGAAGGAGAGAGGAAGAGGAGGTGGGATACAAGTATCTTAAAGTGCTCTGCAGTTTAAGGAGAGTGTGACAAAGTCATGGGGGTGTCTTTGAGCCAGCGTTGGCAAACAAAGACGTCTCCCTGTCCTGCAGGATGGAGCCTGCCTTAGTATCATCCCCACCTTCAGTCTTTCATAAATGCCACAATGAGTTTCTTTTTTCTATTTTAATTAATTAACTATTTTAATTGGAGGCTAATTACTTTATTGTGGTGGTTTTTGCCATACACTGACAATGAGTTTCAAAGTGAAGCATCCAGAGTGCTCAGAGACCACACTTCCTGGGCATTAGACATACTTGCTTGACTTCCACAATCTTCCTTGTCCCTCAAAGATGTGCTTCTCCATACAGGCTCAGGGAGCAACTCCTCCATGATTTCATGGGCCTTTCTTCCCAAGGGAATTGCAGGAGGTAGTTAGCGGGATGGACTATAGACCCCATGGCTGCTGTGTACCTTCGGGCTGCAGTTGGTTCTCACCCTCTCCCTTACCTACTACTCATTCTAAACTCCCGTCATCCTGATCTATAGTCCCAGCAGTTGATTGTGGTTTATCTGATGGTATGATCCAAACCATTATACCCGAACCACTTGAAAACTTGATGGTCACATCCTTCTTGCCTGGGGACATGGCACATGTTGGTCCACAGTTACCAGGCAACACCAGGAGACACCCGCATGGATTCCTTGGGTTTCTTATGTATCCTCTCAGCATCCTTTCTGTAAAAGCAACCTTCCTTCCTCCTGCTGATCAGTATCTATTACTCCCGTCAGTATGGTGATTCTTCTTTATGTCCTCGTTCCTGAGCACAAAAGTACCCTGGTGACAGCCAGAATTTGTAGCTAACTGGACCCTTCATTCCTTTCTAGAGTGCCCCTCTTATAGAACTTCTCCAATCCTGAGAACCCCTAGTGGCCATTGTGGTGACATATGTGGGGCCACTTCTGTTTCATCATTTGGTTCCTGAACCTGTGTCCTTCCTGTTTTTTTTTTTTTTTTTTTGTTTGTTTTTTTAATAGATGTTCTGTATCCTGTGGTCTTCCCAGGTGGTGCTAGTGGTAAAGAATCTGCCTGCCCATGTAGGAGACAAAAGAGATTTGGGTTTGATCCCTGGATCAGGAAGATCCCCTGGAGAAGGGCATCACAACCTACAGCAGTATTCTTGCCTGGAAAATCCCATGGACAGAGGAGCCTGGTAGGCTCAGTCCATAGCGTTGCAAAGAGTTGGACATGACTGAAGTGACTTAGCAGGCACACACGTACTGTATCCTAAAGGACATTCCCCATCCTCTCAGAATATTTCCTCTGAGCTGGCATTTCAGTTGTACCTCCTAAAAATCTGCCCCACTGAGTTTTAGTGGTATATGTTCAGTGGATATGATGTGTGGGTGGTATATGATGTGTTCAGTGGATCTGAGGATCATGAGTCCTTTCCTGCATCTCCTTCCATGTAAAATGTGTGCCCTGGTCAGATGCTATGCTATTGAGGATTTTATTTCCTAAGCCCTGGACAGTGATTCTGGCTGAGGCTGTGTGAGCAGGAAAGGCAAACCCATACCTGGGAAAGATCTCTGTCCCTGTGATGATAAATCATTGAACCTTCCATCTTCCATACAGGTGACAAGGGACTCTCTAGTTTTATGGAAGCCATCTGGTTCTCACTTTGGCTATTAATGGCTCATTAACAGCTCTCCATCTCTCATTATCTTTATTTAGGTTACTGATACAATTTAGCAACAATCGGCCAACTTCTCTATATTTGAGAGCATTTTTCTCTCCATATTTCAAATGCCTGCACCATCATACCTGCCCCAGCACTTCCCTCCACTGGTAAATGTCCCCAGCTCATCACAGGTGAAATATTTAGCAATTGTATGATACTTGTCCCAAGATATATCCATGCTCCACCTACCATTCAGGAAAGCACCCTCTTGACCTGCTGGGTGGAGGGCAAGCCAGGACCAAATCCCATTTTAACTCTTGGTGCTATGTGTATTAGTGTGGGCCCTCTGAGAACCAGATGCCAAGATGGGATGAAACATGCAAGAATATTCTTAAGGGAAAGAGAGAGAAAAATGAAGGGAGGAGTCTGGACTGGGAGAGCCCTCAGAACCCTGTTCAAAATGTATATGGATGTAGGTAAGAGACTTCCTTCAACAGGAAGAGGTGCCAGTCACCAGATGTTTAAGGACTTGTCTTTTGCAAGGAACAGAAAACAAGGCTAAAAGATGGAGTGTGGAGAGTGGGATGAATGAGGGCTTGATGGAATCATTGACAGGGGATGTTCCTTCCTGAGGTCAGCAGATTCTTAGGAGGGGCAGTTAAGGAGAAGTTGTTCTGTTTCCCAATGCTCAGTTAGTTAATGTTAGTTGCTCAGTCATGTTCGACTCTTTGTGACCCTCATGGACTGTAGCCCACCAGGCTCCTCTGTCCATGGGATTTCCCAAATAAGAATACTGAAGTGAGTAGCCATTCCATTCTCCAGGGAATCTTCCTGACCCAAGAATTGAACCCAGGTCTCCTGCATTGCAGGCAGATTCTTTACCGTCTAGCTACCAGCATTTGTCCAGGTGGGCCAAATTTCAGGATCCTATGGGAGTGAACTCTGGGAGTTGGTGATGGACAGGGAGGCCTGGCATGTTGCGATTCATGGGGTTGCAAAGAGTCGGACACGACTGAGCGACTGAACTGAACTGAAGGGAAGGAAAAATGCTTCATAAAAGTTGGGTCAAATTAAGGTTGCAGGCATGACATTCAGATTGGTTAGTAAGGATAAACTGTTCAGCTAACTGCATATGAAACAAGATCTGAGAAGTCTGTGTCTGGTCTTGTCATTGGTAAACAAGGCGGTCACCCGTAAGTCTTGTCTAAGTTATGTTGTTCCTTTGCTCAGTCATGTCCCACTCTGTGACCCCATGACACATACAAGGCTTCCCTGTCCTTCACCATTTCCTGGAGTTTGCTCAAACTCATGTCTATTGAGTCAGTGATGCCATCCAACCATCTCATCCTCTGTCATCCCATTCTTCTCCTTCCTTCTATAGGGGAAGGGTGACTCTTTGCAGTAAGCTGTTTCACAAAACACTAAAGGGTAGGGAGTAGATTTCTTAGCTATTGCTGGTTTCTAGGAGCACAGGGCTCAGGTGAGGTTCAGCATTGTCACTGTGATGCAAGTCTGACCCTGGGAGAGGGAGAGAGTGTTGGGGGGAAGCATCCTAGATTGCATGCAGACTAAGGAAGTTTCAGAAAGCAATCAGGGAGTCCTTGAGTCAAAACTAGCCCACAGTGGAGTTTCTCTACATTTTCCAGAAATGGGTCTGCCCTTGTGTTCCACCCACAAACTCTGATATTGGCAGGGAGGAGCCTGTGGGAGGTGTGACACATGGAAATGGATTTCAGAGCATAGTAGCTAGGGTCCTTGATCAACTACACTTCCTGTAGAAGAAGGTCTGCCAGGTGCCCACACATGGTTGCAGAGCTGGGATTCTGGATGCTGTTTTATAGTCAGAGATTTACAAGCCTGGCCTTTGAAGCCTTCGTTAGTGATGCCTCTTCCTCAAACTGGTCAAATATCTCTGGAAATTGGAAACTGTGAGCTCCTGGTGAACAGACACAGACTTCCTTAACACTCATAAAGCTCCTCATCACTTGGAATGATTTTCCATGTGTTTCTGGTTTATCCAAAACAATTGGAGTCACTTGGACTGCAAGGAGATCCAACCAGTCCATTCTAAAGGAGATCAGCCCTGGGATTTCTTTGGAAGGAATGATGCTAAGGCTGAAAGTCCAGTACTTTGGCCACCTTATGCAAAGAGTTCACTCATTGGAAAAGACTCTGATGCTGGAAGGGATTAGGGGAAGGAAGAGAAAGGGATGACAGAGGATGAAATGGCTGGATGGTATCACTGACTCGATGGATGTGAGTCTGAGTGAACTCCGGGAGTTGGTGATGGACAGGGAGGCCTGGCATGCTGCGATTCACAGGGTCACAAAGAGTCGGACACGACTGAGCAACTGAACTGAACTGAATTGAACTGAGACAATGTTGGAGAATAATGAATCACTATCAACATAAATACATTACAAATAAATAATGTTTTGCAGCAAAGGTCATCAACCACTGCTCATAGAAGAACACTTTAAATACCTTACAATTTTGTCAGTTATACCTCAATAAAGCTGAAAAAAAAAATTCCAGGAAGCCCAGTGGGACATCTTGTCCACTGTTCTACTGAAAACTAAACAAAACACAGCTACTACTAAATCTGCTCTTCACCTACATCTGAAAGTAACATTTTTGGGAACACATCGTCATCCATTCACCTTTAGTTGCTTTCGCATTGCAGCGGCAGGACTGAGTGAGTGGCATAACTACTGTACTGCTGCTGCTAAGTCGCTTCAGTCGTGTCCGACTCTGTGCGACCCCATAGACGGCAGCCCATCAGGCTTCCCCATCCCTGGGATTCTCGAGGCAAGAACACTGGAGTGGGTTGCCATTTCCTTCTCCAGTGCATGAAAGTGAAAAGTGAAAGTGAAGTCACTCAGTCGTGTCCGACTCTTGGCAACCTGGTGGACTGCAGCCTACCAGGCTCCTCCGTCCATGGGATTTTCCAGGCAAGAGTACTGGAGTGGGGTGCCATTGTAAGGCCTGCGAAGCCTAAAATACTCACTGTCTGGCCCTTCATAGGAAATACCTGCCTGTCCTTGCTTTAAAGCAAGATCACAAAGAAATAGACCATCTCATAGCCCAACCATGCTTTCTTCTTTTTGAAGTATGTTTACGTGTGTTATTTGATTCTCATAATAATTATGAACCACTTGGCCTAACTTGACACTTTTGCATGAATTTTTAATGTCGTTGTTTGATCCAGTCCCACGTTGCCCCCCAGTTTATCCGGAGCTCTGCCTAAGTCTCAAGGGTTCTTCAGGAAATAGGTGCTGATGCTTTAGGGAGCTTCATTGTGTAAAGTGCTAGCTGCCAAGTTCTAGTTATAGTTCACTGTTTTTTCACTATACTTCTAATCTTCATGTTGGGTCCTTCGAAAGTATATCCTAAGACAAGATTTGGGTTTAGACAGCTGAATTGAGAGGTAATCTCAGGAAGCACTGGGAGAGAGTGGGAAAGTGAGTCAGAGACAGTGATAAAGCTTTTGTGATGATGAGCAGTTATTGCTTGGTAATAGAGACTCAGTCCAGTTCCTTTGAACGCTGTCCCAGTACTTCCCTGACATTCCAGTGGTTATGCACTCCAGATGTAGAAGGCATGGGTTGGATCCCTGGTTGGGGAACTAGATCCTGCATGCCACAAAATGAGGCCTAAGAACTTTTAAAACTTTAAAAATTGAAAAGACTGTCGCACTGAGAGTAAAGAGCCTGAGATATTATTTATCCTTTACATTGTGGCCCTTGTCATTTGTGAATTGTCCCTGAGACTTTAATTCCCTTTCTGACTTTTTACAGGTGAAGAAAGCCTTCAGTCAGAGTAACATGGTGCTTGAGGTAGGGAGCCATCAGTCTATACAGGAGTGGTCCATTAAGCTGCAGCTGACATTCAGGGTGGACCAACAGGAAAGACGCTGCACTGGCTTTTGGCAGTACTGCTCAGTTTCTTGAGAATCTGATAAGTTCCAAGCATCTCCCTATAAAAGGAGAAAAATTGATGTTGTAGCTTTGTATTGCTTGCCTTTTAAAAATAATTTTTATTTTTTCAATTGGCTTTCTCCTTGTAGTCAGCTTCTAACTAATTCTAAATCTCTCTCTCTCATCAGAGCCTTAAAATTGTAGCACCATAGAATTTCAAAGCTAAAATGGACTCCCCCAGTTTTATTGTTTTTTTTATTAGCAGATGCAGCTAACCTTAAGTTTTACAGCTTCTTTTTTGTCACAGAAACCCCACTTATAAAGGGAAATTGATTTAAAATTTGGAGAACATGAAAGTAAAACAGAATCCACTCTTGAAACACTGGCTGCATTATGTGGTTACAGATCCTATTGTCTGCCTTGCTCTGGGTATCGAGCTGTAAGTTATGCAAGGGATTTTGCTGATCAGAGGAAAGAGAAGGGGAGAGAGCAGGTATGAAAATATACCTTCCCAGTGATTTTAACATCAGGATCTGGACATTTCTTGACCAATACATATAGAGAGTCCTAGAAACTTCCTCACATTGAAAGAAGGAATTAGATGTCCAGTGATGTGTAATGATGTATTGGGCATGGCTGTCAGAGCTCATGATTTATCTACATTCTGTCCTGCAAGGCTGCCTAACTGGTTCCTTTAGCCAACCCGCACCAACCAGAGTCAGCAGATAGAGGAAGCACACATTCTTGCAAAGGCAGGGACTCCATTGGCCTGATTTATCTCCCAAAGGAGAAAAGGGGTAATTTAAATGGTGGATTTTCTTGTCTTACATGTGTTCCTATAACATCAGTGAATTTAGGTCCCAAGAGGGTTCCTACAGGGTGCAGGCTCTGAAGATCTGAGGTTCAATTTTGTCTTATTTAAGAAGACCAGGATCCACTTAGTAGATGAAATCAATAAAAAAGGGAGGTGCTTTCTGCTCTCAGATTGGAAGGTACTGGGGGACAAGATTCATAGTTCCATTTTCAGAAGATTTTTCTTTTTACCTATGTTGAAAAACAGAGCACATATTTTTTTCCTGGCTGTAGAAATTGGATTCTTGTTCCCTTAGCTAAAAGGAAAATTGTTTCTCAGTCTTTTTTCCTGCCTGAATTATCAAGTATAGCTCCATGAGCATAGCTTCTGGGTCACCCAGTAAATGAATCACCATATATAATGGGAAGTTAAATTACTAAAAAGTCACCAGATTCCCTTTCTAAAATTGAATCTGCTTATTTATGTTTTATAAACTATATGCAGTATATGGATAGATTACACTTATGTCACTAAGTAATGGTAGATACATGATCAATAGATAGAACTGTGGAAAATTCTGAAAGAGATGGGAATACTAGACCACCTGACTTGCCTCTTGAGAAACCTATATGCAGGTCAGGAAGCAACAGTTAGAACTGGACATTGAACAACAGACTGGTTCCAAATAGGAAAAGGAGTGTGTTAAGGCTGTATATTGTCACCCTGCTTGTTTAATTTATATGCAGAGTACATCACAAGAAACGCTAGGCTGGAAGAAGCACAAGCTGGAATCAAGATTGCCGGGAGAAATATCAATCACCTCAGATATGCAGATGACACCACCCTTATGGCAGAAAGTGAAGAGGAACTAAAAAGCCTCTTGATGAAAGTGAAAGAGGAGAGTGAAAAAGTTGATATAATGTTCAACATTCAGAAAACGAAGATCATGGCATCTGGTCCCTCACTTCATGGCAAATAGATGGGGTAACAGTGGAAACAGTGTCAGACTTTATTTTGGGGGGCTCCAAAATCACTGCAGATGGTGATTTCAGCCATGAAATTAAAAGATGCTTACTCCTTGGAAGGAAAGTTATGAGCAACCTAGATAGCATATTGAAAAGCACAGACATTACTTTGCCAACAAAGGTCTGTCTAATCAAGGCTATGGTTTTTCCAATGGCCATGCATGGATGTGAGAGTTGGACTGTGAAGAAAGCTGAGTGCCAAAGAATTGATGCTTTTGAACTGTGATGTTGGAGAAGACTCTTGAGAGTCCCCTGGACTGCAAGGAGATCCAACCAGTCCATTCTAAAGGAGATCAGCCCTGGGTGTTCATTGGAAGGACTGATGGGTAAACCTGAAACTCCAGTACTTTGGCCACTTCATGTGAAGAGTTGACTCATTGGAAAAGATTCTGATGCTGGGAGGGATTGGGGGCAGGAGGAAAAGGGGACAACAGAGGATGAGATGGTTGGATGGCATCATTGACTTGATGGACATGAGTTTGAGTGAACTCCAGGAGTTGGTGATGGACAGGGAGGCCTGGCGTGCTGCGATTCATGGGGTTGCAAAGAGTCAGACATGACTGAGCAACTGAACTGATGGACACTATTCCGTTCCCAAGTTATTGATGAAGTGAATAACTGAGACATGGAACAATTAAGTAATTTGTGTGAGGTCATGTGACAAACTGGCTGTGCAGCTGGGAGGGAAATCAGAGTCTGTGCTTTTAACCACTACACCACATGCCCTTTGTCTGTTAGAAACTATAAGGGCAACATGCAAGGCTATACTCCATACCATCAACATTGATAATTTACCTGTCACCCAATCAGAAAAGAAATTATCTACCTTTATAAATCACTAAAGTCAGACTCAAAATGGCTTCAGCTGGCTTCCTAATGCCCCTGGAGTGGTGATGGCTGCCTGGCAGGCTGGTGGAGAACTGCTTCCAGTTGCTACAGGAAAGGCCACAGTGGCCAACCTGCCAATTCCTCACCATAGCCCCTCAGCTCTCAGTAGCTTGGTGCTTGTAGATTCCAAATGCAGATGGTTTTCTGTGGCCTCTAGAGCTTGGTAGTTGGCATGGCCAGGCAAGAAGGGAAGGTAGAAAGTGCTTGGCCCTTATTATCCCTAGAAACAGAGGAGAATTGACAAGGATTTGGTGCAAGTACCTTCATAGAGGACAACTCTGCAGCCTTCTCTGCGTGCCCTCCCAGAGGGTTCAAGCCTGACCTTGCCGCTGAACTAACCTGCTTATGAATGCTCCATGTCTTGGCTGCCTTTGGGCTTCCCAGGTGGCACAGTGGTAAAGAACCTGCTTGCTAATGTGGGAGTTACAGGTTTGATCCCTGGACCAGGAAGATCCCTTGGAGTAGGAAATGGCAACCCCCTTCAGTATTCTTGCCTGGAAAATATCATCGACAGAGGAGCCTAGTGAGTTACAGTCTATGGGGTCACAAATAATCAGACACAAAATACTGGCTGCCTTCTCTGCCTAGACTGCCGATTTTCTTTCCCACAATGGGATCCACTCCAGATCCATGTCTTGCACTCTTATCTTCCTCTCACTGTTTGTTTTTTGGGGGAGAAGATATTCTCCCAAGACAAATATCATTAGTGGTGCTTGACTTGAACACAAAGCAGAGAAGTGGCTACAGGCCACCAGGTGCCTGCAGTCCTGAATTAGCATCAAGAAGAGAAGTCTTGGGTGCATAGCTGGATACCATGATGCTGTTATTTGTAAAATCAGGTGATAATAGCTATGTCACAGGTTTGCCAAAAGATTTACATGACTCATACCTGGGCTTTCTTGTCAGCAACATCAGATCGTGTTTATAAGTGAAGTTTATAAGTCCAGTCGATCCCTCTGTCCAATGACTGACCTGCAGGAAACCTGTTATTGTTTAGTCGCTAAGTTGTGTCCAGCTCTTCACAACTTCATGGACTGCAACACTGCCAGGCTTTCCTGTCCTTCACTATCTCCCAAAATTTGCTCAAACTCAGTCCATTGAGTCAGCACTGCCATCCAACTATCTTATCCTCTGTTGCCCCCTTCTCCTCCTGCAGGAAGTTGATCCTTCTCAAAAAAATGGTCAACAGGCCCAGTCAATCTTGGTGGCTCTAAGTCCTCAGGCCTCCAGGGAAAATTTTTGCCATCATGAGATGGTTAGAACAAACGAAGATGGATTAAATTAGAGCGTGTGTTCCAAGTCATCCTAGGTGAGAAAATATTAATGATTTTCCAAATGTGAAAGGCAGCTTATTAGCAAAGTGTCAATATTTAAGTTTCCTGATCAGTCCAGTGACAGAGGGGAAGCAACATACAAAAAGTGCCAAGGGATCCTAGGAGGTGGGAAGCCTGGAAAAAGAGATTAAGATCTGGCTATCTAGGCTCACTGAGCCTGTTTGACCATCTGTAAAACTGAGATAGCATGTGACTCCCAAGGTTATAGCAAGGAATAAATGTTAATGCAGTTCCAGACACAGTTTACTGTGATCCACACAGTCAAAGGCTTTGGCATAGTCAATAAAGCAGAAATACATGTTTTTCTGGAACTCTCTTGCTTTTTCCATGATCAAGCAGATGTTGGCAGTTTGATCTCTGGTTCCTCTGCCTTTTCTAAAACCAGCTTGAACATCAGGGAGTTCATGCTTCACGTATTGCTGAAGTCTGGCTTGGAGAATTTTGAACATTACTTTACTAGCATGTGAGATGAGTGCAATTGTGCGGTAGTTTGAGCATTCTTTGGCATTGCCTTTCTTTGGGATTGGAATGAAAACTGACCTTTTCCAGTCCTGTGGCCACTGCTGAGTTTTCCAAATTTGCTGGCAAATTGAGTGCAGCACTTTCACAGCATCATCTTTCAGGATTTGAAACAGCTCAACTGGAATTCCATCACCTCCACTAGCTTTGTTCGTAGTGATGCTTTCTAAGGCCCACTTGACTTCACATTCCAAGATGTCTGGCTCTAGATTAGTCAACACATCATCATGATTATCTGGGTCAGGAAGCAACAGTTAGAACGGACATGGAACAACAGACTGGTTCCAAATAGGAAAAGGAGTATCAAGGCTGTATATTGTCACCCTGCTTATTTAACTTATATGCAGAGTACATCATGAGAAACGCTGGACTGGAAGAAACACAAGCTGGAATCAAGATTGCTGGGAGAAATATCAGTAACCTCAGATATGCAGATGACACCACCCTTATGGCAGAAGGTGAAGAGGAGCTAAAAAGCCTCTTGTTGAAAGTGAGAGAGGAGAGTGGAAAAGTTGGCTTAAAGCTCAACATTCAGAAAACGAAGATCATGGCATCTGGCCCCATCACTTCATGGGAAATAGATGGGAGTGAGTGATCACACCATTGTGATTATCTGGGTGGTGAAGATCTTTTTTGTACAGTTCTGTGTATTCTTGCCACCTCTTCTTAATATCTTCTGCTTCTGTTAGGTCCATACCATTTCTGTCCTTTATTTTGCCTGTCTTTGCATGAAATGTTCCCTTGGTATCTCTAATTTTCTTGAAGAGATCTCTAGTGTTTCCCATTCTGTTCTTTTCCTCTATTTCTTTGCATTGATCGCTGAAGAAGGCTTTCTTATCTCTTCTTGCTATTCTTTGGAACTCTGCATTCAGATTCTTTGGCATTGCCTTTCTTTGGGATTGGAATGAAAACTGACCTTTTCCAGTCCTGTGGCCACTTCTGAGTTTTCCAAATTTGCTGGCATATTGAGCGCAGCACTTTCACAGCATCATCTCCCAGGATTTGAAATAGCTCAACTGGAATTCCATCACCTCCACTAGCTTTCTTCGTAGTGATGCTTTCTAAGGCTCACTTGACTTTACATTTCAGGATGTCTGGCTCTAGGTGAGTGATCACACCATTGTGATTATCTGGGTCGTGAAGATTTTTTGTACAGTTCTTCTGTGTATTCTTGCCACCTCTTCTTAATATCTTCTGTTAGGTCCATATCATTTCCATCCTTTATCGAGCCCATCTTTGCATGAAATGTTCCCTTGGTATCTCTGATTTTCTTGAAGAGATCTCTAGTCCTTCCCATTCTGTTGTTTTCCTCTATTGTTTTGCACTGATCGCTGAGGAAGGCTTTCTTATCTCTCCTTGATATTCTTTGGAACTCTGCATTCATATGCTTATATCTTTCCTTTTCTCCTTTGCTTTTCACTTCTCTTCTTTTCACATTTTTGGAGGGCGATAAAAGTGGTGATCGTTCCACAGGCTTGTAAAGAATCTAAAAACCATTGAATTGTAACCATGTAGAAGGAAATGGCAACCCACTCCAGTGTCCTTGCCTGGAGAATCCTAGGGACCGCGGAGCCTGGTGGGCTGCTGTCTATGGGGTTGCACAGAGTCGGACACGACTGAAGCGACTTAGCAGCAGCAGCAGCAGAATGGTGAACCGAAGAGAGGTGAATCAGCTCCAAAACACGATAAAACATTTCAAAGGGGAAAGAAAACGGAAAGCGAACCAAGTATAGAGGCATGATTCATACCTCCGCCCTCTATCCTCTCCCCGGCCTTCACACCGGTCATCTCCTCACCCACCCCCTCACCTCCTCACACACACCTCTCATACCATGCACGCTTCCGCCTCCCGCACACCCTCGGGCCGGACACACCTGCCACCACCGCCCCGCAAAGTCACGGCCGCTGTCCCCTCGGTTCACGAACCCAGTTGGACTACAACTCCCGACGTGACTCGGGCTGCTGGGGCGGGCGACGTAGCGCCTTCTGGGAATTGTAGTCCAGGAGCTGTGGTCCCGGCTGGAGCGCGCGAGCTCCTTACTGCAGCGCTTCCCTGTCGCCTCCCGGAAGCGTGCGCCCGCCGGCGGGTGAGGTGGGTCGGGTTGGGGTCCCGCCTGGTTGCGGCTGGAGGGGAACTACTGGAGGCCCTGAAGTCGCGAACGCCTGCGGTGGCCCGAACAAGATGTAGGGGACCGGCACGCGCAAACGGGGAGCGAAGGGCTGACCTCGAGCCGGGCGTGAACCGACGGACGGAAAGACGCCGTGTGGAACTCACGGGTCAAGTGCGGGGCCCGCTGATTGCGATGAAGGCTGGCTGACCAGTTGTTTGTGTCTGACTCGTCTTGATTCGTGTTTCTGACTGACAAACTAGGAGCATGTGGTCAGCTGATAGGATGTCTGACTGACCCGATCAAGTTTGCAACTGACCAAGAAGTTGTTTGAGATTTTGTCGTTGGGTTGTGTGCTGCTGTGAGTAAGAGGGTGTGTCTGTGACTGTGTAAGTTTAGGCGTGACTGAGAGTGTGTATCTGACTGCCTGAAGCAGGTTGATTATGAGTAACTGTAGGAATGATGGTGTGAAGGCGTGTGTTTATTTGAGTGACTAGGAACCTTTGGGTCCCCGGGCGTATTTTGGGGTACGACTGAGGGACTCTGCCAGAGGTAGGGCATATGCATGTAACTATGGGGTTGACTGGGATTTTGTCAGGGGGACTATGCCTGGATGATTTGCTTGGGAGTTTACCAAGCATGTGACAGACTTTGCGTTTGGCATGTCTGCAGCTGGAATTCTGCGACCTGCAGTCCCCCAGCTGGGATGATGCCCTAGCACCTTCTATGGGTTCAAATCCAGCAGATGGCTCTGGAGTCATCAGGTTGTGCATCTGCTGCGTGTCTGCCGTGTGCCAGGCCTGTTGTCAGGCCAGGTACTAATAAGTACTAATAACGTAATTACAAGAAGTGAAAGAACCGCTCCCCTAAGTTGGTTAAGCAGTTGTGGACAGAGGCTCTCAACTGTATGTGAGGTCAGAAAGTTGGAGGTGGAGTGAGCATGATCTGTGTCCATGTATCTCATACTGTCATCAGGGATTTTCCTAAAGTGGTTTCACGGATACAAAAGGGA
>SJXQ01011837.1:470893-493038 GCA_006408695.1 Aepyceros melampus | reverse complement strand
ACTCGCTGTCCACCGTCAGCGTGGGCGCCGGCGGCGGGACTGCAGAGAGGGGTATGTCACTGGGGCGGCCGCTGGGGGTCCCAGCCTCCAGACCTCTGTCCCAGGAACAGCCTGCCTGTGGTGGGTTTCGACACCGCTCCCCAGACAGACCGCAGCTTCCCACAGCCGTCCTGGGTGGGGCTGCTCAGGGTCCAGGGTAGTTTCTCCTCCAGGAGCCTCCTCCCCCAGGAAGCCCTCTGGGATGGCCCACCCACTCACCCAGCTCCTCTATGGTCGCTGTGGCACTGGGCTCCGAGGGGGCGCCTGCCGCGTGGGTCCTGTAGCTGCAGCTGTAGTTCCCAGCCCGGTGGACAGGAAGGTGGCTTGCGTGGCCTCTGGGGCCTCAGCCACCTCCAGAAACTGGTCCTCGCCTTCCTGCCTCAGCAGGAAGGTCACACCTCGAAATCCCGAGAGGCACAGCAGTGTGGTGTTCAGGCCGGGTGTGATCCAGGACACGGGACTGGTTGAGAGTGAGGGCGGGGGCAGGGGCTCTGTGGATGGGGCAGGGGTCACAGCGGGGCAGGGTCTCGGGTGGCTCTGCCTGAGCTGGGAGACATGGGGGCCCAGCCCCAGCTGGACCTCCAAGCTCCTGACAGTGTGAGAGAGCCGGGAGATAGACGTCTTGATAGGGGCATGAACCCGGAATACAAGCGCAAGGCATGGGGCTGGCCTGCCCGCAGCTTTCTGGGGTTTCATTTATTCCTCACAGCCTTCTAGGGTTGGTGAAAACATCGCCTTCTTTTTGTTCAGTCACTAAGCCTGTCCAATTGTTTGGCACCCCACGGACTTAGCCCGCCAGGCTCCTCTGACCGTGGGGTTCCCCAGGCAAGGATACTGGAGCGGGTTGCCATGCCCTCCTCCACGGGGTCTTCCCGACCCAGGGATGGAACTAGCCTGTCCTGCACTGGCAGGTGTCTTTCCTCCTGACCCAGCAGGGAAGCCCAGTCACCTTTATTTTAGAAATGGGGACACTGGGCTCGGAGACAGTACCTGCCTGAGGCCACCAGCTGCTCCGGAGGGGCAAGAAGAGCGCAGGGAGGGTGAGGTGTGGGCAGAGGAGCCTCCCCACAGCCCGCCTCCTGCCTCCAGGCCGTGGACCACACTCACCTGCTCCCGTCACGTCCACCACGTTGCTCGAGCCGATCCAACCGTTGTTGCCCTTGTAGCTGCAGCGGTAGAGGCCCCGGGTGGTGCTGGTCACTGATCCCAGTGGGAACCTGTGCTGGTGAGCAGGGGACTCCAGGTGCACCGGTTCCTGGCCCACGCCATCCCTGAGGAGCTGGAACTCCTGGGTCGGCAGCGGGCTCTGGCAGGTCAGCGTCACGTTGGCCCAGGTGCCAGCGGCGAGCTGGCCTCGGCCCACAGGGATGGCCTGGGGTCGAAGACTGCATGGGGGAGGCAGTCAGAGCCGGGTACCCACCTGGGGCTCACCCCGCAGCGCCCCCCGTGCCCAGGCCGGCCCACTCACACGTTGCCTGCTCAGTCACCGGGCTCAGGGCCAGACCTGCAGAGACCCGGCTGTTAGGCCTCACTGCCGTTCCCCCTGTCCCCAGCCACCCCGGGACGACCCAGCCTCACCCCAGAGCAGCAGGAGGACTGCCCGAGCAGACATGGTCCACCTCCCGCAGCCTCAGGGCTGTCTGTGGGGTTTTAAGGTGCAGCCGGGGCGGCGAGGCTCACCCCCGCGTCCTTCCCGGAAAGCTGGGCTCCAGGGGCAAAGGGCGAACCTTGACCCCCAGAGGCTCGGCCACAGTAACAGTCAATAACCGCGCTGAATGGGTTTGCTGCCTTCCGGTCAGTCTTGCAGATCTCTCACACGCAGTTATGGGGACTAGCGGCAGTCAGGGTGCACGTTTCGGCCCCGGACATGTCACAAGGACTGGACACAGCTTCTTTTCAGGATCCCGCTGGCAGCTCTCGCGGGCAGGTTATTTTTCCCTTGGATATCCCAACCACAAAAAAACCTGCCTGCCAACAAGAGACTGGTTCAATCCCTGAGTCAGGAAGCTCCCCTGGAAAAAGGAATGGTCACCCACTCCAGTATTCTCGCCTGGGAAATTCCACAGACAGAGGAGCCTGGAGGGCTATAGTCCATGAGTCCTAAAGAGCCGACACAACTTAACAACTAAACAAAACCACCTCAACTACAGCAGCAGAGATGAATCAGTGGTCAGAGCTCTGAGAAGGTTTTTGAGTGGAAATCAGCCACGGTGAATTGGTTAAAGGTGAGACTGCAGAGGAAGGCGCGGCCCTCGGACAGTCAGGGGCCACAGGAGCTGCAACTGCTCTGCTGCAACCGCTTGCCTGGGGCTGCTTGTCGGAATCCGGAAGCTGAAAGCCCTGAGTAAGTCCTGATTTGGTCCTGCGTTCGTCAAGTAGCTGGTCTGAGGCATTCCCCAGAGAAGCAAGGGGGCCATATGAACAGGCGGGACCTGAGGTTCTCACACAGGTCACACATCACACACACTCACCACACACACGTGGCCATTGCACAATCTCCCGTCCTGTCCGGGCCTGGCCTTCAGCCCAGGGAGGTGATGGCCTCTCCCTCGATTGGTGGCATTGATCGGATAGTTCCTTGGAAATCCAGTGCCTCCCGCACTCTGTGGCAGCTCACCATCCCAGCAGCAGGTGGGAACAACCTGACCCACAGTGGACGTCAGCCGAGGCTGACGGAGCTGGGGTCAGCAGCCGTGACTCCTGGGGGAGGTCAAGGGAGGTGTTTCTCTAGAATTTGAAGCCTGTTGTGCAAGTAAGTAGACCAGCCGCAGGTTCCAAAAGGCATCACTCATACGCCAGGACAGGCAGAGCGGTGGGCGGCAGGACCTGCTCAGGGGCATTCAGCACCCACCCCACACAGAGGCTGCCCTGCCGAGGACAGATGGGCGGGAATAGCTGTCTGAGGAAAGGCAAGTGCAGAATGCACCCCCATGTGGCAGCTGGGAATGGAAAACAGTGCAGCCAGCCACTGTGGACGGCCGCCCAGACGTGCCCCCAGTGGTCAAACAGCACATCACATGTCCAGTGCTCCGTGTCCACCTGAGAGAAATGAAAACAGGCTTTCAAGCAAACACGTGTACACTAATGTTCAATGCAGAATTTTCCCCAACCGCCAAAAGGTGGAAACAACCCAAATGTCCATCAACTGATGAATGGCTAAAGGAATTGTGGTCTACCCATAGGATGGAATATTACTCAGCAATAAAAAGGAACGAAATACTGATACGTGGTCAGACCACAGAAAATATCGTGATCAGGGAAAGAAGCCAGACACCAAAAGGCCACATATTGTATGATTCCATTTATATGAAAAATCTAGAACAAGCAGATCCAAAGAGTGAATTAGTGGTTGCTAGGGGCTGAGGGGAGGAACAAAGGGAGTAATGGCTTAATAAGCAGAGTTTCATTTTGGGGTGTGGAAATGTACTGGAATTAGTGATGATGACGATGGCACAGCACAGAAAATACAGGAACTGAAAAATATAACAGAAACAAAGGTGAAGTCACTCAGTCATGTCTGACTCTTTGCGACCCCATGGACTGTAGCCCACCAGGCTCCTCAGTCCATGGAATTTTCCAGGCAAGAGTACTGGAGTGGGTTGCCATTTCCTTCTCCAAACAGAAACAAAAACCAACCTGAATTGTACACTTTGAACTGGTTCAATTATGTTCTGTGAATGGCATTTCAATAGCAGAAGGCACTCAGCATAAGGTATGCCTGCCTTTGGCGTGCTGGGGTGTCCTCTTGAGGTGGCTGGGGCGAGACCACCCACAACATCCAGAAGTCATCCGAGCCCCGGCCACAGGGACAGTACTGCACTGACAGGAGGTGAGTGCATATGTGTTTAAGCAATATTTTTATAATAAAAACAAGGTCTCAGGAATTGTTAGGTAAAATAAAACATCAGCTTCTTGTCCATGGTCAAGCTGACTGCACACCAAGCAGTTTTTACATCAGATTAATGCGGGGTTGACAGCATTCTCCCCAGGGCACAGACTTCTCTTCAACCAGGTGTCTCTTAATCCACTCGCTTCAAGAAGAAAATGCTTTGTGGGAAGATGGAGACAGCTGCTGGGAATAATGGGCAGTGTGCTGGGGCGCAGGGCAATGCCCGGTGAAGGCCAAGCACAGGGCACTTCAGTCACCACAGATGAGGGGCTGTGACTCTGCGAGGCCTGACTCTGGCAGGACGTGCGGCTCAGTTTGTCTGACCCTGGAGCCCTGGCTCCCACCACTGCCCACCTCATTCAGTGTCCACCTCTCACAGGGGTCGGCCTTACTCTCTGGCGGGGGGGTGGTCTGCAGGGCAGGCCCAGGCTGCTACCTCCCCAGCCTCGCTTGAGTCTCTGCCTCTGCAGGTTTGACAGATTTCCTTCGTCTGCCTCCAAGAAGCCAGGCTGCCCTGCAGGAGACCAACTGCAGAGCTGCTGGGGCGGCTGCCAGGACACTCTACTAATGGGGCCAGCTCAAGGATGCCAACAGGCGAGGATCTGGGGTCCCCATGCACAAGGGAGCCACGAGTGCTGATGTGAGGACCCCGCCACCCCTTCTCTTTGTACAGCTGCAACCCAAGTGTGAACCCGGCCCCTCACAGAGAAGGGGACCCCAACAGGAGTGCCGAGCCTTCGGAGGCTGTGGCCCTGCCAACACCTTGATTTCAGATGCCTGGCCTGTAGAACTCAATCAAGTCCTGTTGTTTCAAGCTGCCCACTCAGTTTTAGCCACACGTGCAGAGACCAGCCCAGCACCCTCGGCGGGATGGGTGGGCTGCATGGGGAGGCGGCCTCTCCTGACCCCCAGTGATGCCCTCAGATGACTGCTCAGTGCCGGACAGAGGGTCACGGGTGACGGGGTGGTACCTGGAAGCCGCAGCCCTGTCTTGCAGGAAGGGGCCGTGTACTCACAGGAGGCAGGGCTGAGGGCGCCTCCAGACACCCTGCCCCCACAGGTGGCTCCTCTGCACATCTGCTGGGCCAGAAACCAGCCTCCCAGCACTAGAGCTGGCAGATGGAAGCTGCAGAGCGTGGCTGTGTCTCTGCCTTTCCTGCCCTGCTCCGAGGCTGCACCATAGAGCCACCTCTCCTGTACCTGACCGCCTGCCAGCCACGGACCCAGGATCTGGGGCTGCGCTCGGCGAGGGCAGCCGGGAGCCTGTCCCTGACCGCGAACTGCAGTTGTTCCAGGCGTCAGACAGCAACCTCCCGTCTGCTCTGGGAGACCACGACCTGCACGCTGCGGGCTGGCCCAGCCTTTCTAACCGGCTGCCCGTGAATGAAATTAGGGCTCAAGGACCTTTGGGCCCGCAGGGAGGCTGGGGGGCCAATGTCTCCCGGGCCGCGTCCTGCAGAACCGCATGCCAGCTTCCGTGGGAAACAGGTGAGCGAGGCTCAGCGTCCTCAGCACCTGGACACGACCCCTGAGGTGACAAGATTTTCCTGGAAATCAACAGAGGCAGCTTTGAAGCGCGGAGGGCAGGCCAGGGGCGGCTCCATCACCTCTTATCTTAAGCCAACCGCACCCCCACCGAGGGCCCCGGAGAACCCTAGCGTCTTTCCCTGCACCCGGCGGGAGGGAGGAGCAGGACGCGCAGCAGGGCGGGAGGAGCGCCGTCTGCGTGCGGCCAAACTCCCTCCCACGCCAGTCCTCCCGGGGGTGCAGCCGCCCGGGCCTCGGCCTCCACGACCGGAACGCGGAAGCCGGAGCCAGAAACACGAAGGACAGGCCCGCCCGGAACTGAACGGCCGACAGCGGTGCCCGCCCGGGCCGGAGCCCGCGGACCGGAAGTGCGCTGGGCCGCCCCCGCCGGGACCCCTGTGCGGCGCTGGCGTGGGAGCCGGCGTGGCGGCCGTGGATGACGGCCTGGGCGCCCCGCTTGCGGGCTGGGGTCGCGGGAACGCGCGAGATGCCCGTACTCGCCGGGGTGGCCGGCGCGGGTCCCCGCGTCCCCGCCCGCTCGCAGCGCGGAGCCTTCCACCCTCCTGCTTCGGGCCGCGGCTCTGAAGGGGGGCGCGGCTGCGAGGACGGGCGGGACCCCTGCCCCCGCGGGTGCACGCTCAGTCCCTTCAGTGGTGTCCGACTCTTTGCGGACCCATGGACCGCAGCCTCCTCTGTCCATAGGATTCTCCAGGCAAGAACACTGGAGCAGGCTGCCGTGCCCGCCTCCAGGGGATCTTCCCGACCCAGGGATCGAACCCGCGTCTCTGAGTCTCCGGCATTGCAGGTTGATTCTTGACCCCCTGAGCCGTCTGTTACTCCCCGCTCGCGGGGGCTGCTGGGAAGTGTAGGCCTGCCGCGCTTGGCTCTCCGTCCGCCCGAGGACTCCGGTTGCCGTGGTAACGGGCGCCTGCAAGTGAGCCTGCGTCGTCGCCAAGGAGATGGCGTCCGGGACCGGGCACTCCCGGGCGCACCTGGCCCGAGAGAAGCTGGTGATTGGCCAGGACGCTGTTAAGAGTCCTTGTCCCCTGTCAGACTTCTGGGACATACGGACTGGGAAAGGCGTGGAAGGGTCGCGGGTGGGAACATCCGGGCTGCCCTGAAACGTCCGGGTGAGCGGGTCGCTCCCAGAGGTGAAATCAGAGTCTCGGAGCGGGGCTCGAGCATCTGGGTGTCAGAGCTCCGGGCAGATTCTAGTATGTGCAGCCGCGTTCCAGAGCCGCGACCCCCGGGGCCCCGCAGGTGACGGTGAGCCTGCTCCCTCTGCTGGGCGGGATGTTCCGATTAGGCCCCCCAACCACTGCGTAGCCCGCGTCGGTGCCCGCCCTTCCCGGGACTCCTGAGCCACAACCACACGGACACACGTGATGATGTCGGCCTATGTGGCCCCCAGGTGGCACTCAGCGGCCCCGACGGTCTGCTCCCACTGTGTGTCCCCTTCTCCATCCTCGTGGGTGTCTGGACATCGATTGCCCTGCTTCAGTGAGGCCTGTCTCCCTGCCCAGCGGCAGTGTCAGGGCTTGCTTGAAGGTGTTGGTGGGGCTCACCACGTTCTGAGGTTGGAGCGGTGGCTGACCGGCACGCAGAGAGCCGCTTGCCCGCGTGTCTACCCTAGTGGAACAGGAAGGCTTTGCCAGAGTGGCTGCAGAAGACGGAAGGTGCGTGGGTGCCCCCGGGGTGTGGGCAGGCTCCAGCACTAGCTGAAGACTCTTGTGCTGAAGGCATGTTCTCCCAGGGCTTAACAGGCGTACAGAATTGGGACCTCTCAAGCCTGTGGGTGCACTGCTGCTGAAGGAGCATCTCCTTCTTGCAAAAGGACCTCCTGCTCTGGGTGCACAGAAAGGGCCACTCCCTGGAGTGAATTATCTGCTGCCTCAAGCCCGCCTCCCAAAGGCCCTGTTGCTGTTGGGCAGTCCCGGAGGGTGGATGTGGGCACCTGTTTGAGGGACTTGTTTGGCTGGGGTTGGCTGCAGGGTCTGCTTTACAGAAGCTGGTTGCCTAAGATGACCTCCTGTCCCACCCCCTGCCCCCTAGGCTTATGCTGGGAACAGCACCCGAGAAGTACTTGAGTGTCCTGGTGGGCTACAGGGGGGTTTTAGGGGCAAGACCCCTGGCCACACAGGGAACTGAAGAGGGAGTGAGGCTCCTGCATGAGGTCCCTTGAAATATCAGGCTCCTGGACCAGGGCTCACACCGGGCCCCAGCCCTGGGAGCCTGTGCTCAGGGAGCCTGTGCCCTGGGCCAGCTGTCCTGCACCCCCGCCCACCCAGCCACACACACACACACACACACACACACACACACACAAGAGGGGGCCTCTTAGCTCTGTCTGCTACACACACACACACACACACACACACACAAGAGGGGGCCTCTTAGCTCTGTCTGCTACACACACACACACACACAAGAGGGGGCCTCTTAGCTCTGTCTGCTGGGGGCCCAGGCTCCGCCTCAGCCTCGCCTGAGGTCCCAGGACAGCTCAGGGGGCATCAGCCTGCTCAGGGCACTTGGCTGGAGCATCCACCCTGGGGCCAGCCTCCAACGCAGGAGTCCTCCTTGCAGGACATGGAAGAGCTGAGGAATGGAGAGGCTGGCCCTTCCTAAGAGGGGAAAAGCAAACTTCAGTGACTGTGGGATTCTGGATGACTTGGCCAGATTTCCTTAAGAGTCTTGAAAGCAGTAAAAATGGGAAAGACATAAAGAAAGGAGTTTCAGGGCCTTCCCTGGCAGTCTAGTGGTTAGGACTCCATGCAGCAGGCATGGGTTCAATCCCTGGTTGGGGAACTAAGATCCACAAGCTGCTCGAATTAGCAAACAAAGAAAAAAGCAGGAGCTGAAGGCAGCCGGTTCAGTGGATTGAAGTATGTGGTCAGGAAGCAACTCCTGGCCTCTCCAGGCTTTCTTTCTCCCCTCCCCTGCACTGTCCTCTCTCCCCCCGTGACACCTAGCCCTGTGCTGACCTCCGCCCTCCTCAGACTCACCCTCCTCACCAGCTGTCCTGACATCCTCCCAGACTGCCCATCTGACAAGCCACACTCGGTGCTTGTCATTTGTGGCTGTGCCAGCCCGACGATGGAACTGCTGTTGACCAGCGTGGAAAGTGCAACGTGTACGTCTCAGCAGAATAACGGACCCCAACTAGATCCACATCCTAATCTCCCAGAGCCTGTGAGTGTGCCACCTCATATGGCAAAGAGGACTTTGCACGTCTGATAAGTGATCAGGAGATAGGGAGAGTGTCCTGAATCATCCGAGAGGGCCCTAAATATGGTCACAATTCTCCATATAAGAGGGAGGCTGGAGAGCCAATCAGCAGAGGAGGTGTGATGACAGAAACAGGGCAGAGTGATGCGGCCGCAGGAATGAGCAGGGGCCTCTGGCCTGTCCCTCCCCACTCAGCTCCACGCAGACCCCTGAGTGACCAGAAACTCCACACTGAAGTTGCCCAGTGGAAACACAAGGAAAGTATTTCTGGCACTCAGCTCCCTGTAGCTGCTGCTGGGTGGGTCTGGGGCTGTGGGCCATCTCTTTATACCTCTGTGATCATAACTTTTCCATCTCTTCTCCAATAGTAGGTATTAGGAAATTGGAAGGCATCCCATTTTTGCTTTTACAACATTTCAGAGGCCCACTTGTCCTAACACCTTGAGTAACAAAGCACCCCGATATATGTATCCTCCACTCTTGCTTTATGCCACTTTGCTGTGAAGAAAGAGCTACATTAGACTCTATTTTTGCTAAATGAAAAAAATCTTTGAAGAGGATTTTCACCTTTAAGGAAAGTTAAAAAGGGAAAACTTCATTCCCCATCTGTTTCGCAGTGAGCTAAGTGACAGGACGCGCACACACAGAAGTGAAAAAAGCAGGTGACGAGATGCAGCCTTGGCGCACCCCTTGCCCTGTTTGGAGCCAGTCTGTTGTCCCATGTCCAGCTCTAGCTGATGCTTCCTGACCTGCATACAGATTTCTCAAGAGGCAGATCAGATGGTCTGATATTTCCATCTCTTGAAGAATTTCCCACAGTTTATTGTGATCCACACAGTTAAAGGCTTTGGCATAGTTAATAAAGCAGAATAGATTTTTTTTTTTTGAACTCTCTTCCTTTTTCCATCATCCAGCAGATGTTGGCAATTTGATTTCTGGTTCCTCTGCCTTTTCTAAATCCAGCTTGAACATTTGGAAGTTCATGGTTCACGTACTGTTGAAGCCTCGCTTGGAGAGTTTTGAGCATTACTTTGCTAGTGTATGAGATGCGTGAAATTGTGTGGTAGTTTGAACATTCTTTGGCATTGGCTTTCTTTTGGATTGGAATGAAAACTGACCTTGTCCACTCCTGTGGCCACTGCTGAGTTTTCCAAATTTGCTGGCATATTGAGTGCAGCACTTTCACAGCATCATCTTTCAGGATTTGAAATAGCTCCACTGGAATTCCATCACCTCCACTAGCTTTGTTCGTAGTGATGCTTCCTAAGGCCCACTTGACTTCCATTCCAGGATGTCTGGTTCTAGGTGAGTGATCACACCATCATGATAATCTGGGTCGTGAGGATCTTTTTTGTATAGTTCTTCTGTGTATTCTTGCCACTTCCATTTAATATCTTCTGCTTCTGTTAGGTCCATCCCATTTCTGTCCTTTATTTTGCCTATCTTTGCATGAAATGTTCCCCGGGTATCATTAATTTTCTTGGAGAGATCTCTAGTCTTTCCCATTCTGTTGTTTTCCTCTATTTCTTTTCCCTGATCACTGAGGAAGGCATTCTTATCTCTCCTTGCTATTCTTTGGAACTGTGCATTCAAACGGTTATATCTTTGCTTTTCTCCTTTGCCTTTAGCTTCTCTTTTCTCAGCTATTTGTAAGGTCTCCTCGGAGAATCATTTTGCCTTTTTCCATTTCTTTTTCTTGGGGATGGTTTTGATCACTGCCTCCTGTTCAGTGTCATGAACCCCATCCATAGTTCATCAGGCACTCTATCAGATCTAATCCCTTGAATCTATTTGTCACTTCCACTGTATAATTGTAAGAGATTTGATTTAGGTCATACCTGAATGTTCTAGTGGTTTTCCCTACTTCAATTTAAGTCTAAATTTGGCAATAAGAGTTCATGATCTGAGCCACAGTCAGCTCCCAGTCTTGTTTTTGCTGAATGTGTAGAGCTTCTCCATCTTTGGCTGCAAAGAATATAATCAATCTGATTTCAGAATTGACCATCTGGTGATGCCCATGTGCAGAGTCTTCTCTTGTGTTTTGGGAAGAAGATGTCAGTGCATTCTCTTGGCAAAACTCTGTTAGCCTTTGCCCTGCTTCATTCTGTACTCCCAAAGCCAAATTTGCCTGTTACTCCAGGTATCTCTTGACTTCCTACTTTTGCATTCCAGTCCCCTATCATGAAAAGGACATTTTTTGGGGTGTTAGTTTTAGGTCTTGTAGGTCTTCATAGAACCGCTCAACTTCAGCTTCTTCAGCATTACTGGTTGGGGCATAGACTTGGATTACTACAATATCAAATGGTTTGCCTTGCAAATGAACAGAGGTCATTCTGTCTCTTTTGAGATTGTACCCAAGTACTGCATTTCAGACTCTATTGTTGACTATGATGGCTACTCCATTTCTTCTAAGAGATTCTTGCCCACAGTAGTAGATATAATGGTCATCTGAGTTAAAGTCATCCATTCCAGTCCTTTTAGGTTCACTGATTCCTAAAATGTCGATGTTCACGCTTGCCATCTCCTGTTTGACCACTTCCAATTTGCCTTGATTCATGGACCTAACATTCCAGGTTCTTATGCAATATTGTTTTTTGCAGCATTGTATTTTACTTCCATCACCAGTTACATCCCCACTTCACAGATGGGAAAACTGAGGCCCAGACAAGAAAGCTACGCATCCTGGGCTGGACCCACGCAGCCACAGCCCACCACCGGGGGCTGATCTGCCCCAATCCCTCACCTCAGCTCTGTGACCCTGCCCCATCCCCTACGGTCGTAAGGGCGCGACCCCCACCCCACCCCAGGGCAGCACCCACGCGCTACCGCCTCCCTGTCGGCGTTCAGCGGCTGAGCACCCGGCGGGAGAGGAGCCAGCGATCGTCTCCGGGCTTGGCCAGGCCTCCCGGTTACCTGGCGACCACCACCTTTTCCGCGCTCCAGCCCATCTCGGAGGCGGCGGTAGGTACTCCAGCGTCCGGGTAAAGCTGGAGCCTTCCTGCGATTCGCCATCGCCTTGGAGACACATGGCGTCACCCAGCTGGCAATCACTTGCACGCTAGTGATTGGTCGTGCCCAGGGGAGGGCGGGGCTTTCGGTGAGGATCCCGGCTTTCAGTCAGTTCCACGCGCAGGACAGAGGGAGGCTGGAGCGTTCCCCCGAACGTTTGAACTGTGCCCTTAGACCCCCCTACCCCCACCCCGCGAAATCCCCACGGCGGGGTCCTCCTGCTCCGGCCTAACTCAAGTTCCCGCCTCTAGTTCCGACGAGTCCGGATGCCAGGGTCTACCCCAGTTCCTACCATTGGGTCCCACCCCCCAAATCCATGTGTCCGTTTCTCACCCAGTTAAGGCGTTGGGTTTCCCTTCCTCAAGTCCCGGTCCCCCTTTCTCTCCGAATTTGTGCCCTGCATCTCCAGATCGCAGCCGCTAGTGTCTGTGTCTGTGAGACTTCTGAATTCATACATCTGGCCTCCAAAATTTGAGATCCTGTACCCCACTAACTCTAGATATTTGGATGTTCGAAATGTGTTTCTGGACTTATCCTTAATCCAAGCCTCTGAGAGCCCCTATTAATACCCTGTCCTAAGTGCTGCCAAGTGAGGAGACAGGTCTGCAGCTGCTCCGGCATCGCCGCCCCAGCCCTGCACCTTCTGTCCTGTTGCCCCCTCTGGCCCTCATTCCAAAGAGCCACCCTGAACATGTGGTTCTGATTTACAACTAAGCAACCTGAGGAGGGGAATGAGCCACCTAGCAGGCGAGCTGGCCCAGGCACCACCCTTGCCTTGAGCGCTAGTCCTATAACAAGCATCCTGGATAAGCCACCCATCCCTGTGAGCCCAAACTGATGCTCAGTGGCCAGGGCAGTGGGAAAGAGCAACTTGCTCTCTGCCACGGAGATGGGTGCGGGTTGGGGGGCGGTGGGCAGGGGCGGGTGCAGGAAGACTAATAGTCCTGCAGGAGTTAGAGGAATGATAAATATGCTTGTTTGTTCACATTCATTTGTTCCTTTGAGCAGGTTTGAAATCAAGGAGACCATCCTTCCTTGGTAATTATATGGTTACTGGTTCATGAATCTTTTCTTTAGTAAGGGAGGAGTTTAGGGGGCAGAAACAGCCCCTCTCTGCATCATGCCAGATCCAGTGGAAAGGCCTAGAGTTGATTGGACTCATTTGTTCATTGAACACATATTTACTGGGCACTTTGTAGGTGCTGAGCTCCCTGGCACTGGGGGAGACATGATGCAGAGAAGTGGAGAGGCCAGCTGAGGGAGGGGAGGTCAGGTTCTGGGGAAACCAGCTTAGAATTCCAGCTCTGCCCCCTTTTGCTTCGTGACCCTGGGTGAGTTATTGCACCTCTCCGGGCCTCCATGACTACCTAATAAAGTTGTTCTGAAGAGCAAATGGTCTGATTCCTAGATTCCTAATGCCTACTTGGGATTAGGAAGGGGTTTCCCAAGGCTGACCTCGATTAAGAGGTGGCCAGGAGGACTGCCCTGGTGGTCCAATGGCTAAGACTGTGCTCCCGAGGCAGGGGACCGGGGTTGGATCCCTGGTCAAGGAACTAGATCCTACATGCCACAACTAAACCAGTGTAGCCAAATAAAAATACAATTTTTTATTTAATTTTTTAAAGAGGTGGCCAGGAAGAGGGACAGAACCAGGTGAGGAGGTGTTCTGAACAAGGGACAGAAGGACTATGGGTCTGAAATTGGTGTCTCATGGAGGAAGGAGGCCCAGTGACTCGGCGTCTGCCTGAAGCCCACAGTGGGAGCAGCAAGACTCTGGAGATGTGCCACATCCATCCTTCCATCCATCGTTGATCCAGCAGTTACTGTGAGCAGAGGCTGTACTTCCAGCTGGGGATACACAGAGAACAAGCCTGACATTCCACCCTCACAGAGCAGTTGAAAAACCAGGGCACAGAGGATGGCCAGGGCTCCTTAGTCCAGAGCGAACAGCTGCACCAGGAACTGGGGGTGGGGGTGGGGTTTGCAGAGCCTCATCCCCTCCAGTACCAGCCGCCCGAGGCTTACAGGATCTGACTCCGGACTTTGTGCCTGTGTCTGGGGACCTGGAGAGGTAGGACTACCCTAGCCCTGGCAAATAGTGTGTGATCTTCAGCTAAACAAGGTGCCCCGGACCCCCCACCACAGAGGGCTTTCCCGCAGGTCCTCCCACCTGCTCTCCACTGCACAGCAGTCACTCTTGTCAGGTCTATAAAGATCTCCATTATCAAGTGACCACTGATGGCCAGGCCCCAGACTCCTTACTCACCTTGTTTGATTTAGTTCTCATTTTCAGACAGGGGAAACAGGTTCAGAGGTGTGGGCCCTTGTCAGCTTTTGAGGAGAAAGAGGCAGGGTTTGAGGGGGAGGGCCTCTGGATCCTGCTGAGTGAGGGTGCCCAGTGCCTACTCTTAGCTTCCTGGTTTCCCCTGGGAAGCACTTCCCAAGCTGCGTACCCCAGGATCAGACAGAGGCTACTCAGCCCCTCCCCATTCCCCACAGACCACGCTGGGAAGCCCAGCTGCTGCTCTGCACAGAGCAGGTCAGAGGCCAGGGGAAGGCCACAGGCTGTAGGGTAGTGATGGGGGGCCTTGGTCTCTGGGCGCAGCTCCCAAACTTCCACCCCCCCAGAGCCTGAGGTCTGATTCCCTGCCCAGACCAGCTTCAAGGCCTGTGTCCCCCCTGGACAAAGACATGAGCTGCGATTGAGACAGTCCAAAAGCTTCAGGAATTGAGATGGGGTGGGAGCGAGTCTTTATAGTCAGCAGTCAGTCAGTCAACAAACATCGCAGCTACTGAGCACCTGCAATGCATATGCTGGAACGGTGGACAAGTGGGGATGCTGGAGACAAATGAAGGACCGCCTGAGTCACGAGGCTGAGCCCCTTCGGGTCTCAGAAGGGGAACTCCCACCAGTGGAAGTTGAGATGGGCACTTGGAGGTGAGGAAGCTCAGGAGACTCGTTTCTGTCAGGGCCGCTTCCTGCCATCTGCAGCCAGCACGGCTGTACAGCTGGTGGTCGCTGCGTCTGCGAAGCCCGCCAAGGAGGCGTCCACCTCCCAGCTCGGCTCCGGGGTCTAGGCTGGGGGTGTGCCTCTCGGCACGTGCTCTCCACGCCGATAGCCGGGGTCACTGAGTGCGGCTGCAGAGTGGACAGGGCACCCATCACGGTGCGGCTCATGCACTCGACTAGAGACCTCAACAGCCCTAGCTGTATCAGAAAGGGAAGGAGCTGTCCCCTAGAACCCCTCCCCGATCTCCTCCCGCTCGTGGAATGGGGCAGGAAACGCGCGCACTAAGGAGAGACACTGGGGGGAGGACCCCGGCAGGGGGTGAAGCGAGGGGACCCCTCTCGGAGGCTCAGGCCCCAAGCAACCCCGGCCGCGGGAGTGCGGGGGAGGCGGACACTCGAGTGGAGCCTGGCCACATGCTCGGGGCCGGGACCACAGAGGAGCGCAGTCGAAACGTCCCAGCACCACTCGGCCGACACGGCCTGCAACGCGTGCGTGTCGGTGTAGCGATCACCGCGGTCCAGACTTCTGACCTCATTAGACATGGCGGCGTTGGCCTCAAAGAGACCTCTGCGCCTGTGCAAGTGCCCCTCGGCGCGCTTTCAAGGGCTGGAAGTTGGACTTCCGCCAGACTGGCTTTTGGACCCACTTCTGCGAGGACGCATGCGCTGAATGTATACGTGTTCCGTCTGGCCCTGAGGGCGCGTTTACATGCTCGTTCCGGATTGGTCCATTACTAGGCCGTGTCCATATGCGCACGCGCCACCTTCACTAACCCGGAAGTTCTCGCCTCCGTTAAAGGCCTCGGCCCGCGGTGCGCGGCCTCTTCCTGTCTGTGCCTGGGCGGCGCGTGGTCAACGCCGAGCGGTAGAGACGCCTCGGCTGTGTCTTCAGGTGAGACTGCCGCGGAGTAGGGGGTCTGAGGGGCGACCCTGGGTCTTCCGGAAGCTGTGGGTGCGCCCTGCGCCCAGGGGCTTTCCTCTGCGGTGACCGGATGGAGGCGCGGGGAAAGTTAGCCTCGCCCTCTCGCTCCAGCCCCGCCGCCGCCGTAGCCTTGCCTCGCGGCATACTGGAGAAGTTGCTGGCGGTTGCCTTGGTCTCTGCAGTTGTACTTTATTTACGTAAGAAAATTCCTTACATACAAGAGTCACACTTTGGAGACGCTTCCTCCTAAATAACAGCCCCTAGTGATCCCCTCGGTGTCGGACTCCAACTTTTGTATTGGTAAAACACGGAACTCTTATACTTTACTGATGAGGGCGCTGAGTCCAAAGGAGAGTTGTGGATCTGTAGGTTCACAGAGCTCTGGAAGAACGTGGTTGGGGTTTGAATTCTGGCGGATGCAGCGTCAGGGCATTTGGACTCAACCTGCCCATCCCTGGGCCGCCCTGCAACTGTTGAGGGGGTGCTTGTCAGCTCTGGGCCTCAGGATTCCTGGGTAAGAGACAGGTGTGGCTTGCTGACAGATGAGCGGTTTTTCTAGGATTCAACACGGTGGCCCCAGATATTCCAGCGTTCTTTGGTTGCTGGTAATTTCCCACTTCTCAGGTTGTGCTCTAAGCTGGCCTCAGAGTCAGTGATAAGTATGCCTGCGCATTGACAATTTTTATCCCTAGGATGACGGAGTGGGAAACAGCTGCACCTGCAGTAGCGGAGACCCCCGACATCAAGCTCTTTGGAAAGTGGAGCACCGATGACGTGCAGATCAATGACATTTCTCTGCAGGTGTGGAGGGTGTTACGATTATGTTCCCCAGCTGGGGGCGGGGTCGCTTGAAATTTGTAGCCTTTCTCCCTAGTCAAAGTGGGACCCGTAAAGGAGGGATTCCTGGACCACCACACCCACCATATCTGTTCTTCTTTGTATCCTGTTAGAGGTTACTACAGTTTTTCCCAGGAGATGGTTCCTTCCCACAGTAATTATCACATCCCACAGGTGGTTTAGTTTTTTTGTGTTGTAGTGAAATAAACAGAAAACTTATTTTTTAGTTTTATACATTTTGTTTTTTAAGGTGTTTCTTATTTTACTCAAGTATTGAAAATGGCAAAGGCAATACTATTTCGTTCAGGCTATGACATTTGAATTATATATTTTAGAATTAAATAAAAATGGGCAATATTCATCAAGTTCAGAAGTTGTGCCCTAGAGAGAAGAGTCAAATTACAAAGATTCAAATGCCTGAAAATCTAAACACTTTCCACTTGTCCCTCAGTGTCTGAGGACATGTTGGTTTCAGGAGCCCTAAGTTTACCAAAACCCCCAGGTGCTCACGTCCCTCCATGTGCACAAGTATTTTAAGTGTACGAGCCTCAAATTATTGTTTTGTGTGAGGAAATCTAGTTGTCCTAGCACATTTTATTTTTCTCTTTTGGAGTTTTGTGCATCTTAACAAATTTATGCCATAAAATGTTACTTCAGTCTCATTTATATAGTATGTGTATGTATCCCGCACCATTTGTTGAAGGGACTGTTTATCCCATTGAATAGTCTTGGCACTGTTGTTGAATGTCAATTCAGCAAAGATGGAAGGGTTTATTTCTGGATTCTGAACTCTATGCCTTTTTTTTTTGCCAGTATCACAATCTTGATTACCACAGCTTTGTAATAGGTTTTGAAATCGGTAAATGGGAGTTCTCCACTGCGGTGTTGCCCTCACATTGTTTTACACTTGGGCTCTTTAGGACATTTGTGGGGCCTTTATAAAAAGAAATTTATGTTTTGTGGCTGCGTTAGTATTGTTGTTCAGGGGCTAAGTCATGTTTGACTCTTTGTGACCCCATGAACTGCAGCACATCAGGCTTCCCTGTCCTTCACTGTCTCTCGGAGTTCCCTCAGACTCGCGTCCATTGTGATGCCACCCAACCAGCATTACTATTTGTTGCTTTTGTGCAATGCAGGGAACCCCGGTTTGATTCCTCCATCGGGAAGATCGGCTGGAGAAGGGATAGGTTACCCACTCCGGTATTCTGGCCTGGAGAATTCCATGGACCAGTCCATGGGGTCACAAAGAGTGGAACACAACTGAGCAATTTCACTTTTCGTGTATATTACAGTACCTAGGCACTGCGCCCAACAGAAAATTCAAACCTGTTTTTCACTCTGAGTATCTTCTAGAGCTGTTTTATTTCATGGGTTTGTTGGAGAAGGTTTGCAAACTTAAAATGACCAGACAGTAAATGTTTTAGTCACATGTGTGTTTGCCTTTGTTTATTTTTTTCCTTCTTGCGTTTTTTGGTACAAAACTTTAATAATGTAAAAACAAATTTTCACTTTTCCCTGGTGTTCTGCAAGAGGCTGGGGAAGCAGAAGTCAGCATGGTATCAAAATTCTCACTATCAGACTTCCCTAGTGGTCCAGTGGCTAAGACTCTGCACTCCTAGTGGAGGGAGCCCAGGTTCAATCTCTGGTCAGGGAACTAGATCTCACATGCTGCAACTACGACCCTGTGCAGCCAAATAAATAAATATTAAAAAAAAAGAATTTCTCACTACGAAGCTGTATTGGACTCTACCATGGGGCCCAGCACCTTAACCAAATGCTTGCTGGGGTGTTTAGTATTCATGATTTTTTCTTGCACAGTGCAAGTCCCTGCGTGTACACCCCTCTGTGTAGTTTTGTTTGTGCAAATGGTTCTCACCAGATGAGACTCCAGTCTGTCATGCCTGTGGCAGAATCCTGTATTCTTTCCTGTCAATCTTTGGTTTTGTAGAAACTCACTGTTCGTATATGTTCTCCTTTGTGTGTGGTAGAGTGACTTTTTTATGTAGGGTTCATCCTGGAAATAGGTCAGAAATAGTCCTTTTCAGGTACATGGAGTCCTCTTACTCAGCCCCTCTCCCAGTGATTTAGTGTTTACTAGATATTGTCTTGGGACCTGTATATATTCATAGGCAAGATTGTTGAATGATTTTTTTAAAACAGTGGTTCTCTGGGGTGGATCCCCATCAGCCCTTTGGGGAACACTAGGCAATGAGGTCGCTTGAAATTTGTAGCCTTTCTCCCTAGTCAAAGTGGGACCCGTAAAGGAGGGATTCCTGGACCACCACACCCACCATATCTGTTCTTCTTTGTATCCTGTTAGAGGTTACTACAGTTTTTCCCAGGAGATGGTTCCTTCCCACAGTAATTATCACATCCCACAGGTGGTTTAGTTTTTTTGTGTTGTAGTGAAATAAACAGAAAACTTATTTTTTAGTTTTATACATTTTGTTTTTTTAAGGTGTTTCTTATTTTACTCAAGTATTGAAAATGGCAAAGGCAATACTATTTCGTTCAGGCTATGACATTTGAATTATATATTTTAGAATTAAATAAAAATGGGCAATATTCATCAAGTTCAGAAGTTGTGCCCTAGAGAGAAGAGTCAAATTACAAAGATTCAAATGCCTGAAAATCTAAACACTTTCCACTTGTCCCTCAGTGTCTGAGGACATGTTGGTTTCAGGAGCCCTAAGTTTACCAAAACCCCCAGGTGCTCACGTCCCTCCATGTGCACAAGTATTTTAAGTGTACGAGCCTCAAATTATTGTTTTGTGTGAGGAAATCTAGTTGTCCTAGCACATTTTATTTTTCTCTTTTGGAGTTTTGTGCATCTTAACAAATTTATGCCATAAAATGTTACTTCAGTCTCATTTATATAGTATGTGTATGTATCCCGCACCATTTGTTGAAGGGACTGTTTATCCCATTGAATAGTCTTGGCACTGTTGTTGAATGTCAATTCAGCAAAGATGGAAGGGTTTATTTCTGGATTCTGAACTCTATGCCTTTTTTTTTTGCCAGTATCACAATCTTGATTACCACAGCTTTGTAATAGGTTTTGAAATCGGTAAATGGGAGTTCTCCACTGCGGTGTTGCCCTCACATTGTTTTACACTTGGGCTCTTTAGGACATTTGTGGGGCCTTTATAAAAAGAAATTTATGTTTTGTGGCTGCGTTAGTATTGTTGTTCAGGGGCTAAGTCATGTTTGACTCTTTGTGACCCCATGAACTGCAGCACATCAGGCTTCCCTGTCCTTCACTGTCTCTCGGAGTTCCCTCAGACTCGCGTCCATTGTGATGCCACCCAACCAGCATTACTATTTGTTGCTTTTGTGCAATGCAGGGAACCCCGGTTTGATTCCTCCATCGGGAAGATCGGCTGGAGAAGGGATAGGTTACCCACTCCGGTATTCTGGCCTGGAGAATTCCATGGACCAGTCCATGGGGTCACAAAGAGTGGAACACAACTGAGCAACTTTCACTTTTCGTGTATATTACAGTACCTAGGCACTGCGCCCAACAGAAAATTCAAACCTGTTTTTCACTCTGAGTATCTTCTAGAGCTGTTTTATTTCATGGGTTTGTTGGAGAAGGTTTGCAAACTTAAAATGACCAGACAGTAAATGTTTTAGTCACATGTGTTTTGCCTTTGTTTATTTTTTTCCTTCTTGCGTTTTTTGGTACAAAACTTTAATAATGTAAAAACAAATTTTCACTTTTCCCTGGTGTTCTGCAAGAGGCTGGGGAAGCAGAAGTCAGCATGGTATCAAAATTCTCACTATCAGACTTCCCTAGTGGTCCAGTGGCTAAGACTCTGCACTCCCAGTGGAGGGAGCCCAGGTTCAATCTCTGGTCAGGGAACTAGATCTCACATGCTGCAACTACGACCCTGTGCAGCCAAATAAATATTAAAAAAAAAGAATTTCTCACTACGAAGCTGTATTGGACTCTACCATGGGGCCCAGCACCTTAACCAAATGCTTGCTGGGGTGTTTAGTATTCATGATTTTTTCTTGCACAGTGCAAGTCCCTGCGTGTACACCCCTCTGTGTAGTTTTGTTTGTGCAAATGGTTCTCACCAGATGAGACTCCAGTCTGTCATGCCTGTGGCAGAATCCTGTATTCTTTCCTGTCAATCTTTGGTTTTGTAGAAACTCACTGTTCGTATATGTTCTCCTTTGTGTGTGGTAGAGTGACTTTTTTATGTAGGGTTCATCCTGGAAATAGGTCAGAAATAGTCCTTTTCAGGTACATGGAGTCCTCTTACTCAGCCCCTCTCCCAGTGATTTAGTGTTTACTAGATATTGTCTTGGGACCTGTATATATTCATAGGCAAGATTGTTGAATGATTTTTTTAAAACAGTGGTTCTCTGGGGTGGATCCCCATCAGCCCTTTGGGGAACACTAGGCAATGTCTGGGCACATGTTTGTGTGTCAGTGGTGAGTGTTACTAAATACCCTACAGTGCACAACAGCAAAGAATTATTCAATATAAAGTGTCAGTGAAGAGCCAAGGACACTTTTAAGACTGGAGTTGTGAGCTGTCGTCTCCTTAGTTCTCCACAACCTTCCTCCCATTATTAGGAAAGTACTCTTCTAGTGACCTTGTGAAGACACTTTGTTCAGTTGCTAACTCTTATCTAACTCTTTGCACCCCCATGGACGCAGCACACCAGGCTTCCCTCTCTTTCACTGTGCCCAAGTTTGCTCAGATTCATGTCCATTAAGTCGGTGATACCATCCAGCTATCTCCTCCTCTGTCCTCCCCTTCTCCTCCCGCCTTCAATCTTTCCCAGCATCAGGGTCTTTTCCAATGAGGTATTTCTTAGCATCAGGTGGCCAAAGTATTGGAGTTTCACTATCAGTCCTTCCAATGAATATTCAGGGTTGACATCCAGCTATCTCCTCCTCTGTCCTCCCCTTCTCCTCCCGCCTTCAATCTTTCCCAGCATCAGGGTCTTTTCCAATGAGGTATTTCTTAGCATCAGGTGGCCAAAGTATTGGAGTTTCAGTATCAGTCCTTCCAATGAATATTCAGGGTTGATTTCCTTTAGGATTGACTGGTTTGCTCTCCTTACAGCCCACGGGACTCTGAAGAGTCTTCTCCAGCGCCACACAGTTGGAAAGCATCAGTTCCTCAGTGCTCAGCCTTCTTTATGATCCAACTCTCACATCTGTACATACTGGAAAAACCACAGCTTTTAACTATACAGGCCTTTGTTGGCAAAGTGATGTCTCTTCTTTTTAATACTCTGTCTAGGTTGTCATAGCTTTCCTTCCTAGGGTCACTTGCTTAGATTTTAATTTTTGTGGCAGGCAGGGGCTCACATCCAAAGCCCCACAGGTGGATGGGGGCTCCCATACGCAGGTGTTGGGTCCCCCTGGTACCCTCGGATGTCCTTCCTGCTCTTGAGTGAGCTCCCTCCGTCCCCTCTTCCACTGTCCCAGGATTACATTGCTGTCAAGGAGAAGTATGCCAAGTACCTGCCGCACAGCGCGGGCCGTTACGCGGCCAAGCGCTTCCGCAAAGCGCAGTGCCCCATCGTGGAGCGCCTCACCAACTCCATGATGATGCATGGCCGCAACAATGGCAAGAAGCTCATGACCGTGCGCATCGTCAAGCACGCCTTCGAGATCATCCACCTGCTCACGGGCGAGGTAGGGCCCGGGGCCAGGCGGAGCGGGG
>SJXQ01011837.1:299011-466586 GCA_006408695.1 Aepyceros melampus | reverse complement strand
TCTCTGATTTGACTCATCCTTTGGGCTTTCGCTGGGTCCCTGGCCACGTCTGCGAGTGGCTGGGACCCACCACCCTGCTCCTCCCCGGGCTGGGGAGTTTGTTTTCCACTCTGCGGCCTGCAGGCTGGGCCTGGGTGGGATCCAGCCGTCTCCATGCAGGGCCCGCCTGGCCGCCTTGTGCACCTGGCTGGGGTTGGGGCTGGGGCCAGCCCAGGAGGGGCCCGGCCTCCCAGACGGGCTCCCATCTGGGCCCTGAGCAGCAGCTTGCAGGGGCCCTCACTTCTGCTGTGGGGGGTGGCTTCTGGAGTTCTCTAGAAGCCTCCTCTTGTGAGGGCAGCTGTGGTCTGGCTCAGAGAGGCCAAGGTTGCCTCCAGGTCAGGCCGTGTTGGTGGGGATCTCTCCCGACATTCCTGGCCTGCCCCAAGGGTTCCTGGCTCCTCTCCCCACTATGAGCCCCCATCACCCACATCTCCACCCACTGAGTGCTCAGGGTCAGTCTCTGCCCTCTTCCAGGACTCCTTCAGCACCTTGTCAGCACTGAGGGCAAGGGGCCTCCACCCTCCCTGTGGACGGCACCTTGCAGGGAGGAGGTCCTCCTACCGGAAGCCTTTCTGAATTATCACAGTGGGGCAGACGGCAGCCCCTCGCCATTCACTGGACCAGGGCCTTCTGTCTCCCCTGCAGGCCCTGGGGCCCCTGTCTGCCTCACGTCACCCAGTGCTGGCGTGCTGTGTGGCAGAGCGGCGTCCAGCATTTTCCAGGGAGAAATGTCACTTCTTTGGGGATGGGGGCACCTGGTTGATTGTTTACGTGTGTGTCCTCAGGACCTGGCACACAATGGGTGCCGAGTAGCTCTGTAGGGAGGGACAGCCCTGCAGGGACTGCTGCGGGCACCTCGGTTCACCCGGCTCTGGGCATCCTCACCCAGGCGTGGCAGCAGAGCTGCTTCCGATGGGGTCTGCTGCTTCGTCTGAGGGAGTGTCTCCCTGGACCAGTTCCTGTCTGACATCTGGGCCAGTGATGCCTGCAGGGGCCTGGACTAGAGTGCTGCGTCACAGGGCAGGCCCAGCTCAGCCCCACAGGGAGGAGACTGGTCAGGCAGGAGCAGGGCTGACTGGTGGTCTGTGTAGGTTTGCCCAGCTGCTGCAACAAATCACCACTGACTCAGCTCCTTACAACAGCACATGGTACTTATCCTCGTCACTCTCTTCCTCACTTCCCTGCTGCACTGTTCCTGAAAAGGACCCGGGATTGCACTGAGCCCACCCAGATAATCGAGGACATCTCCAACTCCATAGCCTTAATTTCATCACCTCTGTAAAGTCCGTCTTTACTATTAAGTAACAGATTCACATTCTAGGTATTTGGGGGGCCATTATTCAGCTTTCATAGGGTCTCAAATATCAACCTCCTCAGCCCTCAACTCCTCCACTACAGGCTGGGAAGAGTTGAGGTGAGGGCATAGAATGAGCAGAAATGGGCCCGGCTGTGAGGGTGCTCAGAAAGGGGTCCTTGGCTGTCAGGTGCACAGAAGAGAAAGAGATGATGCTTTCTGCCTGAAAGTGCTCAAGGAAGGCTGCCTGGAGGAATAGTACCTTCAAGAATGCTCAGGGGAGGGGACTTCCCTGCTTGTCCAGTGGTTAAGACTCTCCCCTCCCAATGCAGGAGGCCCAAGTTCGATCCCTGGTCAGGGAACTAGATCCCACAGACCTGGTGCAGCCAAATAAATGAATAAATACTAAAAAAAAAAAAAAAAAAAAGAATGCTCAGGGGAGCGTCATCTGGCACTGAGGCAGGGGGACCTGAGGGAGGGAGCTCGTGGCTTAGGGTAGCTGGCAGGGCTGGCTCCTCCTTGTGAAGCAGAGCAGGACCTTGCTCCCAGACCTTGTTATCTGCCTGCCCTTTGCCTGTGGCTAAGTCTAGTCCAAGAAGAATTTAATCAGGGAAGTGAGAAACAAATGAAAACAGTCTAAGGAGGCTAAATAATAATGATGTCATCATTAAGGTACTCAAGGACCTCCAGTTCTTTCTCAAGGGCTATAGGTAACATTCTGAGCCATATCCTGTGAGCTGTCTTATAGATACCAAAACACCAGCTGGAGAAGTTGGTCACCAGGTGCCTGATGACCAGACTGTACCCAGGGCTTGAGCTGCCACAATTCTGAGAACTGATCACAAAGAATTGGGAACAAGTGCACCCGGGACTGAATAACTGTACTTAAAACAACCAAGATGATGCTGGTCAGACCACTGATGACCAATCTGAACGGACTGTTAAAGACGATGGTGCTCTTTCTGCATGTTGTCCCCCGACCCCAACAACTTTGTCTATGAAAGCTCTCACTGCCTGCTTGTCAGAGGAGGGAGTTGGCCTTTGGACAGATGGCTGCCACCCTCCCCTCCACTTGCTAGCATCTGAAATAAAGCAAACTTTCCTTTCCACCAACCTGCCCTGCTTATTGGCTTTTGAGCGGTGAGCAGCCAGACACCCCCCATGCATACATTTTGGTACCTGCTTCCCCCTCCAAACCGTGGGGAGTGGTTGCTTCTCTACCCTCCCAGATGGGAACCTGAAACCTCGTTCTCTCTTCCTGTATAATGCAGCTGATGACGGAGCTTAGGGGTTGCTGAGCGGCCCTGTTTGCTGATTACTACCTTGACGTGCACACACCCGCTCCTCGTGAGCAAAGGGACTGCCTGAAACCACCACCTCGGCCAGGACTGCTGGACACCTGCAGCCTCTGTGGCCACCTGGCGCTGTGCTCTCCAGGCCTGCCTGGGCCTGCTCCATCCCTGCTGGGTGCACCCTCCACACCGGCCCCAGCTGTGCTCCTCTTCTTAATGGTCCCAATGCCCGATGCCCGTGAACACGGGGTGGGGCAGATGGCTGGTGGTAGGGGGTGGGCGTCTCAATGCCTGGCATGGGGCCAGGGAGACCTTTACCCATCAGACTTTATTCTATCTTCTGTAAAATGGGAGATGGTAAACTTGCAGGAAGAATTTTTCATTCCTCCACAAGTATTTATTGAGCGCTTGCTCTGTACTTATGGCACACTGGAGGTGCCGCCGGAACTAGGGACTTGGCAGGGCAGTTGATGTCCAGAGGGTGAGAGGCAGCCATCATCTTAGACACACGACCTCTCCCTGCATGCTCACTGGGCCCTCCACTCCCCAAACCTTTCCCAGGCCCTCCCAGGTCTCCTCCCCTTGCAAAGAAGGTGCGCGGGACGCTCCACACCACCAGGATCCAGCCGGCCTCTCTTCATGAGGGCCAGGTGGCCTCTGGCCAACTACACCCGTTTCCGGCCATGGGTTAGCCTCTTATGTTGAGGTTGAGGGCACAGGGCCACAAGGGGCCCTCGCTGTACGCTGAGAGCAGAAGTGTCCAGCTTAGAGATGGGAAATCAGGCTGAGGGAAGGACAGGGCATGGACTCGAGCAGGGACCAGAGAGCCTTCTGCAGAACAACTCCTTTCAAGTCCACTCCCTGGCCCCAGCCAGGAAGAGCCTCGCTCTTCCTTCCGCCTGGGGCCCAGCAGCCACAACTCTCTCCTCCATGGGCCAGTTTCCCAACCTCTTTATCCTTCCTGCTCACAAACCTAAGTGGCCATAGGACTGGAAAAGGTCAGTTTTCGTTCCAATCCCAAAGAAGGGCAATGCCAAAGAATACTCACACTATTGCACAGTTGCACTCATCTCACACGCTAGCGAAGTAATGCTTAAAATTCTCCAAGCCAAGCTTCAACAGTACATGAACTGAGAACTTCCAGATGTTCAAGCTGGATTTAGAAAAGGCAGAGGAACCAGAGATCAAATTGCCAACATCCGTTGGCTCATAGAAAAAGCAAGAGAATTCCAGAAAAAATACCTACTTCTGCTTCATTGACTACATGAAAGCTTTTGACTGTGTGGATCAAACAGACTGTGGGAAATTCTTCAAGAGATGGGACCAGACTACCTGACCTGCCTCCTGAGAAATCTCTATGCAGGTCAAGAATCAACAGTTAGAACAGGACATGGAACAGACTGGTTCAAAATATGGAAAGGAGCACATCAAGGCTGTATATTGGCACCCTGCTTATTTAACTTATATGGAGAGTACATCATGAGAAATGCCAAGCTGGATGAAGCACAAACACAAGCTGGAATCCGATTGCCAGAAGAAATATCAATTACCTCAGATACGCAGATGACACCACCATCATGGCAGAAAGCAAAGAACTAAAGAGCCTCTTGATGAAAGTGCAAGAGGAGAGTGAAAAAGTTGGCTTAAAGCTCAACATTCAGAAAACAAAGATCATGGCATCCGGTCCATCACTTCATGGCAAATAGATGGGGACACAATGGAAATAGTGACAGACTTTATTTTCTTAGGCTCCAAAATAACTACAGATGATGATTGCAGCCATGAAATTAAAAGATGCTTGATTCTTGGCAGAAAAGCTATGACCAACCTAGTGAAAGTGAAAATCGCTCAGTTGTGTTGAAAGCTTTGTGACCCCATGGACTGTCCATGGAATTCTCCAGGCCAGAATACTGGAGTGGGTAGCTGTTCCCTTCTCCAGAGGATCTTCACAACCCAGGGATGGAAGCCAGGTCTCCCTCATTGCAGGCGGATTCTTTACCAGATGAGCCACCATGACCAACCAAGACAGCATACTAAAAAGAAGAGACATTATTTTGCCAACAAACGTCCATCTAGTCAAAGCTATGGCTTTTCCAGTGGTCATGTATGGATGTGAGAGTTGGAACATAAAGAAAGCTGAGGGCCAAAGAATTAATGGTTTTGAACTGTGGTGTTGGAGAAGACTCTTGAGAGTCCTTTGGACTGCAAGGAGATCAACCAGTCCGTCCTAAAGGAGATCAACACTGAGTGTTCATTGGAAGGACTGATGTTAAAGCTGAAGCTCCAATGCTTTAGCCACCTGATGCAAAGAATGGACTCACTGGAAAAGACCCTGATGCTGGGAAAGACTGAAGGCAGGAGGAGAAGGGGACAACGGAGGATGGTTGGATGGCATCACCGACTCGATGGACCTGAGTTTGTGTAAGCTCTGGTGTCGGGGGCCAGCATGAGGAATCCCACCTGTGACAGGGTCACGTGGCAAACTCAGATGGCAGGGCAATTTGAGTCATCGGATTTCTCCCTGGTTTTTCCTGAACATGTGCCCCCCAAAATAAGAATTTGTCTGTTTTCCCATTATTTTCTAATTTTCTCTGGAAAAAGTTAATTCTGAGCTTTGGTTTCCTGCATTTGAAAGTGTTTCAGCCCAACCCCCCTTTGATAACACTCTAGCCTGCCTAAACAGGGTCCCCTGACTTTTTGCAAGCTTGGAATTGCTCACAACCTCCCAACTGTGAGAGGCACAAAAGCCTTAAAGTATCGTAAAGTTTCAGAGCCTTTTCAAATTCATATTGGTGACAGGATTTCACGGTTGACTCAATGATTGCTGCCAGACTTCCTTATTTTTTTATCTATCAGGCACCCAGGAAGATGTAATCAATACATATGGGATATGGAAAAGGATATCTAGTAGTTTTGATGTTAGCAATACTAGACTTTTGCTATAAATCACTGTACTTCCTTTTATTACAAACTGCTGTATTTTTATTTAGTGTTTTCTGAGAGTAGCATTCAGACTTTGAAAAGATTAACACAAATGAGTCTTCTGGTTAACAAAACTTCATCAGAAGAGAGCCATAGAAATGTTAATAGGCCTCTTGGTCAGAAGATAATGTGGACCACCTGAGACTTTTGTAACAGGAGAGTATGCAAAAAAGCCTTGTCTCAATGAGGGTCGGGACTGCTACCTCTGCGTAACTCTGCATATTCTATTATGTATAATTTGGGGTATATAAGCTGATTCTGAACAATAAACTCTCTCTTGGAGCCTTACGCCGACGTTGGATTTCCCCTTTTTCCCCTTTCCCCCCCCTTCCTTTTTTTCCCTTTCCCCCCCTTTTTTCCCTTCTCCCCTTCCCTCTTGGAGAGTCTTGCACTGATGCTGGGCCTCCCCTGTGTCTCCTATTTTCTCTCATTTCTGGCTGAATTCCCATCTGGGGCGCGGAGGCTCGCCATGTCTACTTACCTGTCCCGGCTGCTAAGATCCGTAAGAGAGAGAGCCCAGGGCCGGGCACTCTCGGTATTCAAACGGACGCCGGTGGCCTAACGTAGATGGTGCAAACCTCTTGTCTCGAGGTTTTATTGGCTTTCCACGTAAACCAGGTTATTCAGCCTTCTTTTCTCCATCTTAATTTTCCTACTATACTATTTCTTCCTATTCTATTCTTATATTCCTAAATAAATAAGTTTTTCCTCGCCGACGCCGTCCCCCCTTCGAATTCCCTGGATCCACGGGGCTGGACCCCGGCACTCCGGAAATTGGTGATGGACAGGGAAGCCTGGAGTGCTGCAGTCCTTGGGGTCGCAGAGTCGGACCGGACTGAGCTGAACTGACTGAACTGAACCTCAGCGGTGTTTGAGGCGGGGAAAGCTAAGGGGGTGTCAGCAACGCGGACCAATCGGAGGCCGCATTCCGGGCTGGGGCCGTGACCGCAGTTGCCCTGGCAACTTGGCCCGCCTTCGCCGCGCTGCTCCGTGGGACTGCGCGTGCGTCCCACCCTGCCCGCGCAGGTGGGGGGGACTGAGACGCTCCCGCGCTGACAGCCCGAGCAGCGCCCGCAGCGGCGGGCGCTGTGGCGATTTTACCCGCCCCGGCCTAGCCCGGTAACGCTGCGCGCGCACGGCGCTCAGGAGGGAGAGCCTGCGGGAGGCGGCTGTGCCGTCAGTCAAGGGCGGGAACCTGAAGCGAAGCTGTCAAGACGACCTCCGGAGCGCTTTCGGCACCCCGGCCGCGGGGCCGCTGGAGGAGGCAGTGACCCGGTTTGTTATCGCCCCGGTGGCGCTTCTGCTGAGCGCAAGGCTCAGCGCACCGGACAGACACGTCCCCGCCCTTGCGGTCCTTGGCGCTCAGCTAGTGCTCATCTAATAATTTTGACGCAGACTAACGCGAACACAGGTAGATTAGATTACAAAGAGCCTCACGCAGATGTGCTCTCCCTAACCCTAACCCCACCCCCTGGCCGACCTGGGAAGTGCTGGGACCCCTCTGTCCCACGGGGAAAGCAGGCTCGGATGGGGAGCGCCTCCCCTAGGGACGCTCCTTGGCAGGGCAGCTGGGCATGTCCTCCTACGCTGTGGCTTTCTCTGCCCTCTCAGTCTCTGCAGAGGCTGGGGCAGAGGAGCCAGGAGGGACCTGAGGGCTGCATGCTGCTCACTGTGCATGGGTATTTCCACTCTGAAGTGAAGTCGCTCAGTCATGTCCGACTCTTTGCGACCCCACAAACTAGCGTACCAGGCTCCTCTGTCCATGAGATTTCCAGGCAACAGTACTGGAGTGGATTGCCATTTCCTAAACTCCACATTGGATATGGGACTTTTCCAAGGAATCTTCCAGAAATTTTCTCAGTTTTATTTTTAATAATAGGTTTCTTGAAATGTAATCTAAACACATTCATACAATTTGCCCAGAGTCTACAATTCATTTTGTTGTTAATATGATCATATAGTCATGCAGCCATCACCACTAATTCCAGAACATTTTCCAGAAGCCCCATCCTGATTGGTCATGTCCCGTTTGTGCTTCCCCTTAATCCCTGGCAACCATGTCTACTGTTTGTCTCTATGGATTTACTCTTGTGGGCATTTCATACCAATAAAATCATACATATGCAGAAATCCACCCTTTAGGACAGCAGCCTGTGGACTGTGCTTCCCAGCCAGTGGAACCGACTCAGCCATGCATGTGAACTCTGGAGCCAAAGAGATGTGGGTGTGAATCTTACTTCCATTATAGCCTTGTTCTTAGCCCTTCTGAAACTCACTCTTCACTTGGGGAATGGTGGAGGTGGGGTACACTTGACCTTGGGTGTGCCTGGCTTCACACAGGCTGTGCTCCCTGCTCTCAGGTACTCGTGGGCTGTGAGAGAACTGTGGGCCTCTGCTGGATCTATATATTTTATTTTTCGGCTGCGTTGGTTCTTCATTGCTGCACGCGGGCTTTCTCTAGTTGTGGTAAGCGGGGGCTACACTTTGTTGTGCGTGGGCTTCTCATTGTGGTGGCTTCTTGATGGAGAGCAAGGCTGTAGGTGCCTGGGCTCAGTAATTGCAGTGCACTTGAGCTTAGCTGCTCTGAGGCACATGGGATCTTCCTGGACCGGGGATGAAACCAGTGTTCCTTGCATTGCAAGGCAGATTCTAAACCATTGCTTCCCAGGTGGCGCTAGTGGCAAAGAACATGCCTGCCAATGCAGGATCCATGAGTCAGTCAGGCAGTCAGTTCAGTAGCTCAGTCGTGTCAGACTCTTTGTTACCCCAAGGACTGCATCATGCCAGGTTTCCTGTCCATCACCAACTCCAGGAGTTTGCTCAAACTCATGTCCGTCAAATTGGTGATGCCATCCAACCATCTCATCCTCTGTCGTCCCCTTCCCCTCCCACCTTCAATCTTTCCCAGCATCAGGGTCTCTTCCAATGAGTCCATTCTTCGCACGAGGTGGCCAAAGTATTGGAACGTCAGTTTCAGCATCAGTACTTCCAATGAATATTCAGGACTGATTTCCTTTAGGACGGACTGATTGGATCTCCTTGCAGACCAAGGGACTCTCAAGAGTCTTCTCCAATACCACAGTTCAAAAGCATCAATTCTTCGGGGTTCAGCTTTCTTTATAGTCCAACTCTCACATCCATAACATGACTACTGGAAAAACCATAGCTTTGACTAGATGGACCTTTGTTGGCAAAGTAATGTCTCTGCTTTTCTAGTATGCTATCTAGCTTGGTCATAGCTTTTCTTCCAAGGAACAAGAGTCTTTTAATTTCATGGCTTCAGTCACCATCTGCAGTGATTTTAGAACCCCCTCCTTAAAATAAAGTATCTCACTCTTTCCATTGTTTCCCCATCTATTTGACATAAAGTGATGGGACCAGATGCCACGATCTTAGTTTTCTGAATGTTGAGCTTTAAGCCAACTTTTTCACTCTCCTCTTTCACTTTCATCAAGAGGCTTTTTAGTTTTTCTTAAATTTTTCTGCCATAATCGTGGTGTCATCTGCGTATCTGAGGTTATTGATATTTCTCCCAGCAATCTTGACTCCAGCATGTGCTGGGAGGAAGAAAGAAAGGAAGGAAGAACGCGTTCCTCAGTGATCAATGCAAAAATAGAGGAAAACAATAGAATAGAAAGACTAGATATCTCTTCAAGAAAATTAGAGATACCAAGGGAACATTTCATGAAAAGATGGGCACAATTAGGGACAGAAATGGTATGGACCAACAGAAGCAGAAGAAGCCAACTTTTTCACTCTCCTCTTTCACTTTCATCAAGAGGCTCTTTAGTTTTTCTTAAATTTTTCTGCCATAATCGTGGTGTCATCTGCGTATCTGAGGTTATTGATATTTCTCCCAGCAATCTTGACTCCAGCATGTGCTGGGAGGAAGAAAGAAAGGAAGGAAGAACGCGTTCCTCAGTGATCAATGCAAAAATAGAGGAAAACAATAGAATAGAAAGACTAGATATCTCTTCAAGAAAATTAGAGATACCAAGGGAACATTTCATGAAAAGATGGGCACAATTAGGGACAGAAATGGTATGGACCAACAGAAGCAGAAGATATTAAAAAGAGGTGGCAAGAATACACAGAAGAACTGTGCAAAAAAAATCGTCATGACCCATGTAATGCCAGTGGTGTGATCACTCACCTAGAGCCAGACATCCTGGAATGGGAAGTCAAGTGGGCCTTAGGAAGCATCACTATGAACAAAGCTAGTGGAGGTGATGGAATTCCGGTTGAGCTATTTCAAATCCTGAAAAATGATGCTGTGAAAGTGCTGCACTCAATATGCCAGCAAATATGGAAAACTCAGCAGTGGCCACAGGACTGGAAAAGGTCAGTTTTCATTCCAATCCCAAAGAAAGCAATGCCAAAGAATGCTCAACCTACCGCACAATCGCACTCATCTCACACGCTAGCAAAGTAGTGCTGGAAATTCTCCAAGCCAGGCTTCAACAATATGTGAACTGAATACATGAACAGTACATGAAACATTCAAGCTGGATTTAGAAAAGGCAGAGGAATCACAGATCAAATTGCCAGCATCTGCTGGGTTATGGAAAAAGGAAGAGAGTTCCAGAAAAACATCTACTCCTGATTTATTGACTACGCCAAAGCCTTTGACTGTAGATCACAACAAACTGGAAAATTCTGAAAGAGATGGGAATACCAGACCACCTGACCTGCCTCCTGAGAAATCTGTATGCAGGTCAAGAAGCAACAGTTAGAACTGGACATAGGACAACAGACTGGTTCCAAATAGGGAAAGGAGTACATCAAGGCTGTAGATTGTCACCCTGTTTATTTCACTTATATGTAGAGTACATCATGAGAAATGCCGGGCTGGATGAAGCACAAGCTGGAATTAAGATTGCCGGGAGAAATATCAATAACCTCAGATATGCAGATGACACTATACTTACCCATAAGAGACACAGGTTCAATCCCTGGGTTGGGACGATCCCCTGAAAGAGGACATGGCAAGCCACCCCATATTCTTGCCTGGGGAATCCCATAGACAGAGGAGCCTGGCAGGCTACAATCCATACAGCTGCACAGAGTTGGATGCAACTGAAGCAACTTAGCACGCATGCACAGACCCCCAGGGAAGCCCTGATGTCAATTTTCAAAGGGTAATGGGGACTTCCCTGGAGGTCCAGTGGTTAAGACTGGGTGCTTCCACTACTGAGGGTATCGGTTTAATCCCTGGTCTGAGAACTAAGATTCCCACATGCCATGTGGTACAGCCAAAAAAAGAAAAACAGATTTGGATATCACACCAAAGAAGATTCACAGATGGCAGAGAGAAGCAGATGAAAATATTCTGAACATCATATGCTATTATGGAATTTCAAATTTAAACAATATCACTACATATCTATTAGAAGGCTAAAATCCAAAATACTGACAAGCTGTACCAGAACTCTACTGCTGTCCAGAATGCAAAATTATATAGCCCTTGGAAGGAAAGTTATGACCAACCTAGAGAGCATATTGAAAAGCAGAGACATTACTTTGCCATCAAAAGTCAAGGCTATGGTTTTTCCAGTGGTCATGTATGGATATGAAAGTTGGACTGTGAGGAAAGCTGAGCGGCGAAGAATTGATGCTTTTGAACTGTGGTGTTGGAAAAGACTCTTGAGAGTCCCTTGGACTGCAAGGAGATCCAATCAGTCCATTCTAAAGGAGATCAACCCTGGGTGTTCTTTGGAAGGAATGATGCTAAAGCTGAAACTCCAGTCCTTTGGCCACCTCATGCGAAGAGTTGACTCATTGGAAAAGATTCTGATGCTGGGAGGAATTGAGGGCAGGAGGAGAAGGGGACGACAGAGGATGAGAGGGCTGGATGGCATCACCGACTCGATGGAGGTGAGTTTGAGTGAACTCCGGGAGCTGGTGATGGACAGGGAGGCCTGGCGTGCTGCAATTCATGGGGTTGCAAAGAGTCGGACACGACTGAGACTGAACTGAACTAGGAAGACAATTGGTAGTTTCTTATAAACTTAAATACTCTCCTATTATGTGATCCATCTACCACATGCCTAGGTATTTACACAAATGTATTGAAAATATGTCCACACAGACAGTGGAATAGGAATGTTTATAGCAAATTTATCCATTATTGCTTAGAACTGGAGTCAAACTGAGATGCTTTTCCATGGTAATAAATAAGGAAATTGGTACATTCATACAATGGAATATTATTTAACAATGAAAACAACTGTGCTCTGAAGCCACAAAAAAAGCATGGAGGAATCTTAAATGTGTATTCCTAAGTGAAAAAGTCAGCTGAAAAAGGTACATACTGTATGATTCCAACTTTATGACATTTTGGAAAAGGTAAAACTAGAGAGAGTGAAATAGTGGTTGCTGAGGTCTCAGGGGAAGGGAGGGAGTGGTGAATAGATGAACCGAGGAGATTTAATGCAGCAAAACTCTCCTGTAGTATACTGTAATGACTGACGTGTATTAAAAAAGTGTAAATTCATATTTCCTACTGTAAAAGCAACAAAACCAGTATAATTATACTCTTTGGTCTGTAACAAACAAATTTGCCAATAACGGAAAGGCAGGTGGGTGGGACAAAGCTGTCCTCCGCCCGCAAGACCAGGTCCAAAGGTCCAGCCGGAAGTCCCGGGCCCGCCCGGGCCGCTCTCCCGGAAACGCCCCTCTCCTGGGGGTCCTCGGCTACGTCGGCGCAGACGCAGTCTGCGACGTCAGTGACGCGACAGGTAGTTCGCGCGCGCCCCAGACCGGGTCACGGCTGACCCGGGAGTCGAGTTAGTGGAGGCACGCGGACGGAGGTGCCCCCTGGCGGCGCTGGCCGGCCGGGCCTTCCGACGTTGCTGTCGGGTGTCCGTTCTGCCTCCGCTGGCGGTCCCTGCGTCACGGGGAGGGCACTGGGGCTGGGCCTCCCGCGTGGCCCCGCGCTGTGAGGCGCGTTGAGGGCAGCGCTCTCACCGCGGAGACCACCACCGCGCCTTTGCTCGCACCGTGACCCCGGCCACGAGTCCCTTTTGCTGAGACTTGCTGTTGTCCCCCGAGAACCTCCCGAAGCGGCTCCTGGTCTTCAGTCGGCCGGGGGCTCGGGCGGGCTGGCGAGTACGGATCTCAGCTGAGCCCGCTGAAACTCTCCGCCCTTCGGTTCCGATGGCAAAGGAGGCGGAGGTGAGTGGGAGGTGCGCCCCAGGTTCTCAGCACCCGAACCCCCACCCAGCAGGTCTGGACTCTGAATGGCCTGTGAGAGGTGAGGAAGGCTGTGACAAGTGAAGGGACACTCTGCAGAGACAGAGACGGAGGAGGGACGGGGATCTGGGAGCTACGTGTGTGGTGTGGTTCCCGGCGACAGAGGGTTGCAGGGTGAGGAGGTCCTCTGTGCAGAGCCGGGGGGTACCCTTGGCCGTGGGCCGTTGGAGGTGTGGCGGGGCGGGGGCGAGGCAGGATAAACTTGAAATTGCCCCCCGTGGTAGCACCCTGGAGACACCAGTGTGCACAGTGGCATGCGAGAGTTTCCAGTGGGCTGGACTGGTGAGGTTGTGCTGAGGATGTGGAGTTGTACCGTGCTGCCGTACAGTTACGTCCCTGGCGTGCAGGAAGGCAAAGTGGAGGGCCTTTGGAGTATGGTACTCAGGCCTGAGAGAGAGACGGTACGTGGGTTTTGTTGCTTCCGAATGGTGATCCCTGGGAGACAGGGAATTGACTGGCAGGAAATAGGATGGACCTGTGTGCTTCAAGCCGTCCATCGATGGCAGCCTGTTGTTGTGGGCTGGGTGCAGAGTTTAATAGCAACAAGATGAGAGAGGAACCGATGGTATTGGGGGCCCTGGGAAACCTCTGAGCTAGGAGTCTTAGAAGGAGAGAGGTATGAGGGCTTGTGAGTGGTGGGGGCTCACAGGGAACCATGACAGCAGTGAGGGATGTGGGGGGACCTGAGGCATGGGTCAAGGGCGTGGGTGTGTTTCTCTGTCCATAATTTGGTTGTCTTTCTGCCCATTATTGACGCTAAGACTGAGTGGAATTCATCATTACAGGGCCCGGTGACTTTTGAGGATGTAGCTGTGTATTTTTCCCGGGAAGAGTGGAGTCTCCTTAATTTGACCCAGAGGAGCCTGTACCGTGATGTTATGCTGGAGAACTTTGCACTCCTTGGCTCACTGGGTAAGTCACACTTTTCCCCAACAGACAGACCACCTCTGCCTTTTCTCTCTGGGAAGTCCTGTTTATCCTAAAGCCCACAGAGTCTGTGTGCCCTTGCCTGTCTCTCTCTGCGCAGCCCTGCTGGCAGCTTTGACACCTGCTGCCCCGCAGGCTCCTGGGGTAGGGCTTGGGCTTCAGATGTGTATAGGTTCCCTAACAAACCCAGTTCTGCGCCTTAAAGAGTGGAGTCTCCTTAATTTGACCCAGAGGAGCCTGTACCGTGATGTTATGCTGGAGAACTTTGCACTCCTTGGCTCACTGGGTAAGTCACACTTTTCCCCAACAGACAGACCACCTCTGCCTTTTCTCTCTGGGAAGTCCTGTTTATCCTAAAGCCCACAGAGTCTGTGTGCCCTTGCCTGTCTCTCTCTGCGCAGCCCTGCTGGCAGCTTTGACACCTGCTGCCCCGCAGGCTCCTGGGGTAGGGCTTGGGCTTCAGATGTGTATAGGTTCCCTAACAAACCCAGTTCTGCGCCTTTCTGGCTGTGTGACCTTGCTAAAGCTTTGGCCCGTCTGTGCTCCGAGTTTTGCCTTCCTCCTCCAAAAGATATTTTACAGGGCCCTCCCTGGGCCAGATGTCAACCATGTATTGAAATCAGTGGATCAGTTTGGGCAGGACAGCCACTTTTTTTTTTTGCTGCTTTGAGTGGTTTGTGGGCTTTTAGTTACCCATCAGGAATTGAAGCCACGCCCTTGACAGGGAAAGCGTGGAGTCCTAACCACTGGACCTCCAGGAAATTCCAGGACTGCCATCTTTAATATCTTTCAATCCATAAACATGAATGTATTTCTGTTTACTTAGCTCCATATATTTTTAAAAAATAATTTTATGCATTGATTTATTTTGGACTGTGCTGGCTCTTGGTTGCCGCGGGTGGGCTTTCTTTAGTCGCAGCAGTTGGGCTACTCTTCCTGGCCATATGCAGGCCTTGAGGTGGCTTCTCTTGTCGCAGAGTGTGGGCTGTAGGGCAGAAGGGCTTCAGTGGTTGCAGCAAGTGAGCTCAGCCATTGCAGCTCCCAGGCTCTAGAGCACAGGCTCAGTAGTTGTGGCTCAGGAGCTTAGTTGCCCCACAGCGTGTGGATCTTCCCGGACCAGAGATTGAACCTGTGTCTCCTGCATTGGCAGATGGATTCTTTACCACTGAGCCACCATGGAAACCCACTAGCTCTAATTTTTTTAACAGTGTTTTTAATATACAAGGCTAAATTTATTTCTAAGTATTTTATTCATTTTGATGCTCTTTCCCCCCTCCTTTTTATCTTTTTTTAATGCTCTTTTAAATGGAATTTTTTTCTTAATTTCATTTTAGATTATACATTGTTAGTGTATAGAATGGAGAAGGCAATGGCATCCCACTCCAGTACTCTTGCCTGGAAAATCCCACAGACGGAGGAGCCTGGTGGGCTGCAGTCCATGGGGTCGCTAAGAGTTGGACACGACATAGCGACTTGACTTTCACTTTTCACTTTCATGCACTGGAGAAGGAAATGGCACCCCACTCCAGTGTTCTTGCCTGGAGAATCCCAGGGACGGGTGAGCCTGATGGGCTGCCGTCTCTGGGGTCGCACAGAGTCGGACATGACTGAAGCGACTTAGCAGCAGTGTATAGAAATGTAATTGATTTTCCTGTACAGATCTGGTTTTCTGCAACCTTGCTAAATTCATTTATTAGTTCTGATAGTTCTTTCAGTGGATTGTTTGGTATTTTCTATATATATAATGTCAGGACATCTGTGAATAGACGTATCTTTACTTCTCCTTTGCCTAGCCAGCTTGGCTATTGGGTATAAATTGTAGGAGCAGACGTCTGTTATTGTCCCAGTTCTTAACAGGAAAAGCGCTCACCAGTCTTTGACTAGTAAGTGTGATGTTAGCTATAGGGTTATTGCATACGCCCTACTCAGGTGAGGAAGTCCTCTTGCTGAGTGCATTGATTGTGAAAAGTTGTTAGATTTTGTGCAGTGCTTTTCCATATCTATTGAACATGTGATTTTTGTCCTCTATTCTATTAATGTGGTGTATTACAGTAATTGATTTTCTATATTCATAAGAGTTATCAGTGGTTCAGTTTTCTTTTCTTGTATCTCTTTTTGGATTGAGTAGAGTATAATTTTGGCTTCAATGGATGAATTGGGAAATGTTCCCTTCTCTTCTGTTTTATGAACAGTTTCTGAAATATTGGTGTTAATTCTTGTTTCTGTGTTAATGTTAACCTATGACACCATCTCAGCCTAGCTTTTTTTGTTTTTCCTGTGGGGAAGTTTTTTTTTTTTCAGTCTATTCAGATATTCTGTTTCTTCTTCAGTCAGTTTATCTCTGCTCTCTCTTTTTTTTTTCTAATTGTCTTTTTCTACTTTTTTTTTTTTCCTTGAAGTATAACGTTAGGATATTGGTTGAAGGTCTTTTTTTAAAAATTCACTTTATAATTGAAATGTAGTTGATTTACAGTGTTTCAGGGGTACAGCAGAGTGATTCAGTTATACGTATAGAGATCTTTTTTATTATGTGTGTTGTGACAGTATAAGAAATATGTATTTTGTCTTTGTTCCCAATTCTTTGGCATGCAGCTCCTAAAACTTTTGGAATCTCTGGAGTGATGAGATGCTTCTGTATGCTGATGAACGTTGACAGTTGCTGGGGACCCCTGGATAGTCTCAGAATAGGGGCTGGCCACCAGAAATATCAGAGGATAATTGGAAGGTTGGATTTTCAGTTACTCCCAGCCTCCTCCTCTCACTTCCCTACCCTGACTTTTGTGGGGGAGGGGGAGGGGCTGGAGTTTGGGCCAGTCATCAATGGCTAGTGATTTAATCAGTGGTGCCTATGTGAGCAAACATCCATAAAAACTCCAAAATGACCAGTTCAGAGAGCTTCTGGGTTAGTGGACACATCTGAGATGCTAGGAGAATGGTGCCACTGAGGGCATGGATCCTTCTTACCTTCTGCATCCTGTCTCCACCCGGCATACCCTGCCCTTTTCATTTCTTCCACTGGGCTGTTCCTGAGTTATAGCCTTTAAAATAAATAGGCAATAGTAAGTTAAATTTTTTTCCTGAGTTATCTGATCTGTTCTAGCAACTTATTGAACCTGAAGAGGAATCAATAATTGTGAGAATCCCAGATTACAGCTATCAGAAGTATGGGAGGCAAGGGACTTCAAGTGATGCCTGAGGTAGGGGCAGTCTTGTGAGCCCGAGCCTGTAACCTGTGGGATCTAGTGCTTATCCCACATATCTGGTGTCAGAATTGAACTGAATCCTTGAACACCCAGTTGGAGTTGGAGAAATGGTATGGAAAACCCCTCATGGATTAGGTGTCAGAGGTGTTGTGAATAAGGCAGCTCAGAGGTGTTGCTATAATTTTCCTTCTAAGCAAGACTTTTCCCCATAACTTTTGGTATGTTCTCTTTCATTTATTTCAGTGTTTTATAATTTTCCTTGTGGTGATTTAGGAGTACTTTAATTTCCATAAATTTGTGAGTTTTCCAGATTCACAGACATGGAGAACTGACTTTTGGTTGCCAGGGGATGGGGCAAGGAGCAGGAGAGGGGTGGATTGGAGTTTGTGACTAGCAGATGCAGATTATTATATATAGAATGGATAAACAACAAAGTTCTGTTGTATAGCATAGGAAAGTATATTCATATCTTGTAATAAACCATGATGAGAAAGAATTCTAAAATATCTGTAAATTTCCCAATTTTTTTCTGTTGTTGCTTTCTGCTCGGAAGGCTACTGAGGCTTGTTTTATGTCCTAGCAAATGGTCTCTTTTGGAGAATGTTTCATGTGCATGTCAGAATGGAGGGGACTATGTATTCTGTTAAGTAGCATGTTCTATAGATGTCTTAGAGGTCTAGTTGATGTTTAGCGTTATTCAAGTGTTATATCCTTTATTTTCTGCCTAGTGGTCCTATCCATTTATGAAAGTTAAAAATTGAAGTCTCTATTATTGTCTTCTTTCTTTCTTTAATTATTGTCAATTTTGCCTCACAGGGGGTTCTTTTCTAGAAAATTGTGGTAAAACCATGATATTTACCTTCTTAACACAGTTTTAAATGTACAGAACAGGTTCCAAAAAGGAGCTGCTGTACAGCACAGGGAACTATGTTCAGTATCTTCTAATAACCAATAATGGAAAATCATCTAAAAAGGTATACACATATATAACTGAATCATTTTGCTGTACACCAGAAACTAACACAGTGCTGTAATTCAACTATATTTCAACTTAGAAAAATAAATAAAAAATAAATGAACATTCAATTGCCTCTGACAATTTTTTAAAAAAATGTAGAGTCCCATGTTCTAATACTTGATTTCCTTCATGGTTGCCGTGGTGACACGAGCTTCCTATTTTTGTAGGGTGGGTCAGCCTTGATTTGGGCTGGCATCTTATTACTCTTCTCCCTGTTAGGCTTTGCATCTTTAAGGTCCCCCAAGGCTGCCCATATGGAGGGCGAGGAAGAGGCCTGGGTGCCCACCATGGTGGAAAGTGTGGTCAGCAGAGCAGAGGCCAGGAAGGGTCCCAGACTCAGTGACTGGGGCTCGGGGAGGCCTTGGTTTCAGTGACGGGTATCTGTGTGCACTGGTATTTCGGTGCGGCGGCCAGTGACCACAACTTACTCCCACCTTGCCCCTCTTCTGGACTCACCGTGTGGTCTTGCAGTCTCTAACGAGGCTCTGGATGACCCACCCCTCTGGCCTCTGTCTTGTTCCCTCTTCTCTGTGCCACTGGAGAGCTGTCCACTGTGACCTGCTCTGCATGTGACTTGAGACGCACACGTCCTTTAGTAATCTATGAACACTGGCTGCCCTGTCAGTCATCTTTTCGCTGGGGCAGCCATCCTCTCCACAGAGGTTGCTGTCATCAGCATCACTGGCTCAGCTGAAGCCCTCGGCAGAGCGTGACTTGAAGACCGTGACCCCCTCCCTGCAGTGCTCCCGTCTCTGTCTCCTTGTCCCTGTTGCAGTTTCCCTGTTCTGGGGTTAGGCAGAGCCCTGTTTCCCTGGACCAGCCCCTCCTCATCCGAATCTTTCCCTGCAACCTCTTGCAAGTCTGTGGACACCTCCGTGGGTGTGTGCCACAGGCAGTGGTGCTGAAGGTGCCTCCTCCCTGCGGGCCCGCTCTCAGTGCCCGCCTCTTCCGTCCCAGGTTGTCTGTGTAGGCGCAGGATGAGGACGCCCCTCGCGAGCTCGGAGAGAGCTGCCGAGTCCGCCGGTCAGAGAAGCCCTCTCTGTGTGGGACGTCTGGACGGGCCTTCCCTGCCACTTTAGGCCTCCTCCAGTCTCAGGCTGCCCGCAGAGAGGGGGCGCCCCGCGCGAGCCCCAGGTGCAGCGACGCCTGCCCACCCGGCTCCGCCGGCCAGCGGCAGCAGGGCAGCCACGCGGCGCAGACGCCCTTCCGGTGCAGTGACTGTGGGCAGGCCTTCCTCCAGGCCTTCACGCTCCTCGACCACCTCGTTGCTCACGCCAGAGAGAGGCCCTTCAGGGGCCCAGCAGGTGGAAGCAGCCCCACGGAGAACTCAACCCTGGCTCCTCACTGGAGCACTCACCCTGGAGAGACGCCCCATGTGTGCGGTGAGTGTGGCAGGGCCTTCAGTTACCCGTCCAAACTGAGGAAGCACCAGAAGCTTCACACTGGCATCAAGCCTTTCAGGTGTGCCGAGTGCGGGAAGACCTTCAGCCGCAAGGACGCGCTCGTCCTGCACCAGAGAATCCACACCGGAGAGCGGCCTTACGAGTGCGGCGAGTGCGGGAAGGCCTTTAGTGATGGCTCAATCCTCATCCGGCACCGCCGGACCCATACTGGAGAGAAGCCGTACGAGTGCAAAGAGTGTGGCAAAGGCTTTACCCAGAGCTCCAATCTGATCCAGCATCAGAGAATTCACACTGGGGAAAAACCCTATAAATGTAATGAATGTGAGAAAGCCTTCATCCAAAAAACCAAGCTTGTTGAACATCAGAGAAGCCACACCGGAGAGAAGCCCTATGAGTGTAATGACTGTGGCAAAGTCTTCAGCCAGAGCACCCACCTCATCCAGCACCAGAGGATCCACACGGGAGAGAAGCCCTACAAGTGCAGTGAGTGTGGGAAGGCTTTCCATAACAGTTCCAGACTCATCCACCATCAGAGGTCACACCACGGAGAGAAGCCATATAAGTGTGCTGATTGCAAGAAGGCCTTCAGCCAGGGCACGTACCTCCTGCAGCACCGGAGGATCCATACTGGGGAGAAGCCTTACACGTGTGGCGAGTGTGGCAAGGCCTTCCGGCACAGCTCCAACTCATTCGGCACCGGAGGGTGCACATCGGAGAGAGGCCGCACAAGTGCCGGCAGTGCGGGAAGCTCTTCAAGTACAGCCACAGCTTCGTCCTGCACCAGAGGGTGCATACGGGAGAGAGGCCGTACGGCTGCGGCGAGTGTGGCAAGGCCTACGTGACCCGTTCGGGGCTGTACCAGCACCGGAAGGTCCACACCGGCGAGCGCCCCTACGAGTGTGGCCTGTGCGGGAAGACCTACACTACCAGGTCCTACCGCAACCGCCACCAGCGCTTCCACACCGAGGAGCGGGCCCACGAGTGCCCCGAGTGCGGTCGCGCCTTCAAACACGGCTCGACCCTCCTCCAGCACAGGAAGGTCCATGCTGCGGGAAGGCCATAGGGGGCCGGCAGACAGGCAGGAAGCCATCGGCCCCGGCTGGCGCCTGCTCAGGTTCCCATCCAGAAGGGAGGCTGGGAGAGGGGCCGTTTGCAAGCAGAACCTGCCGCCCGACGCCCACACCGACTGGGGCTGGCGGGCTGTTGGCAGTATTGGGCCATTGCCAGTTCCTGTGACAGGAGCTGCCCCAGCCCTCCGAGCCCGCAGCTCCTGTAGGGTGCATCCGTGACTGTGTGCTCCGGGAAGCCGCTTTCTCCTCCATAAGGGAGAGTCATGTGCGCTGGATTCCATATGGGCTCTTATTCCCTCCCCACAGCCAGTTCAGGTGTGGACATGACCTAGCTCTGGCCAAGAGTAGCTAAGCAGTGGCTGCAGGGGCCTCCAGGGAAGGTTAACCATCTTTATGGACTCTGTGGATGCCACGTTTGGTCCCTGTTGTGGATTTATCCAGCCCTGGGACTGACTGTCTCACGCGGTTTTGGAATGTCTAATAAAGACCCTTTTGAGTACGCCACCCTTAATCTGTGGGCTCTGATCTGTGTGTGTGGAAGGACTGAGAACCAAACTGGGCTCACCAATAGAGGGCGCTGTTTCTCTGGAGGTCCCTGACTGTTGTCTGCCTCAGTGGGGAGAGCAGGATGGCAGAGGCCAGCTCCAGTCAAGGCTGGCCGAGTTTGCACTGGAGCTTTAGACCTCCGGGGGAAGACTGAAGGGCTCTGTGGGTGGATCCCTGGCCTGGATGTCAGGTGTACCTCTGGGCCCAGAGCTTGCCTGAAGAATGGAGTGGTGGGTAAAAGATCCCCGTGTCACTGGGGACAGGTACCAGCTGGGCTCCTTGTTTCTGGGGAATGTTCTGCAACCTCCAGTGTTGGCCAGAAGAAGCTGCTTCTAGAATCAGCTCAGAAGCCGAGCTCTCTGAAACCGAGAACGTGGAGGTAAGTTTGAGAGTGGCCGTACGTCCTGCAGGGGCTGTTGGGCAGAATGAGTGGGTACAGGAGCATGGAGAGGAGTCCTGTGGAGCGGGGGGCCTGGCACGTGTGAGGCTTGAGCTGGTTCTAAAGAGGAATCCATGGATGTGCTGGGACGTGGTTTCAGGGGGTGAGGCAGGCAGTTTCTCAGGAATTTCAAGCCTGTTCCCAGTGTCCAAGGTCACTGTCAGCAAATAGCCTACAGGTTCCTTGGATCCTCAGAGCTTTTCTGGGCACGTTCACTTCCTGGCTGTCACCCTGGGGCTGAGAGAAGATCCCGTCGTACTGGGATGCAGCTTTCGGGACCTGGCTGGGATTCCTGGTGTGTCTGCACACTGCAGCCTTGACTTTTTGCTGTTGCTGTCACCAGGCTCCAGGGAAGGAGGTGTTGATCCACATATAGATCCAGATCTGCTGGCTGTGGGCCCTTTATTTTAAAATGTTGGAAACTACTCTTTTACAAGGTAAATGTCAGTTCAGCGAAACTTGTTATGTGGTTGTCACTGTCTCTGGTCTACAAACAGTGCTTCACGTCAAGAAAACATTAGTGGAGGCGTGTATGGGGAGAGCCAACTCCAGACTGGAGGCTTTGGGCTGAGTGGTGCTCAGCCAGGACCATGTGTTGGGGTTGGAACATAAAGGCTGCTGCCGCCTTTAGCTTCAGCAGTTCCTCTCAGACACCCCGCTGATAGGAGGGGCAGCAGCCACGGGGGCAGGAAGTTCTCCGCCAGTCTGCTCCGTGTTTCCAGTGCCGTAAGGCACATGCCACCCCAGGCCTGATTGGGCCCAAGTGTGTGTAACCCCTGTGTGTGAGAACTGTCTACCTTTGAGAGAGTCATTTCCTAGGCAGGTTGGTAAGAAGTCTAGGGGTCCCCAAGGAGAGAGGGGTCTGGAATTCTCAAGGAGGGAAAACAGGACAAACTTTTTTCCTCTACATTCTTGAGGATTATGTATCCTGCCTGAGGACAGTCTTTGGATTAAACCTGGCTAATCATGTTATCTTAAAATGTAAATTATGGGGGTTCAGTTCAGTTCAGTTCAGTCGCTCAGTCGTGTCCGACTCTTTGCGACTCCATGAATCGCAGCACGCCAGGCTTCCCTGTCCATCACCAACTCCCAGAGTTCACTCAGACTCACGTCCATTGAGTCTGTGATGCCATCCAGCCATCTCATCCTCGGTCGTCCCCTTCTCCTCTTGCCCCCAATCCCTCCCAGCATCAGGGTCTTTTCCAATGAGTCAACTCTTCGCATGAGGTGGCCAAAGGAGGTGTTTCATCCAGCCTGGCATTTCGCATGATGTACTCTGCACAGAAGTTAAACAAGCAGAGCAACAATATACAGCCCTGATGTACTCTTTTCCCTATTTGGAACCAGTCTGTTGTTCTATGTCCAGTTCTAACCATTGCTTCCTGACCTGCATACAGATTTCTCAGGAAGCAGGTCAGGTGGTCTGGTATTCCCATCTCTTTCAGAACTTTCCACAGTTTATTGTGATCCACACAGTCAAAGGCTTTGGCATAGTCAATAAAGCAGAAGTAGATGTTTCTCTGGAACTCTCTTGCTTTTTCAGTGATCCAACGGATGTTGGCAATTTGATCTCTGCTTCCTCTGCCTTTTCTAAATCCAGCTTGAACATCTGGACGTTCACGGTTCACGTATTGCTGAAGCCTGGCTTGGAGAATTTTGAGCATTACTTTACTAGCATGTGAGATGAGTGCAACTGTGCGGTAGTTTGAGCATTCTTTGGCATTGCCTTTCTTTGGGGTTGGAATGAAAACTGACGTTTTCCAGTCCTATGGCCACTGCTGAGTTTTCCAAATTTGCTGGCATATTGAGTGCAGCACTTTAACAGCATCATCTTTCAGGATTTAAAATAGCTCAATTGGAAATCCATCACCTCCACTAACTGTTCATAGTGATGCTTCCTAAGGCCGACTTGACTTTGCATTCTGGGATGTCTGGCTCTAGGCGAGTGATCACACCATCGTATTATCTGGGTTGTGAAGATCTTTTTAGTATAGTTCTTCTGTGTATTCTTGTCACCTCTTCTTAATATCTTCTGCTTCTGTTAGGTCCATACCATTTCTGTCCTTTATCGAGCCCATCTTTGCATGAAATGGTCCCTTGGTATCTCTAGTTTTCCTAAAGAGATCTCTAGTCTTTCCCATTCAGTCGTTTTCCTCTATTTCTTTGCATTGATCACTGAGGAAGGCTTTCTTATCTCTCCTTGCTTTTCTTTGGAACTCTGCCTTCTAGTGGGTATATCTTTCCTTTTCTCCTTTGCCTTTAGCTTCTCTTTTCTCAGCTGTTTGTAAGGCCTCCTCAGACAACCATTTTGCCTTTTTCCAGTTCTTTTTCTTGGGGATGGTCTTGATCCTTGCCTCCTGTACAATGTCACAAACCCCTATCCTTAGTTCTTCAGGCACTCTGTCTTTTAAAGGGACTAAATTTTAGTCCCTTAAATCTATTTCTCACTTTCACTGTATAATCGTAAGGGAATTGATTTAGGTCATACCTGAATGGTCTAGTGGTTTTCCCCATTTTCTTCAATTTAAGTGTGAATTTGACAATAAGGAGTTCATGATCTGAGCCACAGTCAGGCTTCCAGTCTTGTTTTTCCTGACTGTCTAGAGCTTCTCCATCTTTGGCTGCAAAAAATATAATCAATCTGATTTCGGTGTTGACCATTGGTGATGTCCATGTGTAGAGTCTTCTCTTGTATTGTTGGAAGAGGGTGTTTGCTATGACCAGTGTATTCTCTTGGCAAAACTCTGTTAGCCTTTGACCTGCTTTGTTTTGTACCCCAAGGCCAAATTTGCCTATTACTCCATGTATCTCTTGACTTTCTACTTTTGCATTCTATTCCCGTATATTGAAAAAGACATCTTTTTGGGGTGTTAGTTCTAGACAGTCTTGTAGGTCTTCATAGAACTGTTCAGCTTCAGCTTCTTCAGCATTCCTAGTTGTGGCATAGACTTGGATTACTGAGATATTGAATGGTTTGCCTTGGAATGGACAGAGATCATTCTGTCATTTTTGAGACTGCATCCAAGTAATACATTTCAGACTCTTGTTTACTATGATGGCTACTCCATTTCTTCTAAGGGATTCTTGCCCACAGTAGTAGATATAATGGTCATCTGAGTTAAATTCACCCATTCCAGGCCATTTTAATTCACTGATTCCTAAAATGTCGATGTTCACTCTTGCCATCTTCTGTTTGACCACTTCCAATTTGCCTTCATTCATGGACGTAACATTCCAGGTTCCTATGCAATACAGCTCTTTACAGCATCGGCCTTTACTTCCATCACCAGTCACATCCACAACTGGGTGTTGTTTTTGCTTTGGCTCTGTCTCCACTCTTTCTGAAGTTATCTCTCCACTGATTCCTACAGCATATTGGGCACATACTGACCCGGGAGTTCATCTTTCAGTGTCCTATCTTTTTGCCTTTTCATGATGTTCATGCAGTTCTCAAAGCATGAATACTGAAATGGTTTGCCATTCCCTTCTCTGGTGGGCCACATTTTGTCAGAATTCTCCATCAAGACCCGTCCATCTTGGGTGGTCTACACGGCATGGTTCATAGTTTCACTGGGTTAGACAAAGCTGTGGTTCATGTGATCAGTTTGGTTAGTTTTCTGTGACTGTGGTTTTCATTCTGTCTGCCCTCTGAAGGATAAGGATAAGAGCCTTATGGAAGCTTCCTGATTGGAGACACTAACTGAGGGGAAAACTGGGTCTTATTCTGATGGGTGTGGCCATGCTCAGTCAATCTTTAATCCAATTTTATGTTGATGGGAGGGGCTGTATTCTCTCCCTGTTGTTTGACCTGAGGCCAAACTATGGTGGAGATAATGAAGATAATGGCGGCCTCCTTCAAAAGGTCCCATGCACACACGTTGCACTCAGTGCTCCTGACCCAGGCCACCACTGATCCACGCCTCCACCGGAGACTCTTGGACCCTCACAGGCATGTCTGGGTCAGTCTCTCGTTGGGTCACTGCTCCTTTCTCCTGGGTCCTGGTGACACAAGGTTCTGTTTGTGCCCTCCAAGAGTCTGTTTCCCCAGTCCTGTGTAAGTTCTAGTGGCTCTATGGTAGAGTTAATGGTGGCCACCTCCAAGAGTGCTTATGCCATACCCATGCTTCCTAAAAAAATCATCTGCTATAATATGGTTCGTATTTGGACCCCTGCCAGGCTTAATCTGTGGAACATTCCCTGAGGAGAGGCTTGCTGCTATTTTACATTAGAGAAGAATTAACTTTCTTCCAGCTGGGGTTTTTATAGTGTTTAAAGTTAAACAATATTTTTTAAAAGTTGTAATTATTTAAACTTCCATCTCCAAGAGCTTCATTCAGTGGCTACCTTAGGGCACTGCCACAGGTTTAGGTTCCCAAGCCAAAATGTAGCTTGAAAAATAACCAAATAAGCATTCTATTTCACACTAATTTTCATCACAGATGTTTTCTTCACTTAAAAGCATTGTGTTCTGCCTTAATACTACAAGGAAGCAATAAGCTTACACACACACACACACTCACACACACACACAAATTGCTATTTGTCAATTAAATTTACACTTCTCCCTTGTTGCACTGAGAATTTAGAGCTAATGGGTCCATGTACTGACAACTGCAATCATTAGTTATGGGTACATTTTAATAGTTTCCAAATGAAATCCTTTAGAGTCACAAACTGTTTTATGAGGCTATCTTAATGGCAAGTATTCCAAAAAAGCCTGATGCTAGAAGAGAAGCATCAGCATCTCTCTCAAAAGAGAACAGGATAGCCAAAAATTTGCTGGAAACACTTCAATGGATCATACACACAGATATAAAGACACTTTATACAATGTTCAATGCAAACAAAATTTCTTAAACAACTTAACTTCTCTGTATAAGGGTGATACATGATGGGGTCTGATGTTGGTCTTTATTGAGAGCTAGGCTGCGCTGCCATCTTGATAAGACCATGGAGATGATACACAGAGTTCAGGTCGGTGTTTTCTCAGAGAAGGCACCATGGCTTATCTTGTCTCCCTATGTAGAAAAGTCTGCATCTGCTGACTTACTCATTCTACTCTCTCATTTCTACTCATGAGGATTTCTACTCATGAGAAATGAGGATTCTAAATAAAGCCTGACCTTGTGTGAATACAAAGTATTAATAAAAATCACCTTTCTAATTCATTTTATATTTCTTTTCAAAAGGATGGTTCATGGAAAGTCCAATTCAGTATGTGTCCATTTTACATCAGGAAATCCACCGTCCTGGCCCAAATCCTCTAGGTGACCTCTGTTGCCAGAATGACTAGATTAAGTAGCAAATGATTATACCTAAGTACCACCCAGCAGAAAAATGTGAAATATTATTAGATTAAACCTTCAGAAATGAGTCTACAGAGAGTAAAGGTATTATGGTCCCCCACAAAATTCTTACAATGAGTCCTCACCCACAGTATCTCAGGGTGTGAGCTTATTTGGAGATAGAATCTCCATAGAAAATAATCAAATTAAAATGAGGTCATTAGGGTGGCCTGAATCCAATATGACTGATGTCCTAACAAGAAGGAGAAATGAGAGCACAGAGAGAGGCCAAGAGAGAAGACAGATGTGAATGGACCTATGGCAAAGATGGCTACCTACAAGCCATGGAGAGAGAATGAACAGACCCTTCCCTAGAAGGAACCAATCCTGCCCACATCTTGGTTTAGGACTTCCAGCCTCCAAAATTGAAAGACAATCAATAGCTGTTCTTAAAGCCAGCTAGTTTGTGGTACTTTGTTATGGCAGCCTAATACTAAAAGACACCCCCAAGCTAGAGGGAAGGGACAGTCATGTGACACTAAAAAGTGTCCTAAGTTCAACAAGATAGAAAAATAAAGGTGTGCTTAATCTTAATTCTTAAAAAAAAAAAAATAATCCAATAAAACCAGAATCACCAATCGTAGAACAAAATCTTGCCACCGGGAAGAACCTGAAGTATGTCTGTTCAGCATTACTCTCAGCAAGTAAATACCTGCTCCTTCCCCTTCGGCTCCTGTCACTCCGCTCCTCTCCCCTGAACAGCTAGTTCCTCAAAGGAGCTGCCTCTTCTCACTGCATCTGCCTCCTTTCTTCTCATTCTCTCCAGAGTCCACTCCTGTCAGTCACCCTGGATGACCAATGAGCACCTCTATCAGTCAATCAAAACTGCTTTTTCAAGACCACCACCTTCACTTGGCAAAATCCAAGCGTCAGCTCTCAACACTCCTCTTACTAGAGACAACTCAGTCCTTCCATCTCCCCTCCTTCAGCACTTTCTTTATCTAGCCCCCAGGACACTAGTTTCCTCCCTGGGCCCTCTGAACTCTCCAGAGGTGCCCTAGCACTTGGTCTTTGACCTCTTCTTTCTCTACCTACAAGTCACTTCTTTGGAGATATTAGTAAAGCCTACTGCCTCTTTCAAATACATAAAAATATACTTTGTATACAAAACATACCCAGAATCCAACTGTTTCTCATCACTCCACCCAAAACCATAATCTAAGCTGCTATAATGCCTCACAAGATTACTGTAGTAATCTAACATAGCGTGTTTTCCACATAGCAGCTAGGTTGACCTTTTTACATATAAATCATATTACTTTTTGTAATATCTTTGGAAGTTTAAACTAAGAGTCTTTAACATGCCCTAAAAGGTACCATGTCCTCTGCCACACCCCATCCAGCTGTGCCTTCTATGTCTGCATCTACTGTCTTGCCCCATCACTCATTCCAGTCCAGCCACCATGGGTCACTCTCCTTTGAGTATGGCAAGGGCACACTCATCTCATGGTCTTTTCCCTGCCTCTTCCATGTGCCTGGAAGCCCTTTCCCAAGACGTCCACATGGCCTGAGCCCTCTCTTCATGCAGGTCCTGCTCAAATGCCATATCTTTCCTGATCTCTCAGGCAACTCCTCTGTCCCCTCACCTCCCTTATTTTTCTTCTTAGACTTATCACCACCTCTCATATATTTGTGTAATATCTATATTCTACCATTCTATAAACTCTGTAAGAAGAGAAACTCTGTTTTTCACATTGATGAAGTGAAACATAAGGATTGGATAAATTTTGTTCAAAGAATAAATGAACATCACATGGCCAGCCAGAGTAGGTGACACATAAATGACACTTTGAAACATAAACATTAGACAAGTGATTCTTAACCTGTACAGTGGAATGTATTTCCTGGGCCCTGTCCTCAGTTAAGTTCACTTCAGTCACTCAGTTGTGTCTGACTCTGCGACACCATGAACTGTAGCACGCCAGGCCTCCCTGTCCATCACCAACTCCCGGAGTCCACCCAAACCCATGTCCATTGAGTTGATGATGCCATCCAGCCATCTCATCCTCTGTCATCCCTTTCTCCTCCTGCCCTCAATCTTTCCCAGCATCAGGATCTTTTCAAATGAGTCAGCTCTTCACATCAGGTGGCCAAAGTATTGGAGTTTCAGCTTCAACATCAGTCCTTCCAATGAACACCCAGGACTGATCTCCTTTAGGATGGACTGGTTGGATCTCCTTGCAGTCCAAGATGCTCTCAAGAGTCTTCTCCAACACCACAGTTCAAAAGCCATCAATTCTTTGGCATTCAGCTTTCTTTATAGTCCAACTCTCATATCCATACATGACCACTGGAAAAACCATAGCCTTGACTAGATGGACCTTTGTTGGCAAAGTAATGTCTCTGCTTTTTAATATGCTATTTAGGTTGGTCATAACTTTCCTTCCAAGGAGTAAGCATCTTTTAATTTCATTGCTGCAATCACCATTTGCAGTGATTTTGGAGCCCAGTAATATAAAGTCAGCCACTGTTTCCCCAACTACTTGCCATGAAGTGATGCGACCAGATGCCATGATCTTCGTTTTCTGAATGCTGAGCTTTAAGTCAACTTTTTCACTCTCTTTCACTTTCACCAAGAGGCTCTTTAGTTCCTCATCACTTTCTACCATAAGGGTGGTGTCATCTGCATACCTGTGGTGATTGATATTTCTCCTGGCAATCTTGATTCCAGCTTGTGCTTCATCCAGCCCAGCGTTTCTCATGATGTACTCTGCACAGAAGTTAAATAAGCAGGGTGATAATATACAGCCTTGACGTACTCTTTTTCCGATTTGAAACCAGTCTGTTGTTCCATGTCCAGTTCTAACTGTTGCTTCCTGACCTGCATACAGGTTTCTCAAGAGGCAGGTCAGGTGGTCTGGTATTCCCATCTCTTTCAGAATTTTCCAGTTTCTTATGATCCATACAGTCAAAGGCTTTGGCATAGTCCATACAGCAGAAATAGATGTTTTTCTGGAACTCTCTTGATTTGGTGATTGATATTTCTCCTGGCAATCTTGATTCCAGCTTGTGCTTCATCCAGCCCAGCGTTTCTCATGATGTACTCTGCATAGAAGTTAAATAAGCAGGGTGATAATATACAGCCTTGACGTACTCTTTTTCCTATTTGAAACCAGTCTGTTGTTCCATGTCCAGTTCTAACTGTTGCTTCCTGACCTGCACACAGGTTTCTCAAGAGGCAGGTCAGGTGGTCTGGTATTCCCATCTCTTTCAGAATTTTCCAGTTTCTTATGATCCATACAGTCAAAGGCTTTGGCATAGTCAATAAAGCAGAAATAGATGTTTTTCTGGAACTCTCTTGATTTTGTGATGATCCAGCAGATGTTGGCAATTTGATCTCTGGTTCCTCTGCCTTTTCTAAAACCAGCTTAGACATCTGTAAGTTCGCAGTTCACGTACTGCTGAAGCCTGGCTTGGAGAATTTTAAGCATTACTTTACTAGGATGAGTACAATTGTGCAGTAGTTTGAGCATTCTTTGGCATTGCCTTTCTTTAGAATTGGAATGAAAACTGACCTTTTCCAGTCCTGCAGCCACTGCTGAGTTTTCCATATTTGCTGGCATATTGAGTGGGCCCTGTCCTCAGAGATTACTAAACTAGAAACATGTTATTAGTCTGTGATTCTCTGTGATTCATGTGCAGCCAGGTTGAGAACCACTACATTAGATTATAAATTCCTTAAAGGATTTTTTTTTTTTCATCTGTGTACCTCAGGCACAATGGTTGGCAAAGTGATTAGCAATGTTGATTAAATTAATGGATCCATGAAAAAAAATCATTTACAGCAATTGCTTATTTACATTTATGGATAAAGAGCTATAAAAGAGCTATAAAGTCATTTTCACTGTGATATGTCTTCAAAGGTTACAATTCTTCCTTAGTCTAAAGAAAAATGTTCCTCACTATAAACTCTACTCACTAGCCCCAGGTCTGCTGTTTGAAATACACTTGAAGGCTAGTCTCTGGTCTTCATTTATTTTCAGACAATATATGCTCATATATTTTCAAACAATCATAACTGAGCCCTTGCATTTGGGCCTCTTCTTTGGTCAGGACAAATCTTAGCCCACGTAAAAAGGGTTATGCTTCAGATTCACTCTGCTGGGAAGTGGTATTTCAGCCCCCACAAGGACATTTAACCCATATTCTGAATGATAATTAAAGGTTAGCTGTACTGAGGAAAAGAAATGATTTTTCAGACATAGCCATGAGCAAAGCATCCACGGATGGAAGTGCATGATAATCTCTGGAAATTGAGAACTGTGGTTAGATCACAGAATAAAGGGGGTGAAATGGGAGTAAAAGGCAGAAAGAGAAAGCTAGAGAGGTCACCTCAGGCCACATGATAAAAAGCCTTATATATGATATTAAAATAATTATTTTATGACTAATTGGATCCACCTGGAGTTTAGAGATGTGAAGAGAACCAATGAATTCAGGTCACTGACTATCAACCAATCAAAAACAAAAGCAAGAAGAAAAACTAGTTTCAAGTAGAGGGGAAGATAAAGAATTTGGTTTGAGATGTTTTTAATTTTAAATAGTCCAGGATATCCTACCAGAGGTATTTCTGAAGGAGTTGTCAGTGTGCTTTTGGAACTTGATGGAGAATCAAGCACTGAAGGTTGGATCTAAAGAGTCATTTAAACAAAAGTTGTAGTTAAGACAGGCAGTCGGATTAAAAATATTAACACTGGTTCTCCATAGTGGGATGGCAGGTACCTTTTTTTCTTGTTCAAAACACTCAAATTGTTTATAATAAGAATGTATTATTTCTATTTAAAGAAAATAAGGATTATAAAGTAAAACATGGGTAAGTAGGTAAGTAAGTGAAGTTGCTCAGTCGTGTCCGACTCTTTGCAACCCCATGGACTGTAGCCTTCCAGGCTCCTCTGTCTATGGGATTTTCCAGGCAATAGTACTGGAGTGGATTTCATTCAAAGATGGCACGAACAGTGTAAAAAGACAAAGATCAAATGCAAAAACCTGGGAATAACCAGCATTTCAAAACACTCAAATTGTTTATAATAAGAATGTATTATTTCTATTTAAAGAAAATAAGGATTATAAAGTAAAACATGGGTAAGTAGGTAAGTAAGTGAAGTTGCTCAGTCGTGTCCGACTCTTTGCAACCCCATGGACTGTAGCCTTCCAGGCTCCTCTGTCTATGGGATTTTCCAGGCAATAGTACTGGAGTGGATTTCATTCAAAGATGGCACGAACAGTGTAAAAAGACAAAGATCAAATGCAAAAACCTGGGAATAACCAGCATTTACAAAGGAGTAACAGAGGAGTAGCTAGCTAAAGAAATAGGATCTACAATAGAGTAATACAAGATTTCAGAAGTATCTCAAAAGCAAGAGAGGAGCAACCTAGAAAAGAGGGTTTAATGCTGCAGAGAAAAAGAGTAAGATGAGGATTAAAGAAACCACTGGTAATTAGGAGCTGATTATATAACAAGACATTTAGGGAAATGATTGAGATAAAAGCCAGACTACAGTGAGTTGAATAGAGAGTGGGAAATTAAGGAAATAAAGGTAAAGAGCCTAGCTTTAAAGAGAAGGTCAAAAACAAGTCATAACTGAAAAAGAAGGTGAGGTTAAGGACTAGTCTACCTTTCTCTGTGTCCACCATGGAGACGCAAAACTTGCAGTCAAGGAAGTCAAGTGAGTCACATTCATTCTCTCTGTCCTACCAAAGTCCTCACCTGCTGCTACAAAGAAAATAACCCTACACAGGACAAGGTAGCCTGTCTCACGATCATCGCTCATGTCAGCACCTTTGTCCTTCTGGATAAAACAAAGACCAGAGTTTTCAGAGCCACCATTACTCTAAAAGAATTCTTACCTTATTCTTAACACAAACATGTTGCTGCTAAGTCACTTCAGTCATGTCTGACTCTGTGCGATGCCATAGACGGCAGCCCACCAGACTACGGCAGCCCACCAGGCTCCGCCATCCCTGGGATTCTCCAGGCAAGAACACTGGAGTGGGTTGCCATTTCCTTTTCCAATGTATGAAAGTGAAAAGAGAAAGTGAAGTCACTCAGTCGTGTCGACTCTTTGTGACCCCATGGACTGCAGCCTACCAGGCTCTTCTGCCCTTGGGATTTTCCAGGCAAGAGTAATGGAGTGGGTTCCCATTGCCTTCAACCAAAATTCCACAGGAAAAAAAAAAAAAAAAAAACGTGAAACTTAGCTATCTTGCTAGATTTATGCTTATAGAAATATAATTCCAAGGATTGCTGTTGAATCTGTTGACCTGGTAAGGAGCTCAGTTGTCCCTTGTGGAAAATAACTAAATAAATAAATAAAATTTCAACTCGTAATCAATATATTGAATTATCCTTCCAAATGAACACAAAGACTTCTCTCACTCTCCAGATAGTCCACAAATGCTCATCACTACGAATGAAAAATAAATAAATAAAAGTCCTCAATTTAGCCTCCAAATAAAAAAAAAAAAAAAAACAGTGAAACTTAGCTATCTTGCTAGATTTATGCTTATAGAAATATAATTCCAAGGATTGCTGTTGAATCTGTTGACCTGGTAAGGAGCTCAGTTGTCCCTTGTGGAAAATAACTAAATAAATAAATAAAATTTCAACTCGTAATCAATATATTGAATTATCCTTCCAAATGAACACAAAGACTTCTCTCACTCTCCAGATAGTCCACAAATGCTCATCACTACGAATGAAAAATAAATAAATAAAAGTCCTCAATTTAGCCTCCAAATGAGTGGTGGAAGAGCTACCTTTTTCACCTGCACTCTGAGAGACATGCATTCAGTAACTGATCATGAAATGATCTACAGGCAGGCAAGTGGAAGCAGTTCCAACAAGTTGATCTAACTAAATGATTAGCTCTTCCCAAAAAAATCAAGATTTGTCTGAAATAGCACTAAGCACTGAGTAAAACAGAAAACTAAATTAACTCCCAGAATATCTCAGGATGTTGAAAGTCCCTGAGTGCTTACATTTACATTTCAGGCTGCTGCTGCTGCACTTTATAAACAACCTATTTGGAGTCCTCACTAATGAGTTCTTGATATTCATAGATTACATTATCATACCAGAGCTTGAGAATATCAAGTGCTATGATTAGAACTATGTCATGTTAAAAATAGATGGGCATATGTGGCAGAGTCATACAATGGAATGCTACTCAGCAATAAAAAGGGACAAGCTATTGATACCACAGTAGGAATCAATCTCAGGATCATTATAAGTGAAAAAAGGCCAGATCAAAAAAAAAAAAACTACATGCTTCTATGATTCTCTTTATATAAAATCTAGAAAAAGCATGCGAATCTGCAGTGACTGAAAGCAAATCAGTGGCTGCCTGGGGACGGGGCAGAGGAAGGGCTGGATTACAAAATGGAAGCAGGAAGCCTTTGGGGCTATTGGAAATGGCTATCTTGATTATACTGACAGTTTCATGAGTGTACACATATGTCAAAACTGACCAAACTGTATACTTCAAATGTCTGTCATTTAGTGTACTTCAATTAATCTTCAATAAATTTTATTAAAAGTTTGAGGCAATTGTTCAATCTTCTCATAAAATATCTGAATAACACTTTAAAGCAGTATCATTTACATATGAACAATGACAGACTAATAACAGATGATTATTTTTAAATGCATGAATATGCCTAAACACTTAGGACAATGTCTGACTCATATAATTGTGACACAAGTCTTTAAAAAAAGAGGAATAAAAACATTAATATAGTTGTGGTAAAATGATAGAACAGTGGTCCATCGATTTTTCTTCTCAATCGTCTTTGGTATATACTGTTTTTACAACTGAGTTTAGCCTTTTATTTGTGATTGAAGATATCATCAGAATACCCCTCACCCCCAATTTCATCTCCATTCTTTATTCTCAGTACACACAGATGAAGACAGTAGCAAGACATACTCAAGGTCCAGTGCCTGCCATGTGCTGCTTGCTGTGGAAATACTACAGACAGCTCTGCTACTTCAAAATTCTAAAAACATTTTTCTAATCGAGAATCTAGTATAGGCAGAATGAGATCCCCTCAGTTGATCAGCACAGCACAGAAAAAAAGTTTGTCTGACAGCAGGAGCTGGTCCAGGGATACTACACAGAACCCTCATCCTGGAGGCAAGAGGACCAAAGCACCCACTGTGCACCCTGCTGTGTGAGGGTGAGGCTCAGTGAGCGGGACAGGGAGCTCCCCCAGTGAAGACATGTACAACACTAAGGTCTGCCTTGGAGGGGACAGCGGATTTCTGAACCAGAGGAAAAGGCAATTACTACCTTGAGAAAACAGAATAATGACAATGATCGACTAAAAGAGAAAAAAATCTGTAAGTAGCTGCTCAGTGTCCTTTAATACAATTCAGCATGTAGCCTTCTGGAAGCAGCTGTTGCGAGCTCTAAGATAGACCAGTCTCCTGGGTAGGCAGAGTGTAAGGCTGTGGGGTTCACTGAGGTCTCTGGAGACAAATACATCCCAGCCTCATGGCTCACCAGCTTTGTCATCTTCTTCAAGGTATTAATTGCCTTTCACCTCCAGTTTCTTCATCTCTAAAAGCAGAGGCATGGACTGCTGTGAGGATTGCTGTTAATATAAGTAAAGCGTTTATACACTTATTCAATAAATGGTACTGTTACCAAGAAAAGTGAAGATAATTAACTGACAAAATATTAGAATTACCAAGACTGCTCTGTAAGAAACTAGATACACAATTAATTTTCAAAATACACTAGGCTTTCAATATATCAGGGAAAAATCAAAAGGTAAAATGGTAGGGGAAACAGCCACAGAAAATAGTAAAACAAAACAGGTATACAAGGACTGTGCAGGTGAAAAATACAGAATGCTTCAAACACTGAAGCAGATTCTGCCCTCAAATATGAAGATAATTCTATAAAGATGACATTTTTTTCCCAAATAAATGAAGAAATTCAACAGAATCTAAGAGAAAATTCCAGGGAGAATTTTTTTTTTTAATTTTCAGAAGTATTCTGAAATTGAACTGGAAGACTAAATGGAGTGAGAACATTTGAGAAATTTGAGAGAAAAGCAAAAAATGTTATATAAAATTGTATTATAAATCTCTGTGAGCAATCTTGGTACAAAAATATCAACAGATATAAAGTAGCCCAAAAGGAATCAAATAAATGTCTGTGTGTTTATATAATATGCCTCATATGTTATACATAAAACAATAGATTATAAAGAATATATATGCCTATTTGGCATAGAAAACCAATCAATGGAGAAACAATGGATTATGGATTGGTCAAATATTATTTGTGAAAACTGGCTTTTCAAAGAATAAAGTCAAAGATTTACCTGACAACAACCATTGAATAAAATTTTAGTTGAATTAAAATGTGGCAGTAAATTCACAGCATATTATTAAATGCAAAAAAAATCACCAACTTTATGTACAGAATTTCCCATTTTGTCAACATACATGTAAATTCATAATGAAATACATGCAGAGAAATATGTGTTATTCCTATTACAAATGCTAAGATATTCAGAGTGGTGTGCTTATTTGGTGGGATTAAGGGTGGTTTTATTACTTCACTTTTCTAAAATGTTATACCTACACTGCTTTTAATTTTAAAAAGGTCAAATGGGAAAAGTGAAACCATAAAAAAAATGTTAAAGCAAGTGGTGTTAATATTTACCTGCTATTTAGATAGTGAAGCACTTTCTAGCATACCAAGTTCAGATCTACTTAACCATCAACTGATTATTTTGGCTTAAATTTTCTCCTAGTATGCATTACTGATATGCCCAAGAATTATCACATAGAAGTCAGGGGAAAACCTACATTTCAAATGGCCAGTTCTTCCTGTTTTCAACTTTAGGATGTTCAACACCAAAGGGCATTGCTTTATGTTTACAATGTAGCAATCTTAGAATACAGTGCTAAGGATGAAAGACTAAGAAAGAATGTGTCCTAGGATTAAACCACCAAGGAGAAAGATTTATCTTCTCACTTGTTACAGTAGCAATGCACATACATTCATTGAACTGCCCCTGAAATCTACCACAGACTGCAGCCATGATATTAAAAGACATTTGCTCCTTGGAAGAAAAGGTATGACAAACCTAGACAGCATATTAAAAAGCAGAGACATTGCTTTGCCAACAAAGGCCCATCTAGTCAAAGCTATGGTTTTTCCAGCAGTCATGTATGGATGTCCAGAGTTGGACTGTAAAGAAAGCTGAGAGCCAAAGAATTGATACTTTTGAACTTTGGTGTTGGAGAAGACTCTTGGGAATCCCTTGGACTGCAAGGAGATCCAACCAGTCCATCCTAAAGGAAATCAGTCCTGAATATTCATTGGAAGGATTGATGCTGAAGCTAAAACTCCAATACTTTGGCCACCTGATATAAGAACTGACTCATTTGAAAAGACCTTGATGCTGGGAAAAATTGAAGGCAGGAAGAGGAGGGGACAACGAGGATGAGTTGGTTGGATGGCATCACCGACTCGATGGACATGAGTTTGAGCCAGCTCCAGGAGTTGGTGATGGACAGGGAGGCCTGGTGTGCTGCAGTGTATGGGATCGCAGAGAGTCAGACATGACTAAGTAACTGAACTGAACTGAATCTAAGTGTTAGTCACTCAGTCCTGTCCAACCTTTTGCTACACCATGGACTATAGCCAACCAGGCTCTTCTGTCCATGGGATTTCCCAGGCAAGAACCCTGGAGTATGTTGCCATTTCCTCCTCCAGGAGATCTTCCCAACCCAGGGATTGAACTCATGTCTCCTGCATTGCAGGAGGATTCTTAACCTCCTGAGCCACCAGTGAAGCCCCCAGTAACATAGGTGCAGTGCAGTAAACCAGAATTCATGGTTCCACACAGACGTGACCCAAGACAACAGTCTATCCTAAAAAAAAAAAAAAACTCTGCAACTTTCAGAGTTAAAAGTAGCAGCACATGGTTCTACAGATATCAAACATCTTCTTGGATGAATAAAACTGTGCATTCTTCTATCAACACTCAGCCTAATCTTGTCCTCTAAGTGAGTATTACACTTATGCGTGTAATGCTTCTTATGCGTGACTGCACTGACTGTCATTTGAGGCTCACTACTATGGTCCCCTTATGTCTTCTTCAAGATAAACAGCCTCAGCTCCTTTGACCCATCATCAAGTATTTGGAGACACTCTCCAAATAGTTCATCTTCCTAATTTACACCTTAAACTAACATCACCCTATTCCAATGTCCCTCTTCAAATATTCAAACCTAAGTTGTATTGAAAGTGAAGTGAAAGTCGCACAGTTGTGTCCAACTTTGTGATTCCATGGAATTCTCCAGGTCAGAATACTGGAGTGGGTAACCTTTCCCTTCTCCAGGGGATCTTCCCAACCCAGGGATCCAACCCAGGTTTCCTGCATTGCAGGCAGATTCTTTACAACTGAGCTATCAGGGAACCCTAAGTGAAAGTCATTCAGTCGTGTCCAGCTCTTTGCAACTCCATGGACTATACAGTCTGTGGCATTCTCCAGGCCAGAATTGTGGAGTGGGTAGCCTTTCCCTTCTCCAGGAGATCTTCTCAAACCAGGGATCAAACCCAGGTCTCTCACATTGCAGGCACATTCTTTACCAGCTGAGCCATAAGGGAAGCCCAAGAATACTGGAGTGGGTAGCCTATCCCTTCTCCAGGGGATCTTCCCAACCCAGGAATAGAACCTAGGTCTCCTGCATTGCAGGCAGATTCTTTACCAACTGAGCTATCAGGGAAGCCACATAAGTTGTATCCAGTTCAGTTCAGTCACCCAGTCATGTCTGACTTTTTGCAACCCCATGAATCGCAGCATGCCAGGCCTCCCTGTCCATCACCAACTCCCAGAGTTCACTCAGACTCACATCCATTGGGTCTGTGATGCCATCCAACCATCTCATCCTCTGTCGTCCCATTCTCCTCCTGCCCTGAATCCCTCCCAGCATCAGAGTCTTTTCCAGTGAGTCAACTCTTTGCATGAGGTGGCCAAAGTACTGGAGTTTCAGCTTTAGCATCAGTCCTTCCAAAGAAATCCCAGGGTTGATCTCCAGAATGAACTGGTTGAATATCCTTGCAGTCCAAGGGACTCTCAAGAGTCTTCTCCAACACCACAGTTCAAAAGCATCAATTCTTTGGCACTCAGCCTTCTTCACAGTCCAACTCTCACATCCACACACGACCACTGGAAAAACCATAGCCTTGACTAGACANCCAGAATGAACTGGTTGAATCTCCTTGCAGTCCAAGGGACTCTCAAGAGTCTTCTCCAACACCACAGTTCAAAAGCATCAATTCTTTGGCGCTCAGCCTTCTTCACAGTCCAGCTCTCACATCCACACACGACCACTGGAAAAACCATAGCCTTGACTAGACAGACCTTTGTTGGCAAAGTAATATCTCTGCTTTTGAATATGCTATCTAGGTTGGTCATAACTTTTCTTCCACGGAGTAAGCGTCTTTTAATTTCATGGCTGCAGTCACCATCTGCAGTGATTTTGGAGCCCAAAAAATAAAGTCTGACACTGTTTCCACTGTTTCCCCATCTATTTCCCATGAAGTGATGGAACCAGATGCCATGATCTTAGTTTTCTGAATGTTGAGCTTTAAGCCAACTTTTTCACTCTCCATTTTCACTTTCATCAAGAGGCTTTTTGCCTTTTAATACCATTCACGGGGTTCTCAAGGCAAGAATATTACTGACCTGTTAAATGTCCACTTTCTTTGAGCGAAGCACTCTGCCTATATTAATAGAACCAAAGAATCCTTCTGCCTGCCCATCACTGCTTTTGGCAGCCACATGACATCTGTGGCTTCAAAAGTACTTTTAAGCAAGAATTCCTCATCTTATACTTGAATATCTAAATTTCAGAACCAAAAAGGACAGTCCACATTCAAAACAATTATGCTTACCCATTACTCTAGCCTTTTGCAATCACCTGAATCCCAATTCTGTTTTCCAACTCATTAGGTAACTTTCTCAGCTTTCTGACTTTACAAATTTTGGTTAAGCCTTCTCAAAACCAAACTACTGTTTCAAAAGTCAAAGTATAACAGTAACAGGACAGAGACTAGAGACTAAGACCAAAGGTTATTACATTGGGAACCTTCCTCCAGTTTATCATTAATTCCTTGAATTAATAACCTCAGGGTACATTTGTTCACGTATCCAAGACTCTTCCTAGATATATTATCATTCAGCATATACTTCTGCATCTTGTCCACAAGGATATGATATTTCAAATGTCTGACCAAACATCAAGAATCGTGTGCCTGTATCATACTGCAGATTGACTGGTCACCTAACCCTTCGACCCTTAGTCAGCTTCTGTGCTATCACTCTTTCCTAGCTGTGCCTTTTCAGTCTCATTCTCAATTGCTTCTTACCCTGCTTGCCTCTAAATGCTGGTATTTCCCTGAGCACCTTCCTCAACACACAGTGCTCACAGCCTGGGTGACCTCATCAACACCACTGGCTTCAACTACCTCTTACTATGTGTCCCCTGGCTCCCAAGTCACCTCTTGGATGCACTTGCAAACATTCAGCTGTCTCTGGAAGAACACTGCTTGGCTGTCCCTTGGGCACTTTAAACTGAGGATGCCAATAATGAACTCATCCTCTTTCTCCCAGCAGCCCTATTCAACCTCTTACATTTTCAATCTCAATGAAAGGTAGAGTGTCTACCAAGTAGCCCAAGGCAAAACCCTAGAAGCTGTGGTAGACTGAAATTGATCACTCAGCTGTCAAATCCATCTCCTAGCCTCCCCCTTTGACCATTTGCTTAGCTTTGACTTTTTTTTTTCCTTCTCATGGGATACATGATCTGAACTCATTAAATGTCACATGAACAAATAAGCACATGAATGGCCATGGAAAAAGAATAAACAGGGAATGAAGTAGGGTGGTCTTGAAATTTCAAAAGAACACTCTTAGAATAAAGACTGTCAATCAAAACTCAAGAATTCTTGGTCACTCAGCAGTTGTTTCAGGATTTTTCTCAGTCACGTGAAAGATTTCATATAATGTAGGAATTTAATACAGTATTATGTATCAAACATTAAATTTTTAAATTAGAATTTATTCCTATGCTATATGTTAAGGGAAGTAATTCCATATACTTACTTATTATCTGAATAATTAATTACTTTCTCTGGATTTTATATTATCACAAAGCATGTAGACAGGAAAAAATACAAGGAAATGTGTTTTCAAAGTAGTGTATATATGGTATCCTTAGTATATATTAAAAACACCATATACATAAGAAAAACAGTAAGTGAAAACATCTAAACAGAAATTCCACAAAAAGTGAAATACAAAAAGCTAAGTCACATTAAAAATACTGACCATCAACAGTGATTAAAGAAATGCAAATTACATCAGTGAGACAGCATTTTCTACCATCAAATTAATATTAATAATTTTTCACAGACAAAGAAAACTTATGGTTACCGAAGATGAAAGGGGAGAGGAAGGATAAATTGGGGAGTTGGGATTAACACATACACCCTACTATGTGCACTTAGCCGCTTCAGTAAGTGAAAACATCTAAACAGAAATTCCACAAAAAGTGAAATACAAAAAGCTAAGTCACATTAAAAATACTGACCATCAACAGTGATTAAAGAAATGCAAATTACATCAGTGAGACAGCATTTTCTACCATCAAATTAATATTAATAATTTTTCACAGACAAAGAAAACTTATGGTTACCGAAGATGAAAGGGGAGAGGAAGGATAAATTGGGGAGTTGGGATTAACACATACACCCTACTATGTGCACTTAGCCGCTCAATCATGTCCGTCTCTGTGACCCCATGGACAGTAGCGCACCAGGTTCCTCTGTCCGTGGGGATTCTCCAGGCAAGGATCCTGGAGTGGGCTGCCATGTCCTCCTCCAGGGGATCCTCCTAACTCAGGGATTGAACCCAAGTCTCCTGCATTACAGGCGGATTATTTACCATCTGAGCCACCAGGGAAGCTCACACACTACTATAATAAAACAGATAACCAACAAAGACCAACTTACAGCACAGGGAATTACACTCAATATTTTGTAACAACTTATAAGGGAAAAGAATCTGAAAAGACTATATTAATATATAACTGAATCATTGTGCTATACACCTGAAACTAGCATGACACTATAAATCAACTATACTTCAATTAAAAAATAATAAATCAATAACACTTTTCACTGTTGTTTAGTCCAGTATAGTTCATATCCTTCAATCTAAGATTTCTGAGGCAATTTTAAATATCTTCAATAATCAGGAATTCAACAGTTTGTGTTGTTCCTTATGATATTGTTGTTTATGTATTTTTATACTACAAAGAATTAAAAGCAATCAAAATTAAATTTACTCATTTGTTTGACTCAGTGCTAGGCACTGTTTGAGGTGCTAAGGACACAGTGTGTGTGTGTGTCCAGTTACTAATTCGCGTCTAACTCTTTGCAACTCTACGGACTGTAGCCTGCCAGGCTCCTCTATCCATGAACTTCTCCAGGCAAGAATACTGGAGTGCAGTAGCTTATCTCTGAAAATAAGTAGGAAGAAAGGGATAGAGGGAGGGATTGCCTTGTCTTTATGGAACTTAAAAGAGTTACTGACAGTGGGCTCATAAACACTAAATAATTTAAATGTATATTATGATGGATGCTGAAAAGTGATATGGGGAAAAATAAAAGCATGAAATGGGGATAGAGAAATGGCTGCAATTTTAAGTAGGTGACCAGGGAAGGCCTGACTGAGAAGATGACAACTGAGTAGAAACCTAAAGGACATGAGGGAGAAAGATAAGCAGATATCTGAGAAGAGAGCTGAAAGCAAAGGAAGAACCAGGGCAGAAGCCCTGAGAAAACTTTCCACAACACGTTCCGCAAAAAGCAAAGAGAGCGGGAAGGCTGAAGTAGAATGAACAATGGGAGGAATCATAAGATGACATGAGAGGCTTAACAGAGGCCGGATCATGTTGGGCCCCATAAGCCACCATCAGATCTCTGATTCTGAACGAAGCCTTAGACGAGCTCTGAGCAAAAGATAACACATGTTTTAATGGGATCTCTTGACTGCTCTGCTGAGATCAAACTGGAGATCAAGATGGGAAACAACAGCCATCATCCAGGCGAGGTCCTCTGGTGGTGTGGTCCAGCAGGCCAAGGGGTGAGAAGCTCTGACTCTGGCTCTTTGGAAGCAGAGACCAGAGAGTTTGCTAACAGATTGGATGTGAGACATGGGAGGACAAGAAGTCAGGGGAGACCCCAGATGTTGAGGCCTGAGTCACTGAAAGGGAGGACTTCTCAGTCAAAAAACTGGGGAAGACCACGCAGAAGCTGGAGTGGGCAAGAGCAGGGGCTCAGTTTCAGGCATGTCAGGTTTGAGACACTTACCCAAGCAGAGGCATCCAGGCTGTGCTTGTCACAAAGCCACGAGATGGCCACGCAGGAGATGGGAATTGAGAGAGGTCCATTGGCATATGGCATTTAAAACCAAAAAACTGTATGACATCACCAAGAGTGTGAGGAGGGAGGGTGACAGAAAAAATAAGGGGGTTAAGGATTGAAGCAGGGAAGTCCCAATGTAAAGAAATCAGGGACATGAGGAAGAACTGGCAAAGACTGAGAAGGGTTGCAGTGGAATAAGAAAAAACCAGGAGAACGTGTGATGCCTGAAGCCAAATAGGTGTTTCAGTGGTGACGGAGCAGTCAGCTTGATCCAGTGATATACCAAGGCAGGGAAAGGTGAGGAATGACCGATGAACTTATTATAGCAAAGAGGAGGTCACTGTTGACCTTGGAAAGGGCATTTGCAATGAAAGGCTGAAGTAAAAGGCTCATAAGTAGACAATGGCAGGTACTCAAATGATGCTATATTTTGCAATATATCATCTATTAAAATATTTTATAAATATTACAAAAAATACTTATAAAGAAGCATGAATATCATTGGGAAATGCTTAAATGAGAGAAAAAGATACAACATCTACATAAATTATGCACTCACTTATAGCTAAAAAGGAAAAGAAAATATATAGGTAGGAAGTATGCTAACACATTAATACTAGATATCCCTAAATGGGCCTCCCTGTTGACACAGGGGTAAAGAATCTGCCTGACAATGGAGGAGACACAAGTTTGATACCTGATCAGGAAGATCCCCTGGAAAAGGAAATGGCTACCTACTCCAGTATTCTTGCCTAAAAAATCCCAAAGACTGAGGAGCCTGGCGTGCTACAGTCCATGGGGTTGCAGAGAGTAGGCACAATTTAGCAACTAAACAATAACAAAGATGCCCTGCAGAAGCAGGAAGTTAGCAAGAGTTACAGTTGAAGAAATTCTAACAAAACAGATCCTTGGGTTTCAGACAATTAAACTGTATCCCTCACTTTATACCTAGGGCAGTGGTCTCCACCTTTAGCCTGCCTCATAATCCTGCAGAGGGCTGGTTGTGACAGATTGCTGGGCCTCAAACTCAGAGTTTCTGATTCAAGAGGGTGTGTACAGGATCCAATAACCTGCATTTCTAACAAGTGCCTGGGGAATATTGACAGTCCTAGTATTAGGATCATATTTTGAGAGCCATGGACTAAGGGGAAAGAATCTCATAAAAGTGAAGTTTTAAATAGGTTAAATAACATCCTAAATTCCAGAGCTGTAAATTGACTTGAGAATAAACTTCAATATATTCTGATCCCTGGGCTTTTGTTTCAGAGTCTTAAATCTGGTACAATTAAGAGAAGGTGTCAATTAGGATTAAATGTGTTATAAAGATCAATTCCTTTTTATAGCTGAAAAGAGTGGAAGTCACTCACTCTATGATATTTTCAAGGCAATGATTAGTGCCCCCAGAGAAGAGGACCTGTACCTTGCTCATTTCTAAAACCCCTAGAGTGCCTTAAACAAGAAGACAGTTAATCACCGTTTGCTGAATAGGATGAAATGCCTGCCCTAATGAGTCTATCTCATGTTGGGTGGGTTGGAGGGGCAGGTGTTCAGAGCCTCTGGTAAGGCATTCCTGCACCTCTGAGTGAATCATAAAATGGAACCGGCTCTGGGCATATGACTCAGACAAAGGCCCTCTTTCCTCTGGATGGATGCAGACCTGCGTCAGGGCAGCTGGCTGGGCACCCTGATCATTGCATGGACTCCCACTCTTATGTGGCCTGGGTGCAACTCACCCAGCCTTGCAGGATAGGTCTGTGTGTGTGAAGACTTTGTAGAACAGGGTATGGATGCCCCAGAGCAAGCAACAGGCTGGAACAGTGGAAAGTCTGTCTGTGTTTAGTACTCTAGGACGGGTTAGACGTGGTGGTTTAGTTGCAAAGTCAAGTCTGGCTCTTGCAATACCATGAGCTGCGGCCCACCAGACTCCTAAATCTCTGGGATTTCCCAGGCAAGACTACTGGAGTGGGTTGCCATGTCCTTCTCCAGGGGATCTTCCTGACCCAGGGATCCAACCTGCATCTCCTGCTTGGCAGGTGAATTCCTCACCACCCGGGCCACCTGGGAAGCAGGTCATAGGAGCTGATCCAGGAGTAAAAGGTTTCCTCTGGACGAGATGCTCTATCACCACCACCCACAGCCTCATACTCATGCTGTGGTCTCAGCTTAAAAATCTCTTCTTTGGGGAATCTCTCCCACCCCAACCAGACTAAAAAGGCTATACCCACTGCACACCCCCTGAACACAGTTCCTATCACAACTTACGACAAATGCGTTTACCTGATATACAGTGTCACTTTGAGTCTGCCCACATTAGATTATTTTATTCAACATTTTACTGCTAGTACCTGGTACATGAATACATAATAAATGTGTTTAATGTTGAAATATTACAAATAACTTCAATTAAGAAAGGAAAAAAGGGATAAGAATTATCCTTGGTTTCTTCAGGGGAGGCTTTCCCTCTTTGGGGAATCTCTCCCACCCCAACCAGACTAAAAAGGCTATACCCACTGCTCACCCCCTGAACACAGTTCCTATCACAACTTACGACAAATGCGTTTACCTGATATACAGTGTCACTTTGAGTCTGCCCACATTAGATTATTTTATTCAACATTTTACTGCTAGTACCTGGTACATGAATACATAATAAATGTGTTTAATGTTGAAATATTACAAATAACTTCAATTAAGAAAGGAAAAAAGGGATAAGAATTATCCTTGGTTTCTTCAGGGGAGGCTTTCCCAGTGGCTCAGATGATAAAGAATCTGCAATGTACGAGACCCAGGTTCGATCCCTGGGTTGAGAGATCCCCTGGAGAAGGAAAAGGCAACCCACTCCAGTATTCTTGTCTGAAGAGTCCCATGGACAAAGGAGCCTGGTGGGCTACAGCTCATGGGGTCGCAAAGAGTCAGACACAACTGACCGACTAACACTTTCTTCAGTGGGAAGGAGACAACCACCAAAATTTAACTTTTTTTGCAACAAGCAAGAATTATTCTAGGATCCAAGGCACTGCTGAAGAATACACTCTGATAGGAAAACGTGGCACTCTATACTATGCTCTGCTATTTCTATCCCTTGTGCTAAAATATGACACTTCACAGATCTGTCAACTCTTGGTTTTACATTGTAAATATTGATGGTGTGAATACTTGCTTGCATTTGCCTAAAACATGAGAAATGGTTCTGAGCATAAGAACTTGAAATGGAAAATTCACCTTCACAAGCATAACAGGCAAGATTAATTATGTTAACTGCTTGAAAACAGAAGCCAAGTCCTAACTTCTTCAGTGACAGCATGGCTTTAGACTCCCTAAGCCCTTAACCCACAGCCCATGACCTTCAGAGACTTCCTACAGAAAGGTTAAAGGTTATTTCTCAACTATTCCCATCAAAGTCTCAAAGAGAAAACAGGACCATTTACAAGTCTTCCGACCTTTGACATGGATGACTCAATTTCTTAACAAATCTTGAACTACCATAATGATAAAACTCTACTCCATTGCTATTGGGCTTCCCAGGTGGTGCCAGTGGTAAAGAATCCCCCTGCCAATGAAAGTAATCATCAGAAATGCAGGTTTGATCCCTAGATCAGGAAGATCCTGGGGAGGAGGGCACGGCAACCCACTCCAGTATTCTTGCCTAGAGAATCCCACAGACAGAGGAGCCTGGTGGGATCTAGTCTGTAGAGAGTCAGACACAACAGAAGCAACTTAGCATGCATACATGCCATCACTACTACCTCACCTGCCAGTTAGTACCAACCCACCACTCCACAGGAACCACTCGGGCAAGAGCACCAGTGAGCTAACTGTCAAATTCAAACTCGCTTTTCGGGTCCCATCTTATTTGAATTTCTTTGGACCACTGACACTACAATCAACCCCCTTCTTCATCAAAGGCACTCCTTTTCCCCCTAACTCCGCACTACTGTGTTTCCCTGAAACCTGCTATTCCTTATCTGTCTCCTTTGTGTACTTCTCAGTTTCTGCCCCCTTTAACATCAGTAAAACCCAAGTTCCATCTTTCACTTCTTGTGCTCACTCCCTGGATGATCTCATCCAATCCAGCAGGGTCAACCATGCCTTTCATTCAAGTGAGCTCCATGTCTCCACTCCAGCCTAGACCACGGCCCTGAGCCAAAGAGCCTGCCACCTGACTGCCTAGTGAACCCTTGAAAGGTCGGCTCTCCAGGACCAAGCTCCTTATCTCTTCCTCATACTCCTCCTCATGGAGGCTGGAGGCACCAGCCTTTAGACAAGGCAGAACCTTCCATTCCCTCACCCTCCACATCTACCCACAGGCAGTTCTACCTTCCCTCTTTCCACCTTCACAACTACTCCTCAACTGAGGTTCTGTCATCCTTTACCTGGACGCTTACAACTGCTCCTGGCAGGCTTCACCTCTTTCCATGTCCCACTCCTATGTGACCTCCATACTGTTGCCAAACTATATTTTATTACCCGTGATTTTTAAATCCTTCTATGGCTTCCCATAACCTACCAAATGAAGAGCAGCTTCTTAGCAGGATGGAAGGTCCTCTATGATCAGCGTCTGCCTGCCTCTGAGGTTCATCTCTCATCAGGCTCCTCATAGCATGCAGCACTCTGCTGCTGCTGCTGCTAAGTCACTTCAGTCGTGTCCGACTCTGCGTGACCCCATAGACGGCAGCCCACCAGGCTCCCCCGTCCCTGGGATTCTCCAGGCAAGAACATTGGAGTGGGTTGCCATTTCCTTCTCCAATGCATGAAAGTGAAAAGTGAAAGGGAAGTCGCTCTAGTTATATCCAATTAGAGAGGAACTGTTCTGAGCTGCTGCCATTTTCAATCTGCACTCTACATCAAAAATGTGTTCCCCCAAACTAGCCCAACCTCACATCTTACCCTTGTTTGCTTGGCAAATTCCTACTCATGTTTCCGGACTCCCTCACCTCTTCTGCAGGGCCTTTTTTGATCCTTCCCACTAGATTTACGGCCTCTTTCTTCTTTCATGGCAACAAATCACTTCACTGCAATTGTTAGTTTCCATATCTGACTCATCCTTACCCAATTAAATTTTACTTTTTTAATTTGGAATTTCACATCAGCTGACATTTTGCCTGGCACAGTAACGGTTTAAACTCAGTAATGGTGGAATAAAAACCATTGGCCAAAAAGTCATGATTCAATCAAGATTCAGAGAAGCCAGAAGAATTATATTATGTAGGACTGTAGAACAGTGTAGTAAGAATAAAGCGAGTCTGTGATTTAATTTTCCAAATTTAAATAATGCATACATAATTCAATTAGTTCTGTTCTTTTTATGCACTTTTCTCTCATGCACTCTCTCTTCTAATACCTTACTCCAACTCTGAATCATCTGTTGGCTTTTATCTTTTTGTTCCTCTGGCAGTCCCACTAATGAGTCAAAAATTCCATTGTATTCAATTCTTGGATAAGACTATTTTCTCTGAATCTCTGAAGTTTCTCTGTAGACCCTTCTTGAAACATCAGGATCGAGGTCTACTCAGCTGCTGCTGCTAAATCGCTTCAGTCATGTCCGACTCTGTGCGACCCCATAGACAGCAGCCCACCAGGCTCCCCCGTCACTGGGATTCTCCAGGCAAGAACACTGGAGTGGGTTGCCATTTCCTTCTCCAATGCATGAAAGTGAAAAGTGAAAGTGAAGTCACTCAGTCGTGTCCAACCCTCTGCGACCCCGTGGACTGCAGCCTTCCAGGCTCCTCCATCCATGGGATTTTCCAGGCAAGAGTACTAGAGTGGGGTGCCATTGCCTTCTCTGCTACTTAGCTAGCAATCTTCAATTTTCATGTATTTGTAAAGTTTCCTTTGACTCACACTTAATTTTAACTCATATTCATGCTCACAATTAGACAGAAAGATCTCTTTTTATCACTATCATTTTACAAGTGTAAAGCAGATACCCAGAAACCTAGAAGATACTTATCCTTTAAAGTTCCCCCATAAATAGTTTGAAGTAAATTAATTCTATATTTTCTGATGTTTAGTCCTCACTGTTTTTTGTTGTTGTTTTAATTTAAATGCCATTTATCAAAGTCACATCCTACTGGTGTCCTTCAACTGCTGGCACACTGACTGTACTTTTATTACTGTCTCCTCTTTCTGTCTGCACTTGTGCATCCACCCTACTGACTGGATCCCCAGCTGAGCATTCCAAAGTAATCACTTTTCTCCCCTTCTCTGTTCCATAATCAATGACTTTGACAAAGGAAGCTGTGTTATATGAATTTCACCCAGAGTCCAATCCTCTGCAGAGAATCTTAAGTAAAACTTTGCACGTATCCCAGCCACTCTCTTGTGAACTCAAGGGATCATAAAAAGATTCTTCCCAGGCCAGCTTTCTCTGTTTCTCCTCTGCCAAAACTAAGCAAGGAAAATGAGAGTCTATATGATTCAGTTAAACATGATGACTTCTTATAAAAACACTGATAAATGAGGATGAGGCTGAAAGTACTGGCAGCCATGAGGTTTAGAATTACCTGCAGATTTTCCCTTCGACATCCTCTCCTCGTCATTAAGAGCTGGCTTTAGTTTCCAGCCTCATATCCCTCCCTTTCACGGCTCTCACTGTCCTCCCCACCACGTGATGCTATCCCTTATGTGGGGCATTCCTTTTCTGTTAATAAAGAGTGGAAAGGGATCAACAGGCAGGAGTGGACACAAAACAGTTACTTTTTAGTGTTACATCTTTATTCACAAGGGTTTGGCCTACATTCCATAGCTGTAACTCACAGGAAGGCCCCTCCCCACACATAAGCACCAGCCAACTCTTACCCTCAAAGCCTGAAAAATTCCTCCATTCTCACATCCCTCTTAAAAACAAAGTTAGAAAGAAACAATAATCAATTCTATAAATTAGCTCAGTGGGTTAGCCAGAGGCCAAAGAGCAGATTCAGCCCCATGGCCCCACCAAAGGAACCCCTAACTCCCAGTTAAACATCTACTAACTGTTCGTCAGTCATCGGAACATAACTGGATCTGCGCATCACCGTTTCTAAAAACACAAGCCACAGGCAAGTTCAGGAGCATCCTCTTATAATTTTATTTATTCCCATCAATTCGAACTTGAAACATCAAGGAACTGAGTCAAGTGAAATTTGTAAACTCACTATAGTTAACTGAACACAGCCTTCTGGAACCTTCAGTCAACCCCCTGCCTCTGGTTTCACTGTATCCATTCTGTCTGGGTCTGCATGGGTAGAATATGTGCTCACCTAAAGGATCAGTCTAGTTCTAGTGGCCACCACCCCCTCACTAGCCCTCATTTTCACCTGTTTCAAGTAAAGCCTCCATTACTAAGAATTAATTTTACAAGAATCTGACTTTTCACTTCAGAAAAAAAAAAAAGTTTTGCATAATTGGGACTAGGGGCTGGAGGCAAGGTTTTAAGTTTGTCCTGTTACAACTACTCAATCTGAAGATGACCAAGAAGTGGACTTTCTCTGGAAGCCTGGAAGAATGGACTATTCCCAGGTGAAAGAACACAGATTAAACAACTAATTATCCTAATAAGCTCTGAAATTAAACACAGCTGTTAGCTGAGCTCTTGCCCTGATTTCCCCAGTTATAACACTACTGTGTGGTGGTATACATGCCTTTGATCTGAATCTCTTTCATTTCAGTCTGTCCTAGGACTGAAACTGTGGGAGAGGAAGGTGAAGTATATGGATGATGGATGAGGTCTAGAATGCAGATATTCTATAATTCGAGCCTGGGTAAAATTAAAAAGTGACACAAAGGAACAAGGTCTGGTCTTGCTTCCCAGAGGGGATATTAGCTAACCCATTTTTGTTACATTAAAATAAAATGACCCATCACCCTGATTCCTAGCAATCTTCCTAAAACAGTATTCACTCCTCACATCCTCCTCAACATAATCACTCAAAGTAGGTCAAAATGTTGCTTCCTTCCCCTCATTGATTTTCATTAAGAGGATGCACTTTCTGGAACACTAAAGGGAAAGATAAACACCCAGTACAGCTACCAATGACATCCCCTGCACATTTTTGGCGTTATTAAGTACAGTTCTCCCAAAAGCAGGAAAAAAAAAAAATCTCATCACTCCTATTTATCTTTCTTGGCTGTATATCAACGATAATCTCAAACTTCAAAATACACAGTAGTAGTGCTTCAGCCAGCTGATGAGCATCTCCCAAAAGGAGGACATTAACTCTGTCTTTTCTAATTTTCTAGATCACCAACCCACCTCTTCCCTAAGTACACATTCTTTTTCTTCCTAATTCACATCCATGTTTTGCCAAAAGGATGCCAAGTGACACCACACACTGGCTTGGCAAGTCCCCGGGGCCTTATCAGGACGCTGAGTGCAAAGGAAGGGGTTTGTAGACACTGGGGAGTGGCAAAGGGGGAGCTGGAAGCCCTCGGCGGCGGCAGTGCCGGCTTGCCAGACCCCACTGGCAGGGCTTCCCCAGTCCCCTGCCCTTGGTGAAAACTCCCCTCGGCCCCAGGTGCTCAAGCCTGGCACTCCAGGAAAGCGCCGCAAAGTCCTTCAGAGCCTCAGAACACACGAGTGCAGAAAGCATCCCCTCAAAGCCAGCAGAGCCACACGTCCTCTCTCGGCCAGCTTCTCGGGGCGGGCAACTTCATCCCTGGAAACGGACGAAAAGCCCGGTCCTCCCAGGAAGGAAGGAGGTGACAGAAGAGAGCAATAAATGGGCATGACCCTCATCCCTCACCCCCAGTCCCCCCCTCTCCCCCACCCCAAACTCCAGGCTTCAGAGCAGGTGCGGCTCACCTCCAGGCAAGGAGGAAGCGGGCGGCCGGAGGTGGAGGGCAAGTCCCCAGCCCAGGCCGCCTGGCAGCCGGCGAGTGCCCAGCAGCAGATCCAGGCGGGGCTCCAGGGCGGCGAGAGTCCGCTGCGGGGAGCCCTGGCCGGCCGCCCCCGGCCCCTCCCCCNATGAAATTTAGATCCAGGTTGCAAGGAGATCCAACCAGTCCATTCTGAAGGAGATCTACCCTGGGATTTCTTTGGAAGGAATGATGCTAAAGCTGAAACTCCAGTACTTTGGCCACCTCATGCGAAGAGCGGATTCATTGGAAAAGACCCTGATGTTGGGAGGGATTGGGGCAGGAGAAGGGGACAACCGAGGATGAGATGGCTGGATGGCATCACCGACTCAATGGACGCGAGTCTGAGTGAACTCCGGGAGATGGTGATGGACAGGGAGGCCTGGCGTGCTGCGATTCATGGGGTCGCATAGAGTCAGACACGACTGAGTGACCGAACTGAACTGAACTGAACTGTGACTCAGTATTCTCACTTACTTGATGAGAATAGTGACAATTCCTAACCCATAGGTGGTTATGAGGGTTGAATAAGTTGATACACTGTAAAGCACCCGAGAGTGCCTGACAAGGAGTAGATGTGGTAGGCGTTGAAAGCAGTAGTGAGGAATCATGGATGCTGCTGGTGTTATTTAATGGGGATAACTGCAAGCTTGAGCAAGTAAGCCCTTTTGTTCCTGGAATCTGTAGGATAACTGGGGTAGCCTTTTTCTTTCATTCAAAAACATGCTGAGTTGGGTGGTGGGCACCAAGTGGTGAGCAAGACGAACATTATAGCTTCCTCAGTGCTGATCATGCTTAACTATTTAATTATTCATTCTTCTTTTAATCTAGGGAAAGAATTCACAGGTTAGGCATGGCATGGTGTGCATTCAGTAGAATATAAGTCAGGAGTAAAGTTAAATTGTCTAGTGATCTCATTCCTATAATTAGATTCTTTTAGGGTTAGAGAGGAACAGGAATGAGCAAGCAGAAAAGGGGCAAAAGAGCTTCTTTCAGTAACACTGAATAATTTTTCATATATATTTACTAGCTATATAGTTCCTTCTCTTGTTGGTAAGTGAATTTTTCACTGACACTCTTTGACCATTTTTCTATTTAAGTTCAGTCTTTTTTATTGATTTGTAAGCAGTCTTTATAAGTTTTATATATTATACCTTTGCTTACCATATATGTCACAAATGCGCCTCTCAGTTTGTAGTCTTCTTTTTAATTTTGTTTCTGGTGACCTTTTCTGCAGAAGACTGTCATTTTTACATACTCAAATATTGCCACATTTCCTTTTGTGAGTTCTTCCTTTGTTTTATGCTCAGAGGTACTGTACCTTTGCAAGATCAAATAGATGCCTGTATTTTCTTATTGTGTTATTACTTTCTTTACATGTTTTTATTATTTAATCCATTTGGAATTTGAGTCAAATTACAGTATTATTTTTGTCACCTAAGTGGGACCTAACAACATGGTTAATGGATTGAAAACAATTTCTTTCCTTGTAAAAAATAGAAGTCATCCCAGTCACCTGACCTTATGTGACAATTAAAAATTCTCCTAAATGGGACATTTTGCCACTTTCAATAAATGATTTTCTCATAGAATTTTCACCTAGAGAAAACATGTTGACCTTAAGTAATTAATACCAGCATGAAGACTGGTAGAGAACGGAAAAATCTGAGAAAACTCTGTGGTTCCTTTGTACTTATTTATTTTAGAATTTAACTGCAGGTTATAAAAAATTCTCCTAAATGGGACATTTTGCCACTTTCAATAAATGATTTTCTCATAGAATTTTCACCTAGAGAAAACATGTTGACCTTAAGTAATTAATACCAGCATGAAGACTGGTAGAGAACGGAAAAATCTGAGAAAACTCTGTGGTTCCTTTGTACTTATTTATTTTAGAATTTAACTGCAGGTTATTCAGTTGATTACTGATTATGAAGTGACTTAGGAGCAGGAGCACTGATTATCTGATCAATCAATTCAGTTCAGTTCAGTCACTCAGTAGTATCCAACTGTTTGCAACTCCATGGACTGCAGCACACCAGGCCTCCCTGTCCATCACCAATGCCCAGAGTTTACTCAGACTGACTCATGTCCATTGAGTCAGTGATACCATCCAACCATCTCATCCTCTGTCATCCCCTTCTCCTCCCACCTTCAATCTTNCCAGTCCAGCATTTCTCATGATGTACTCTGCATAAACGTTAAATAAGCAAGATGACAATATACAGCCGTGACGTACTCCTTTCCCGATTTGGAACCAGTCTGTTGTTCATGTCCAGTTCTAACTTTTTTCTTGACCTGCATACAGATTTCTCAGGAGGCAAGTCAGGTGGTCTGGTATTCCCATCTCTCTCAGAATTTTCCACAGTTTATTGTGATCCACACAGTCAAAGGCTTTGGCATAGTCAATAAAGCAGATGTTTTTCTGGAACTCTTTTGCTTTGTCCATGATCCAGTGGATGTTAGCAATTTGATCTCTGGTTTCTTTGACTTTTCTAAATCCAGCTTGAATATGTGGAAGTTCTACATTCACATACTGTTGAAGGCTAGCTTGGAGAATTTTGAGCATTACTTTGCTAGCGTGTGAGATGAGTACAATTGTGCAGTAATTTGAGCATTCTTTGGCGTTGCCTTTCTTAGGTATTGGAATTAAAACTGAACTTTTCCAGTCCTGTGGCCACTGCTGAGTTTTCCAAATTTGCTGGCATATTGAGTATAGCACTTTCACAGTATCATCTTTTAAGATTTGAAATAGCTCAACCGGAATTCCATCACCTCCACTAGCCTTGTTTGTAGTGATGCCTCCTAAGGCCCACTTGACTTCACATTCCAGGATGTCTGGTTCTAGGTGAGTGGTCACACCATCGTGGTTATCTGGGTCATGAAGAAACTTGTTTCACAGTAAAATAATTAAGGCCAGTGTTCTTGGGTTTCACTAGTAATTCCACAAAACCTTCACTCAAAAGCACCCAACTTACAGCACAGCAGAATGATCCAAGTAACCAATTTACTGAGTGAGCTGAGAAATAATGCCTTTTGACATTAGGGTGGTATCCTTCAGTGTAAAATATACAATATTATCTGAACTAGTGACTAATATATGATGCTGTTTCTCCCCAAGTGAGACTCATATTAATATAAGAAAAAATTAATATATGATTATATACATAGAAGAATAAGGAAGAAACTGTGGGCAGGGACAATCATTTCCATTTCTGCAATTGCTTCTGAGATTATCTGTGGCATTGATCACTTTCTTCCTCCAAGTTTCATTCATGCTCAGACAGCTCCTCAGCTGGTCATGGTTCTTTGGCTAATAGGTTGATCAAAAGCCTAATCCCTGAGTAGGTCTGAACCTTGGCGATACTTGCTATATGGGGTTGCTGTGGTCTACCATTAACTTTCGGCACTGGATATCACAATACTAAGAGGTACTCCAGAGGAATTCCTGAGCTCCATCTTAGAAACTCATAGTTAACCACTCTAGTAAACTTTATTTTTCTTCCTGGTCCATTGGCAGGAGGAGCCCCAAAAGCCAAATGGCAGTCTTAACATCCCAATTTTCAGTTCAATTGTCTCCCTCAGTGGAATATTTATCCACTGAATACTAAGATCTAATCCCTGAGTAGGTCTGAACCTTGGCGATACTTGCTATATGGGGTTGCTGTGGTCTACCATTAACTTTCGGCACTGGATATCACAATACTAAGAGGTACTCCAGAGGAATTCCTGAGCTCCATCTTAGAAACCCATAGTTAACCACTCTAGTAAACTTTATTTTTCTTCCTGGTCCATTGGCAGGAGGAGCCCCAAAAGCCAAATGGCAGTCTTAACATCCCAATTTTCAGTTCAATTGTCTCCCTCAGTGGAATATTTATCCACTGAATACTAAGACCTTCAGGCTAGCAGGACTTGGACTTGGGAAGGAAAATTTTGTGCTTTGGTCATTCAGCATTGTATTGAGAAATACCACCCACATTGTACTCCTTGATTTCTGGACCAATATGTCCTGGTTTGGGGAGAAACAGCATCACCTATTTGTCACTAGTTCAGATAATATTGTATATTTTATACTGAAGAATACCATCCTAATATCAAAACACATTATTTCCCAGCTGATTCAGTAAGTTGGTTCCTTGGATCATTCTGCTATGCTGTAAGGTGGGGGCCTTTGAGTGAAGGTTTTATGGAATTACTAGTGAAACCCAAGAGCCTGGCCTTAATTATTTTGCTGTGAAATGAGTTTCTTGATAAAAACAATATTCTATGAGAACACATGGTATAATATGTGGTATAATAAGGTATAATAAGGCAAGATGTAAATAAGGCATTAAGTCAACAGACTCAGCAAAATGGCCCAGGAAAACAAACCAGAACCAGATTGTGTTTACTCCAGTGAGGACAGAATACTGTTCACTCCATAATGGAAAGAACTCAATATAATCAACAGCAGGTAGGCTGCCCTCTCATTGTTATACAATATGGAGAGCTTTCTATTGGTCTCTACATCTGGCTGATTGCATTTAGCCATAGTGTGAGAGCCAGGTCAACCTCAGAGAGAGGCAATCAATTTCTTTATGGAGGCATATCCAATCATCATCGCTGCTATGATGCACTATTGTTTATAAGCTCATTGACACAGTAAGGTCCCTAGGGAAAGAAGCTGACTGACATCAATGGTGAGTCATCTGGTTTACCTGGTCATTGAACATGTGGTGAAAATTCACATGGGATACAGGCTAGGCCCATTTCAAGAGATACATTCACATAATTCTTCCCAAATCCTCCTTATCAGCAAACCTCCAATCCTATTCTTTCCAGATTCCTTCACCAAATGGCCAAACTTTTAGCTATTACCTGTGAGCTGGTGCAGAGCTGACATTATGTCACCTTCCTGGTAAAGTTCACCATAAGGATTGTACCCACTGGAGGAGTTCCCTTCATTGTCCTTCAGAGCCACTCATGATTTATTTGTTAATCAATATAAAAGCAGAGTATTGGTCCTTGAGTTTTTCAGCACATAATTCAAAGGGCAGGAGGCATGAACTAAAAAATCAAAGAAAAGTTAAACCATTTGGAAGCAGAATATTATGCTGAGTTAGATAAATGTCAATACAATTTTTTTTCTGTACATACTTTGTTCCAAGAATCCTCTGCCCTCTGCAATAACCAGCTTGTCTGTGAACCATATACTCAATATTTGCATGCCTATTAGCTAATATTGATATTAGGTGAACAGGAACATTGCTAGCAACTAAAGCTGAGCCATCAGAAATCCTGTGACCTGACAATTCCTTTATCATTTTATCCACTTCCCTATTCCAAAAGAAACACAAGTATGATTGGCATGCACAGATTCTGCAAATCCATTTACCCAGATAAGAGCAGGGAAGGAAATAAATTCTAGCCCCTTAAAGATCAGGGATATGCAATTTTTATTTCATGTAAGTGACTTCAGTCAAATAATTTGGAAGAAAAGACTAGGTGAGTGGATGCAGATTTTTTTTTAAGGTTTTAAATGTTAAGCACTGTAAAGAAGTCAACAACTGAACCTCAGGAAAGGATTGGCCTTTAAAGATCACTGAGCCAAATCCCATCTCAAATCCCTGAATCCTCTTGGCAAGTCTCCCTCAAATGACTTTTCAGACTTTAAAAAATTTTTCAGTGACTGAAAAGTCACTACCTTTGCAGACAGTCATGTAAGGAAGTCTTTCTTCAGGGGAGCAAAACATCTGTGTCACAGTCACAGTTCTAACTCTGGCCCAAACAGGGCCAGCCCCATTCCTCTTTCAGTGACAACCCTTCCAATATCTTCTTCTATCATAATCTTCTTTTCTCCAAAATAAGTGTCCCCCATTTCTTCCACATTTTTTCACATGATCTGACTTTACACTCACCTCAATTTTCCAATATTCCTCTTGAAAGTATACATTTAAACTGAAGTAGTAGCATAGATTTAGTATCCAATAGAGTAGAAGTCTCAGTTCAGTCACTCAGCCGTGTCCGACTGAGTGAATCGCAGCACGCCAGGCCTCCCTGTCCATCACCAACTCCCGGAGTTCACTCAAACTCACGTCCATCGAGTCGGTGATGCCATCCAGCCATCTCATCCTCTATCATCCTTTTCTCCTCTTGCCCCCAATGCTACCCAGCATCAGAGTCTTTTCCAGTGAGTCAACTCTCCGCATGAGGTGGCCAAAGTACTGGAGTTTCAGCTTTAGCATCATTCCTTCCAAATAAATCCCAGGACTGATCTCTTTAGAATGGACTGGTTGGATCTCCTTGCAGTCCAAGGGACTCTCAAGAGTCTTCTACAACACCACAGTTCAAAAGCATCAATTTATTCTAGAGAGACTATAGTTTTTTCAACTTCATGTCCAGGTGGATTTTTCTGAAAGGTGCACCAATGTTCACTCTGATTGCTAATATTCACCAGGAGCTCACAATGTGCTAAGTACCTTGAAGAGGGCCTCATATGCATCATCTCATTTAATTTTCCTGACAACCACCTGTGAGAAAGGCACTATTTTTATGCCACTTGCAAATGAGGAAAATGAGGTTTAGAAAGAATAAGTACCTTGAAAAGGAAGTGAAAGTGTTAGTTGCTCCGTCGTGCCAAACTCTTTGGGACCCTATGGACTGCAGCCCGCCAGGCTTCTCTATCCATAGGGTTTTCCAGGCAAGGATACTGGAGTGGTTTGCCATTTCCTTCTCCAGGGGATCTTCCTGACCCAGGGATTGAACCCAGATTTCCTGCACTACAGGCAGATTCTTTACCAACTGAGCTACCAGGGAAAGACTTAAATGTGAGTAAGTGAGTGAAAGTTACTCAGCTGTGTCTGATTCTTTGTGACTTCATGGACTATACAGTCCATGAAATTCTCCAGGCCAGAGTACTGGAGTCGGTAACCGTTCCCTTCTCCAAGGGATCTTCCCAACCCAGGGATCGAACTCAGGTCTCCCACATTGCAAGTGGATTCTTTACCATCTGAGCCACCAGGGAAGCCCAAAGTACCTTCAGTTCAGTTCACTTCAGTCACTCAGTCGTGTCTGATTCCTTGCGACCCCATGAATCGCAGCACACCAGGCCTCCCTCTCCATCACCAACTCCCGGAGTTCACTCAGACTCACATGCATCAAGTCAGTGATGCCATCCAGCCATCTCATCCTCTGTCATCCCCTTCTCCTCCTGCCCCCATATGAGCCACCAGGGAAGCCCAAAGTACCTTCAGTTCAGTTCACTTCAGTCACTCAGTCGTGTCTGACTCCTTGCGACCCCAGAGCCTCCCGTAAAGTCAGAGGTGTAGGTGAGAGCATATAACAGACTCTGGTTTTGGGGGTAGATGCTTGGGAACAGGGGGTTTCCTGAGGCTTGATCACACCTTTGCGTATGTCAAGCCTCCTTCCTCATGACCTTTGCCATGGGCGGAGTTCCTCACGCTGGCCCCCGGCACCCAATCCCACATTTCTTAGAAGTATTCAGTTGCAAGCAGCATTTTGGCACTGCGGCCTGCTTGAATGGGCTAAGTGATCCTTCCTGGGCAGCCCTTCTCACTGATTCTCCCCTACATTTTTTTGTGTCTGTGTGGCCTTGGATTGGTTTGTGGGTTCTTTGTTCCCCAACTCTTAATTGAATCTGGTCCCTCAGCAGTGAAAGTTTGGAGTCCTAACCACTGGACCGCCAGGGAATTCCCTCCCCTACAGTTTTATATTTTTCTGAGTGTGAACGTCACCCATATTTACTGGAGTCCTGTGGTCTACCCATCTATGTACTGTGCTGAGGATACAGTGGTGACCAAAATGTGAACTCTGTGGTCAAAGATGGAGTTCATATACTGGAAGTTTTAGAAGCAGACTCAAGTCTTAGAATACGTACTTCCCTGAGTACTTAGAATACGTGAACTTCCCTGCTGCCTTCATTTTTGTTGTTGTTGTTGTTGTGGACAAGCTGACACATGGAGAACCACAAATAAGTCTGCGAGTCACTGATTTGACTATTTGTGATAAGGATCCTCTGCTATAGACAAAATGAGAAAGGATATTTCAACTCACCTTTTCCTTCTATATCCTCACCCCATACTTGGCACGGTGCTGTCAGTGTTCATTGTCACAGTACCCCTGCTCTAGAACCCAGCTTGTTCTTGGGTGGAAATCTAGTCACTTTTGGAGAGCCGTTAAGTGTAAGTGAAAATCGCTCAGTCATATCTGACTCTTTGTAACCCCATGGACTGTACAGTCCATGGAATTCTCCAGGCCAGAATACTGAAGTGGGTAGCCTTTCCCTTCTCCAGGGGATCTTCCCAACCTGGGGAAGATCTCCCACATTGCAGGCAGATTCTTTACCCACTGAGCCACCAGGGAAGTCCAAGAATACTGGAATGGGTAGTCTATCCCTTCTCCAGGGAATCTTCCCAACCCAGGAATTGAACCAGGGTCTCCTGCATTGCAGGGGGATTCTTTACAGCTAAGCTACCAGGGAAGCCCTAGCAATTTGTAAATCCTCTCACTGATCTTGTTCCCAAGGGCCATAATGACTAAATTGGGTGACAGAATGAGATCCATGGTAGTTTGTCACTTTAATGGGAGACATATCCTGACTTTGCAGTGACTTGGAAGTCTTCCTTAAAGCACAGAACACATCTTGGGGATGGGAGCTGGTTTGCACGGAATGTTTAAAATTCCGGTGGGTGCCAAAGAAATGCTCAGTGGAGGGACTGCCTGATTTCGAAATTGCCAACCTGCTTGCCTCACTGGTAAGTCTTCTGATTTTTAGCAGCAGTCTCCACTGCTTATTGTGGAGCCCATCATTAAGCAGCGAGAGGCTCAGAATTCTCACCTATAAAACTGGGATCATTTGTACTGAAGAATTTATTTACAGGGAAACAGTACAGAAACAGACATAGAGATAGACTTATGGACATGGGGAGAGGGGAGAAGAGGATGAGATGTATGGAAAGAGTAACATGGAAACTTACATTATCATATGTAAAATAGATAGCCAACGGGAATTTGGGAATTCGCTGTATGGCTCAGGAAACTCAAACAGGGGTTCTGTATCAACCTAGAGGGGTGGGATGGGGAGGGAAATGGGAGGAAAGTTCAAAGAGCGGGGATATATGTATACCTTTGTCTGATCCATGTTGAGGTTTGACAGAAAACAACAAAATTCTGTAAAGCAGTTACCCTTCAATAAAAAATACATAAAAAATTGGAATCTTTTGATGAACCTCTGAGTGGTTTTGATGACTGAATAACATCTGTGAAGTGACTAAGAACAGAGTCTGCCCTTAGTACACACCAGCCTCTCTTATCTCTTAACATGGAAGACTTTTCTTATTCCCTGTTGTTGTGTTAGGACTCTTTGCGACCCCGTGGACTGCAGTCCACCAGGCTCCTCTGTCCATGAGATTTTCCAGGCAAGGATACTGGAGTGGGTTGCCATTTCCTTCTCCAGGGGATCTTCCCAACCCAGGGATCGAACCCGGGTCTCCTGCACTGCAGGCAGATTCTTTACTGACTGAGCTACAAGTTTAGAAACACGAGTTTATAGTATTTTTAAGTTACAGTAGTTCATATTTATTAATAATGAATCCACAGTGTATTTCAGGTACCATAGATTGAGTTCTTCTTGATTTATAAACTGATATTATCTAGTTGTTGGGGTTTTCCCATATGGCTTAGGACACTGTTGAAGCAAATCTGCAGTTATTTAATTAATGAATATTATTATTTTACTTGTACAGTCCTCAGTACTAAGTACGAGAATGAAGTTCTCTATATAAATTATACCATTTACTCCTTACTCTTTACAGTGCTAAAGCACACAGAAAGGTCAAGTAATTTGTTCAAGGCCAGACTGGAGGGTTCTGAGCGCTGCTCTTTCCCTTTAGTATGTATTAAATCACTGAGAAGCGGGTCCCTCGGAGTGCAGACGTCAGTGCTTTGTGGGTGGAATCACGTGCCTGACCGTGACTCATGCTCGGTGTTAAGTGCAGAGCTAGCACAGCTCACTCAGGAGCACTGCACTTTACTTGTGTTCCTGCTGGGCCCTTCCTGTAGTCTGTCCTCTCTCTAGTTCTTAGCGGCCTTGGAGGAAGCAGTATAGCTAGTGGTTAAGAGCCCAGGGCTCTGAAATTGGACAGCCTGGAATTAAATCCGAGCTCTGTCAGTTACAAGCCAGGTCAGCTAGAGCAAGTTACTTATTTCTTTGTCTCAGATTCTCATCCATAAATTGAAGATAATAAATAGTACTTACTTTAAAGAGTTGTTGTGAGGATTAATAGAGTATACACACACACACGGGCTTCCTAGGTGGCTGGCTCAGTGATACAGAACCCACCTGCCAAGCAGGAGATGCAGGGTCAGTCTCTGGGTTGGGAAGATTTCCTGGAGAAGGAACTGGCAGCCTACTCCAGTATTCTGCCCTGGGAAATCCCATGGACAGAGGAGCCTGGTGGGCTATAGTCCATGGGGTTGCAAAAGAATCAGACACGCGGTAGCCACTAAACGATAACACACACACACCCCCCGTACTTGAGGTGTTTAGAACAGTTCCTGGCACATAGTGAGTATTCTGCAGTGTTTGCAGTTGATAATGAGACGACGGTGTTCTTTGAGCATATCTGTGGGCCATTTCATTTTTGTCTTCGTATTCTGCACAAGGTCTGCCCCAGTGTTCTACATATGGTGGGCATTCCATAAAGGTCTGTTGACGAAATGGATGGATGTGGCTGGGTAGAGTGGTTGAATGCATGACTAGTTCTTTTTTGCCCTGAAGTGGTATTTGCCTCTTTGAAATAAGGTCTCTGTTTAGTTTCTGATTCAAGATTGAATAATTAGAAGTTGACCCAGAAGAGTTAAAATTATTTGTCAATCACAAATAGTTATTAAGTGCTTACTGTGGGGTGGGCACAGGCTAAATATTTTATGATTAACTTACAGAGCCTTTCAGAGCCTTGTGAAGCAGGTACCATCCCATTTTACAGATAGAAAGTTTCATGTTGCATTGCGTTGTGCATGCTTAGTTGTATCTGACTCTGAGACCTTATGGGCTGTAGCCCGCCAGGCTCCTCTGTCCATGGGATTTTTCAGGCAAGAATACTGGATTGGGGGGCCATTTCTTCCTCCAGGGGACCTTCCTGACCCAGGGATCGAACCTCTGTCTCTTGCACTGGCATCTGGCTCCTTTACCACGGAGCCACTTGGGAGCATTCACTTTTATCCCTGTAGTTAAGAGGTAGGCCTTTGAATCAGGGGAAACTGTGAAGCCCGCATCACCAACAGAGCTGTCATCTCAGCTCTGCGATGTGTGACCTTTAGCCTGGAGTAAAGCACTCATAGACAGTTGTATTATCTGTTATTATTACAGCTTCTCTGAGGCAGAATCATAAACACCAGTACTACTTGAGTACAAGTGTGAGAGCCCTGGATATTTGGTGTTTATCATATCAGAGCAAGCATGTCATGGGTGTACAAACTACATATTCCTTTGTTGAAAATTCTGGCTTTGGGGAAAGTCTTCATATTGAAGCTTAAATTTTAGTACTTAAGTTTAAAATTATTTTCTATGTGATGTCTTTGCTGGAAATGGAAAAATGCTGTCCATGGCTCTCAGTAGTACTTAAAATGAGTTAAGTGTGGAGTTGTCTTCATTTTCTCTTTCCTAGGTTAAACTCTCTCTTTGGGTTTCATACTTCTCATCCCTGTGGATTTCATTTACCTTTGGTTCTTTTCTGGTTTTGTTTTCAGTTTTCCCCAGAAGTATTAAGAGCCCAGCATTAGTCACTCTGAGCCTGGCTGATATTTATTACGACCTGAGGTAGTATATCCTCCTTCACAATCAAAGTCTGCGAGGTGACGATGCCTCTCCTGTGTAAGGAGAGGACGCCTCCCCTGTGTGAGGCGATGCACAGTCCCACTGGTTGGAAAGATCCACTGGAGAAGGAAATGGCAACCCATTCCAGTATTCTTGCTGGAGAATTCCATGGTCAGAGGAGCCCGGTGGGCTGCAGTCCATGGGTCATAAAGAGTCAGACACGACTGAGCGTGCACACACAGAATGTGCATATCCAGTATGGAGAACATATACTCGAGAGGCAGGAAGCAGTCGTTCCACATTCTGCCTGGCACACTGTATGGAAAGCTGTGTGTGTATATACATGTGTGCAAACGTGTGTGTGTGTGTGTGCGCCCGTGCGTGTATGTGCACGCATGCTGTCAGTACAATTCTGCTGGCTTGTACTGGGAAAGGCCTGTTCTCCATTTTCCTGAATGGCTAACTCCTCTTTGCTCACAGTATGTGAGATGAAAATATTATGCTTGTTGCCAATTTCCTTTTGATTAGCTTTGTATCTAGGGTTGCAAGTTTTCCTTTGGACTATTTTTTTTTCTGATTATTTTCTCACCAGTGGTTAGGAATAGAAATGGAAGGAGGCCAGGAAATGACGTATCTGGAAAGGAGTCTTCTCCCCACCCCTAAGTACAGGCACATAAACAGGAAGAAAAACGAACAGCAACTAACTTTTGATTCCTTGGCTCGAGTATAGTGTTTTATTGTGCCACGTAGAAGAAGATTTATGGAAATATATGTCAGAGTGATAGCCAGCTGGCTATCTGAAGTGAGTATCAGCTTTCTGGAAGCAGTAGAGACATTTTCCTGTCAGTTTATTGCATTTTTTTAGAATTGCCTGACTGCTAGAGAGTGTTTCTCTTGCCACAGTGCTGCAATAAAAGTAAACACATACATTTCTAAGAAACAGATTATTAGAGAGTTTCTTTGAGGTGTTTAAATAAAGAGCATTTGTTACATGCACCAAGCGTTTGATTCTTAACTCTTCCCAATGGAGCAGCCTCGTGCCTCTCAAACATCACTTAGCCCTGAAGGAATCTAGAGAAACTGAGAGGCAGCCGCTGCTGGACCTGCCCTTCTCTGGTAAACTGGAGACCCGGCTGACACGTGAGGCAGTTACTGTCAGGCCCAGGAACACAGGCAGCCGGACTTTGATCCGTGAGAGAAGAGTCGCAGGAAGTGAGACCCACACTTGCCCTAGTTTTCTGCTGGAGCACATTCCCTGTTGTTGTGTGTTTTCCTTGGTCTGAGTACCAGGAGCCTATTGCAGCCTGGTGGTCTCCAGAATTCAGGGCTGTTGAAGAGGCTGAAGGTTGTATGGCAGGCTGCTAGGGAGGAGGGAGCTGTAAGAGGGGAATGCAGCAGCTGAGATGTGCAGCCATACAGGTTGAGACCTAGAAGAGAGCAGCTTCTCCCAAGTGGGAAAGAGAGCGGCCCTGGCGGGGGTCACGCAGTGTGGAGAGAAAGGGAGAGTTCTGGGTCAGCCAGCGTGCAGAAACCTCGCTGAGCACCTTACCCGTTCCCTTGAGACACCAGAAAGCCCACGTCTAGGGGTTAAGGGTCACGCATTAGGACTGAGGACATAACTCACAGGCCCATCTTAACCAATTATACAGCCAAACCTGACGGGACTGAGAGGATCTGCCAGTGACTTAGCTGCCATCGGCTCCATTGGCGTGTGGTAGCCAGGGTGGTGAAGTTCAGGCCAGGCAAGGGTCACCGAGGAATGCTAAATCTAAGGGGAAATTTGACAAAGGCAAGATGTGTGCATGGTCTGAAAACATCTCCCCACGGATTGCTTATTATAAGAGAAAAAGCAATTTTTCTGGGGAGAAATTGGACAGCACTTGGCTCGGGGATCGAAATTTATATTGCCGGGGAGGGGCACATAGACGGCACATCCTTCCAGCTATGACACCAGGAGAAGAAAACGTCACCTCTGTAGTTTTCTGGCTGATAACGCACAAGGTGAATTGAATCATGAGGAAATGTCAGACAAGTCAAAATGGAAATGTTTTGTTAATATAAGAAAAGGAAAGTGAAAGTTGCTCCGTTGTGTCCGACTCTTTGCGACCTTACAGTCCATGGAATTCTCCAGGCCAGAATACTGGAGTGGGTAGCCTTTCCCTTCTCCAGGGGATCTTCCCAACCCAGGGATCAAACCCAGGCTCCTGTACTGCAGACAGATTCTTTACCAGCTGAGCCACCAGGGAAGCCCAAGAAGACTGGAATGGGTAGCCTATCCCTTCTCCAAGGGATCTTCCTGACCCAGGAATCAAACCGGGGTCTCCTGCACTGCAGGTGGATTCTTTACCAACTGAGCTATCAGGGAAGGGGAGGACTATATAGTCCCTTGGACTGCAAGGAGATAAAACCAGTCAATCCTAAAGGAAATCAACCCTGAATATTCGTTGGAAGGACTGAGGCTGAAGCTGAACTTCCAATATTGGCTACCTGATGTGAGAAGAGCCAACTCATTGCAAAAGACCCTGATGCTGGGAAAGATTAAAGGCAGAAGGAGAAGGGGGTGACAGAGATGAGATGGTTGGATGGCATCACTGATTCAGGGGACATGAGTTTGAGCAAACTCTGGGAGATTGTGAAGGACAGGGAAGCCTGGCATGCTGCAGTCCAAGGGGTCACAAAAGAGTCAGACACAACTGAGTGACTGAATAACGACAATAAATATTCTTCTGAAGTATCAGTATCATAAAAGATAAAAAAGAGCTATATGTCTCAGATTAATGACCGCTAAATGCAATATCTTACCCTGGACTGGATCCTGAATTGGAGGAGAAAGAAATGCTGTATAGCACATTATTGGGTTAACAAGATGGTTGCCAATTATTGTATCAATATTGAATTTACTAAGATTGATACTAACATTATGGTTATATAAGAATATGCCTATTCTTAAGAAATAAATTCTGAAGTATTTAGCACCATGATGTATGGAACTTTTTCCCAAGTGGTACAGAAACAAAACAGTGTTGAGTGAATGTAGGTATCTGTAGAGAGATTGAGGATTCTATGTGTTAAATGTTAATAGTAGGTGAATATTTGGGTAAAGAGTACATGGCATTCTTGATATTATTATTATTTTACAACTTTTCTCTACACATGAATTTATTTCAAAAAAGAGAGAGAAAGAGAAACAAAGCCTAGCAATTCTATGACTTAAAGAGAAAAAAAGGTATGTGGAAAAGATACTTGTGTTTCTTACCTATCTTGTGAATTTTCCACCCTTTGGGTTGTCTCTGGTAAATAAACATTTAATTCTATGGCAGTGTCTGTGTCACTCAGCCGCTGCTGCTGCTGCTAAGTCGCTTCAGTCGTGTCCAACTCTGTATCACCCCGTAGACGGCAGCCCACCAGGCTCCTCTGTCCCTGGGATTCTCCAGGCAAGAACACTGGAGTGGGTTGCCATTTCCTTCTCCAGAGTGTCAGTTAGCAGGCAAAGGCATTTCTATATCTATTGGCTAAGAAAGTATATGTAGTACAAGAAGAAATAATAGTGCTGCTTTTCAAATGGAAACCATTGAATCATTTGGTTCCCTGGAAGAGATTGGAATCAGGAGTCATTCAGTTTGGTTCACTTGCTCAGTCGTGTCCGACTCTTTGCCACCTCAGGGACTGCAGCATGCCAGGCCTGCCTGTCCATCACCAACTCCTGGAGTTTACTCAAACTCATGTCCATTGAGTCGGTGATGCCATCCTAACATCTCATCCTTTGTTGTCCCCTTCTTTTGCCTTCAATCTTTCCCAGCATTAGGATCTTTTCCAATGAGTTAGTTCTTTGCATCAGGTGGTCAAAGTATTGGAGTTTCAGCTTCAGCATCAGTCCTTTCAATGAATATTCAGGACTGAGTTCCTTTAGGATGGACTGGTTAGATCTCCTTGTAGTCCAACGGACTCTCAAGAGTCTTCTCCAACACCACAGTTCAAAAATACCAATTCTTTGGTGCTCAGCCTTCTTCACAGTCCAACTCTCACATCCATACATGACTACTGGAAAAACCATAGCTTTGCCTAGACGGACCTTTGTTGGCAAGGTAATGTCTCTGCTTTTTAATATGCTGTCTAGGTTGGTCATAATTTTTCTTCCAAGGAGCAAGCGTCTTTTAATTTTGTGGCTGCAGTAACCATCTGCAGTGATTTTGGAGCCCCCAAAAATAAAGTCTGTCACTGTTTCCACTGTTTCCCCATCTATTTGCCATGAAGTGATGGGACCAGCCATGATCTTAGTTTTCTGAATGTTGAACTTTAAGCCAACTTTTTCACTCTCCTCTTTCACTTTCATCAGAGGCTCTTTAGTTCCTCTTCACTTTCTGCCATAAGGGAGGTGTCATCTGGATATCTGAGGTTATTGATATTTCTCCAGGCAGTCTTGATTCCAGCTTGTGTTTCATCCATCCCAGTGTTTCTCATGATGTACTCTGCATATAAGTTAAATAAGCAAGGTGACAATATACAGCCTTGACATACTCCTTTCCCAATTTGGAACCAGTCTGTTGTTCCATGTCCAGTTCTAACTGTTGCTTCCTGACCTGCATACAGATTTCTCAAGAGGCAGCTCAAGTGGACTGGTATTCCCATCTCTTTGAAGAATTTTCCACAGTTTGTTATGATCCACACAGTCAAAGGCTTTGGTGTAGACAATAAAGCAGAAGTAGATGTTTTTCTGGAACTCTCTTGCTTTTTGATGATCCAGTAGATGTTGGCAATTTGATCTCTGGTTCCTCTGCCTTTTCTAAAACCAGCTTGAACATCTGGAAGTTCCCAGTTCACGTATTGCTGAAGCCTGGCTTGGAGAATTTTGAACATTGCTTTGCTAGCATGTGAGATGAGTGCAACTGTGTGATAGTCTGAGCATTCTTTGACATTGCCTTTCTTTGGGATTGGAATGAAAACTGACCTTTTCCAGTCCTGTGGCCACTGTTGAGTTTTCCAAATATGCTGGCATATTGAGTGCAGCACTTTCACAGCATCATCTTTCAGGATTTGAAATAGCTCAACTGGAATTCCATCACCTCCCCTAGCTTTGTTCTTAGTTATGCTTTCTAAGACCCACCTGACTTTGCATTCCAAGATACCTGGCTCTAGGTAAGTGATCACACCATCGTGATTATCTGGGTCATGAAGGTCTTTTTTGTGTAGTTCTTCTGTGTATTCTTGCCACCTCTTGTTAATATCTTCTGCTTCTGTTAGGTCCATACCATTTCTGTTCTTTATTGTGCCCATCTTTAAGGAGTCATAGAGCGTTCCAGTTCCTACTCTGATGCTTGCCAGCTGAAGGGTCATTGAGAAGTTCCTTAACCTTGGAATATTCGACCACTGCATTTTACAGTAATATTTGCCTAGCCTCAATATCTTACAACTTCAATGAGAAAATGCATGTGAAAACTTTTTGTAAATAATAATGGTTTCTTCTACAAATGTAAAATTACCATTAAGAGTTTAGTTAAATATGAAAATTACCTTGGACCAAGGTAAAGACTTTCCTTAATTCAGGTGGCCTTTCTTCCTTTTAAATGTCAAGAATGATTTTCCTACTCTGATGCTTGCCAGCTGAAGGGTCATTGAGAAGTTCCTTAACCTTGGAATATTCGACCACTGCATTTTACAGTAATATTTGCCTAGCCTCAATATCTTACAACTTCAATGAGAAAATGCATGTGAAAACTTTTTGTAAATAATAATGGTTTCTTCTACAAATGTAAAATTACCATTAAGAGTTTAGTTAAATATGAAAATTACCTTGGACCAAGGTAAAGACTTTCCTTAATTCAGGTGGCCTTTCTTCCTTTTAAATGTCAAGAATGATTATACAAGAGTGTTTTTTTTTTTCCCCCCAGACTTTTTCGTTCCTTCTGGGTGGCTCGTTTCTAATTCCCTGCCTTTATTATTCTAGGCAAAGCTGCCGTGACAAAAGGAGAGGTGTAATTTCTGAATTTCAAGAACAGTGAAGTAGGAGATGGGAAAGCGCGTATAAAAGGACACGTAAGTCAAACTGAGTGTTTTCAGCATCCGTCCTCAAACATCTCGGAATCCCTCCTGCTTAGTTCTGCAGTGGTCTGTGAGGCTCTGATGGATGGAGGGATCTTTCCGGTCTTCAGCCCCAGATCAAAATCAGCCAAGGACAGGCCAGGGTGGTTTGCGGGAGGAAGGAGAAAGGTTTGAAGAGGCCACTTTACTCACTGGGAGTGGAAGGCAACATGGGCCAGGGTGGGAGAAACACACAAAGGGCACCGGAACACTGTCTCTCCGAGTCATTGCAAGTGACAGAAAAGGGCCTTGCCGGATCAGAAAGCTCCAGGGAGGCCTGGGGGACTCATTTCCTCTAATCAGAATTGCCCTTGGGTTGCAACTCCTTATCCAGGAAGATTACATTTACCGGGTCTCTCCTTCTCTGGAGTTGAAGACTCTAGGCCAGCGCTTCTCAGACATGAGATGAAGAATTTGCCCTAGAGCTAAATGTGGAAACTTCTTCACTTCTTTTCAGAGGTAGTCTGTCTACCAAAAGTAAAAGTCAGTTGAGCTGAACAGTGCTGTTTGTAGTGGTAGTTGACTTCCATTCTGGCTCATAATGCTACCATGTCCATATATATATATCCAAACAAAAATTGCCTGGTTTCACTTGTTTTTCATCTTGATGAGAATAGTATATTGCATGTGATATTCTGCAGCTTTCATTTCTTTCACTCAGTTGTACTTTTAAGATTCACTTGTTGCATGTAATAGTAGTAAATGAATTTTTATTGTTAAATAAAATTCTACTCCAAATATCTATCATTGTTTATCTGTTGCTCCATTTCCTTCTAACGTTTGGTATTTTGTTGCCATTCTAATGAGTATAAAATAGTATATCATTGTGGTCTCAATTTACACTTTCTAATGAATGGCGAGATTGAGCAGTTGTTTTTTTTTTTTTTAAGTGTCCTTTGGGGAGTAGAGTTTATGACTTTAATGTAGAGAAATTTTTCAGTCTTGAAGTTTTCTTTCTTTTTTTTTTTGGTTTTGTTTTTTGAAAATAGTCTAGCAGTTTCACTTTCAATTGTGTTGGGGTTTCATTGCTCATCTTCATTCTTTTTGACTGAAGTTTTTGTTGATTTGTGTTCTCACATATTATATCCTTACACGTTTACTTGGGTTCTTTTTCTAGTCCTTCTGTTGAATATTTACTTCCTTGGAAGGTGGAATCGCTACTTTTAGAATAGCTCCCAAGAACAGAGTCTATTTTCTGCTAAAGTATCACTTTTCTTTTTAGCCAGAATCCTAGATATGTGGATCTCTGACTGAAGATGCCCTTCTTCCACATGTGGAGTACAGGAAATAGATATTTACTGCTGTGAATTAGAGACATCATCTCTGTAGCCTTCTGTAGACTTATAGTCTGCATCCTCTTAATGGACATAGAAAGTAGTTGAAGATTTTGGTCTCTAAAATGTTAAGTTGCCTTGTGCTTCGGCACATGGGGGAAAAATATTATTTCAAAATAGATGTCAACTGAGAGGGCTGATTTAATAGTTTTTTAATTCATTCTGCAACAGAAACATCATCTGTAGGCAATCATACCTTTTCAGAGACCACACAGATTTGATGGGAGTGTGTGCATTAGGATTTTGTGTTGATAGTGACATGTTGGGCAGGTTCCTACTCTGCAGAATCTTTGTGCTTTGCAGATTATAAATTGGATTTTTAATGCTAGTGTTCTCATAGAGAAGGTAGGCATAGAAAACATCCCCAGGGAATGCTGAGCCCTGTGATGAGAGATTCTCTGAGGGGCTACCTCTTATTGGGCCCATCCCTTCACTTGGAGAATATAAATATCAGATGATTCTGTGTCTTTCCCTCCCTTGGATAGCAAATTCTAGTGAGCAGTTACTTAGTCTCTGGTCTTATTTGCTTGGTTATTGTTGGCTGTCAGTTCACGTACTACTGCCATTTTGGTTTGGTTGGCTGAACACTCCAGGAACTTTGCCTGGAGAGCTAGAAAAGAGATGAAGAAGAAGTGGAGAAGTTTACTAGGAATGGCCAGTGGGTCCCCGAGGAGGTCTTGCCCATGCTTTGGGCTGGGGAGCCGTCATTCACAAGCACAAACTGCTTGAATCTGAAAAGGGTCTGATTACCACTTCCCCCAGTTCTGTTGGCCTGGACTGGCCAGTTCATTTGATAGATCAGCAACTGGCCCTTTGAGCCACCCAGTTCTCCTCTTTTAACTATAAATCTATCCCCTGCAAGACTGTGATTTGAGTCATTAGCATGATTTTAATACAGTTCACCTGAATGCAGTCTCTTTCCTTCTGCAAAATTGTGACTCCAGTCATATCAAAATGGTGCAGAGAGAAAGCTCCAGAATGTGGTCTTTCAGGTGTCATTTTAGTGAGGGCATCCAAACTAGGGCTTGACAGGCATTGTCAGGATGAGTGACCATAAACCTGAGTTGCTCACCAGGCCCCATTGTATGACCCAGAGCTGTGCTTTGCTTCACACTCGCTGTACATCTCCCAGACTTTGGTCCTGATCGTGCTTTCTAGACCAAGAACAGTTCCTCACTGCTCTCTGACTCAACCCTGGAATACTTGGCCATTTGTAACATTTTCCTCCTTTCTCACATGACATCATAAATTTGTATATTTCTAAAGAAGGTTCTGAAAAGTAGAATTGTTTTAAACACTTTCTTCTCCAACATGCCTTCCTTGCTCCTCACCAAATTCGCATCTGAATACTTGTTATTGCGCCCTTTGTCTGATGCCTTCAAACATGCCCACAAAATAATTTCTGTTTGCCTTTGTTTCAGGCCAGGTGTTCATGGCGGGAAGCATGATTTAGAGGGAGCCCACGTTAGGTTCCTCAGTAGCCAGATGACCCAGCTTCAAGTTGAATGTCTACTTGAAGTCTGTATGACTTTGGTTACTCACTTAGCTTTTCTGTGTTTTCCCACCTCATCTCTTCATATGCTGGAGCAATGGTTCTCAAATGTTTTGGTTTACAGTTCACTACAGTTCAGTCACTCAGTCGTGTCTGACTCTTTGCGACACCATGAACTGCAGCACGCCAGGCCTCCCTGTCCATCACCAACTCCTGGAGTCTACCCGAACCCATGTCCATCGAGTCGATGATGCCATCCAGCCATCTCATCCTCTGCCGTCCCCTTCTCCTCCTGCCCTCAGTCTTTCCCATCATCAGGGTCTTTTCCAATGAGTCAGCTCTTTGCATCAGGTGGCCAAAGTATTGGAGTTTCAGCTTCGACATCAGTCCGTCCAATGAACGCCCAGGACTGATCTCCTTTAGGATGGACTGGTTGGCTCTCCTTGCAGTCCAAGGGACTCTCAAGAGTCTTCTCCAACACCACAGTTCAAAAGCATCAATTCTTCGGTGCTCAGCTTTCTTTATAGTCCAACTCTCACATCCATACATGACCACAGGAAAAACCATAGCCTTGACTAGACGGACCTTGTTGGCAAGTAACTTCTCTGCTTTTTAATGTGCTGTCTAGGTTGGTCATAACTTTTCTTCCAAGGAGTAAGCGTCTTTTCATTTCATTGCTACAATCACCATCTGCAGTGATTTTGGAGCCCAGAAAAATAAAGTCAGCCACTGTTTCCACTGTTTCCCCATCTATCTGCCATGAAGTGATGGGACTGGATACCATGATCTTAGTTTTCTGAATGTTGCGTTTTAAGCCAACTTTTTCACTCTCCTCTTTCACTTTCATTAAGAGGCTCTTTAGTTCTTCACTTTCTGCCATAAGGGTGGTGTCATCTGCATATCTGAGGTTATTGTTATTTAAGGCCCCTTTATACTCTTTAAAAATGATTGAGGGCCCCAAAAGGCTTTGCTTGTATGAGTTATAGCTAGCATTTGTGGCAGGCAGAGAAAAAGCCCCCAAAAGATATCTACTTCCTTATCCCCAGAACTGATGCATATGTTACTTTACCTGGCAAAAGAGACTGCCAGTGTGATTACATTAAGGATCTCGCAGTACAGAGATTATCCTGGATTAATCAGGAGAGGTCGGTGTAGTCAAGAGTCCTTATAGGAGGAAGGCAGTGTGCAGGTGGCCTCCAGAAACTGGAAGAGGCAAGGGACACATTCTCCTCTGGGTTCAGGAGGAGCTCAGCCCTGCCAAGACCTCCGTTTTAGCCCTGGGAGGCCTGTTTGTAGCCTTCTGATGTCCAGAACTATAATTTGTGTCATTTTAAGCTACTCATTGATCGTCATTTGTTATAGCAGCAATAGGAATCTAATGCAAATATATTCTGTTAAAAATTAAAAGTAAATTTAAAAAATTTATTTATTTAGACATAATGAACTCAGCATCAGTTACTTTTTTGGGGTGGAATAGCTATTTTTCAACTGTTAGTGAGACAACTACCACTGCTATACATTTTTCTAAATCTCTTTTAATGTCTGGCTTAATAGCAAGTGCCTGGATTCTCAAATCAGCGTCTGCATTCAATTTGTTGTGATATAACATGTCATGTAACTCTGAAAAACTCCCCTGAATATACTCACAGAGAAAGAGCATTGAAAAGGCAAATACCATCTTAATATTATTATAAAAATAATTTTGGCATCATGCATTGCCTACAACATAGGTCTCTTAGGAAGTACCCTACTTTGAGAACATCTGGGCTAGAACATAGCCACACAGCTATACCTAGCTGCCAAGAGTCTGAGAATTGCAGTTCTTATTCTAGGTGCCAGCTTTTAAAAGTGAGGGTTTAGAAAGGGACATTTAAGGACACTGATTATTATATATCAAAGTTTGATACCCATGGTAGGTAGACAATTGCCAAAATGTTGGTTTCCCTTCTCCTTGTCCTCATATTGGCTAGGAAAAATGGGCATTTTGCTTAGACTATATCCTTTGGAAATACCTAGGATGGAACACAGTGGCATGTAGGTGGAGTCATAACTGCATAGAATTGCATTTTTAGCATTTGTAGATTGATTATATGAAATATCTTTTGTTTGGTGCTCACAGACAGCATTTGATGCCTTGTTTGGGTCTTTTGAATTTAACAATGCACTTCCTTTCCTTGGATAGGATTATAGTTGAAATTGAACTTCAGCCTAGCTTTGATTCATAGTTGTCCTTTATGGGTTTGAACTACAAGGGGAGTAACATTCCCTCTTGGTCATTTTGTAGATAGTTCCTGCTTCTCCTTGTCAGTATGCTTTTGCTGAAGAGTAACCCAGTTCCAGTTTCTGATGTGAAAGAGCAGTTAGGAATATTTGTGCAAAATAGCCTATAGTTTAAAAGAAAAAAAGTATGTAAATACAGTAAAAACAGTTCGGAGTTAAGGGGCATGATTTTGAGCTTAATATAAAGCTTAATACTGATCTCATTAATTGATGATATGTGTTTAATGCATTTTTAGTGTTATTCTCATCTTTATATTGATTATTGTAATAGCTTTTGGGTGAATAAGGACTTGGAAGATATTTTAACATCCCGAATATGGTTAGTTCAACCTCTGGAGTGGGAGAATCCTTTGTATGTTTACAGGGTTGACTGTCTATTTCCTGACTGAACTGATTGGAAACAAGTTTTGATTTGGGATGGGGGTTGGAGAGGAGAAGAAGCAGAATTCAGAGGCTCAAGCACTTGGGGAAAGTGTGTACCAGATGTTTCCGTAAAGGATTTAGTAAGGACTGTTGTGGCCATAAAGTCATCAACCACTGCAGCAGCCACCCAGACCTTGCAACCTGAGGGGGGAGCTCAGGATGGAGAAAAACAGGCTGCTAACCATCAAGCCATCAGCCACTTCAGCCACCTGGATGGTGCACTGTGAGGGGAATTCAGGATGGAGAAAACCCCCAAACTGGCCCTAGATAGCTAAGATGCTTATCAAAGGAATAGCTCCAAGGAACCCAGACTCTTGCATCTTCCGCATACATAAATTAGCCTGAGATGTCTGGATTTTTTGATTAACAACAATCTTTCGATGTTTACCTAGATTTTTTTTTCCCTGTAGGAAAAATTCCTGTATCTCCTGGCTCCTCCCTTGTCTCTTGGAAAGAGTTTTTCAAAGCTGTCTCCAAGACAGCAGACCCTGGCTATAGTCCTTAGTAAGGTCTGCGAACGAACATAACTCTCCACTTTTGGGCTGTGCATTTTTTTCAATTGACAGTACTCTGGGTCACTGTGGTGTCTGGTGACAGTTGTGAACTGGAGCTGGTCAGGGCAGTTTTTGCTCTTTTCCCCAGTAGCCCCTGGAAACTACCTAGTGATTGTCAGTTTCTGCTCTACCCTATGGTGTACTGTGTTAGCAGGAATTGGATTGAAACCTTAGTTAAAACAGAGAGGGTGGAAGCAAATTTTTTGTGACTCCAACTTGAGGTACCACAAACTTCCTGGTACCAAGCACCCTGGATCTGGGGTACTCAAAGTTTTTAGCAACCAGCATCATAATGGTAGCACTTATTACCCATATATGAGCATAACAGAAAAACTGTAAGTGAAACTGATAGGAAGGGTTGTCCCTGTGTTAGTTTCTGAATACATTTCAGATCATCACCGGTGGTCTCCAAGCAGGTCATCCCTGAGACTTGCTAGGTGTTTCAGAAGGCAAAAGTGAGGTTGCCCATAGCGCACTCCCCTCTTTAGGGGGTTTACAGTCACCATCCATGTGGTGGCAGAGTTTAGGGTGCTGATTCAGTGAAAGTCTTAGTTAAAAACCATGTGGTCATTCATTGCAGCAGCTAGCAATTTTGAAAACATGGGCTGGAATATTTTTCTGATGCTTTAAAATAAGAACAAAACAATTGTTTAAAGATTGCAAACAATGAGTGTTTTGATTTGGCAGTTCCTGCATTTACTAATCACTAAATGTAAACTATTTCTCTGAGCAAGAGGCTCCGCTAGCCAAGAGCTGTGCCTTATTGTATTTTTTTCATCAGCTCTTTAGCATGCCTGGGTCCAGGAGGCATTTCAGGCCTGTAGCCAGCCCTCCCAGGCCTTCAAACACACTTGGTTGCCTCTTTTTTTTTTTTTTAAATTAATTTTTATTTTTTAGTTTGTTTTGCTTTACAATTCTGTATTCGTTTTGTTACACATTGACATGAATTAGCCATGAGTGTACATGAACTCCCAATCCCGACCCCCACCTCCACCCTCCCGCCCCACACCCTCTCTCTGGATTATCCCCGTGCATCAGTCCCTGGGCCCCAGGGTGTTTTGGAAGCCATGTGTGACTTTAAGGAAAAGATTAGAAAGAGGCAGAAGCACGTACTACAAACTAGCTGCTTTTGGGGATTTTTTTCTTTCACTCTCATTTCTGACTGATTTCCGGGCTGACTCCCACAGCAGCTGTTGCACGCACTTGCTCCTTTTTGAACTCCTGGCCTCCCCTAGCCCAGCCCATGGCAAATGCCCTCAGAAACGAAGTCCTGGAGGGGCTTCTCTGGTGGGCCAGTGGTTAAGAATCTGCCTTCTGATGCAGGGGACACGGGTCCGATCCCTGGTCGGGGAGCTAAGATTCCACGTGCCATGGACAATTAGGCCCCCACACCACAACGAGAGAGCCCGTGTGCTGTAGAGAAGGTCCATGTGCCGCAGATAAGACCCGATGCAGCCAAACAAATAAAATGTTTTTTAAAAAAGAAATGAAGCCGTGGGGACAGAGCCTGCCCTCTGCCTCCTTCCTCCTCTCCACCATGGTCTAGCTGCCATTTTCCTGCAGGGGTCACAGCTGCGCTGCTCCTGAGCTTCATCGGGTACAGGTGTGCCTTATTTCTTCCTCCCTCACACACCTCCCTCGTCCTGTCCTGCCCTCTGTCAGGTGTCCAAGGAAGCTACTGTTACATTTGGCTACCCTGTTGTACGATTCTTGAAATGGGTCTCCTGTCCGATGCCTCCAATGGTGTCTTTCACATTCAGACTCATTCATTTCCTCAAAGTCACACTTCACACATTATAATCTGATAGACGTGCCTTGAATATTCCGAAAACATGTATTGACCACCTCCTGTGTACACAGCAGCTGTGTGCAGATGGCAGGAGATACAGAGATGAGTCAGACCCTTTGTTCTGTTGGTGGAGAGGGGGAGAGAAGTGTGGGAGCAAATAGTGAGAGATGACTTCTAGTAAAAACATGGGCCAGCTATAGTGAGGACACAAGAAGAGAGGGAGCAACTTGGTCTCGAATGGTGTGTAACTATGGCCCCCGAGACAGAAGAGGGTCATGGCAGCCATCAGCCAGAAGCGGACTCACCCCCTTCCCAGTGGGATTCCACCATGACTAGCCTAGAGCAGGGGGACACCTCTGTAACTATTGGTGGATTTGGCTCACGGCGGCAGAGGGTTGGAAAGCAATTTGGGAGCCTGCAGTTATCCCTAAAGTAACAACATGGGTAGGCTTTGACCTAAGAAGGTGAACGGTCCTTGGTACAGTTTCCCAGTGCTGGAGGACTTCCTTATATTCTTCCGCTTTAAGAATTTGTTGGTTACGTACTCACTGTTTAATGGCCCTGATACTTAGATACTGTGTTTTTGTGGGAAGGCCTCATAAATACTGAGTTTCAGGATGAGCGTAGAGTGCAAAGACCTCCCAGTCCAAACCAGATCAAGTTTTACTTCTCATTCATGGATAGTACTTGTCCCAGTTTGTAACTGTGGGTGTATGTAAGTATCTCTCCACTCTTCAGTTCTTTTAGAAATGAGATCTGTTGGCTTCCTTTTCAATCGTGTGTCCATATTGCCTCCACTGGCCTTGGCAGATAATGAGGAAAGAATGAACAGGGCAGACACCCAGCCTGGAAAGTGAACAGAAAAGTCAGTGGTGGGGTTTGCACAGTGAAGCCGGAGAATAGATAATTGACTTTTTTTTTTTTCATTTTTTCAAGTTGAAGTGTGGTTGACGTACACAGGTGTACAACATAGTGGTTCACAATTTGTAAAGGCTATGCTCCATTTATAGTTACTATAAAATCAGTGGCTATATTCCCTTTGTTGTGCAATATATCCTTGTAGCTTGTTTTATACCTTAGACTTTGTACCTCTTAATCCGCTACATATCTTGCGCCTTCCCCCTCTTTGCTCTTCCCACTGGTGACCACTAGTTTGTTCTCTATATCCCTGAGTCTGTTTCTTTTCTCTTTTAAATTTTGGAAAACAGAGTTCTAATTTGGTCAAGGAAAAAGGTCAGAAGAAAGTCCTCATTTACTGAAGTCCCTTCTAGCAGATGATGTTTACAGAACCAAAGATGTCTTTTCAAAATAGAATGTGCTTAATGGAACAGATATATATTCTGATTATAGTAGTGCTTATATGAATCTATACATGTGATGAAATACTATAGAACTGCACACAAAAGAAAGGGGTAGGAATTGAACATGTCAAAACAATTGAAATCTTAACATGGTCTGTATTTTGGTTAATAGCATCGTACCGATGTCAAGTTCTTGCTTTTAATACTTTTATTATGGTTATGTAAGATAAGAGGTGCATTCCCAATGGTGGGAGCTCTCCACTATTTTGTAACTTCTGTATGAGTCTCAGAGTATTTTGGGAATTCCCTGGTGGTCCAGTGGTTAAGACTCTGTGCTTTCACTGCTGAAGGCGAGGGTTCAATTCCTGGTTGGGGAACTAACACAACCTGTGTATCATGGCCAAAAAAAGTTATTTAAAGGCAAATAAAAATAGATATTACCAACTCCTGGCAAAGATACAGAACAACTTGAACTCTGTTGCATTGCTAGTGGGAATGTAAAATGCTACAGCCACTTTGGAAAACCTGGGTTTTTTTGTTTTTTGGTTTTTTTTACAAAGTTAAATATATACTTACCATGCAAGACAGCAATTTCACTCTTAGATACTTACCCAGAGACATAACCTCTGTTCACACAAACACCTATAGGCTAATGTTTGCAACAGTGTTATTTGTTTTATTTATTTAGTTTGGCTGCTTGCAGGAACTTAATTCCCTGACCAGGGATTGAACCCAGGCCCTCAGCAGTGAAAGATCAGAGTTGTAACCACTGGACCACCAGGGAGCTCCCAACAGCTTTATTTCTAATTGCCCATAAGTTGAAAAGACTCACATGTCCTTCAACAAGAGAGTGGATAAGCAACCTGGGCATCAATGGAATATTACTCAGTACTAACAAAGAACAAGCAGAACTAACTGGATGAATCTCAAACGGGTTATGTTATGTGAAAGAAGCCACACTCAAAAAGATACATTGTGTGCATGATTCCGTTTATATGACATTCTGGAAAAGGCAAAAGTGTAGGGTTAGAAAAAAGACCAGTGGTTTCCTGGGGCTGGGAACTGGGGAGAAGCTTGACTTACAAAGGGCATAGGGAACTTTTACCTGGATCTTAACTGTGTGATGATGACATGACTATATGTTTTGGTTGAAACTTGTGGAACTGTTACCTGAAAAGGATGGATAACTGCATGTAAATTATATCCCAATAAATCTGACTTTAAGATGAAAACACCACCACCAACTAAAGTGAATCATTAATGATGTTCTTTAGCTTAAATACTCATGAAGAATTCAGTGTCTGTCACTTGCCCATGATTGGATAAAGGTTTGTGAAGTCACTGATTACAATAATGTCTTGTTCAAACACCACAGTGTAGCTTCTTTAGTACTTTGGCCTCTATTGAGCAATGGAAATCACTATGACTCTAGAGATGGATGCTCTAATATTTTTAAACAGAATGCTTTCGGGAGATTAGAACAAAAGCTTCTGACTCGTGCTTTAGCAGATGCCGTCTTTAGTGTGTGAACATGTATCAGTTGTTGCTCTGTCTCCTTTCCTGGCTTCTTTGCCCTTAGAACAGTCATTAATGGAGTAGACTTTCGTGCATTTTTAGATTGTTTTAAATCTCAGCTATAACAACTGGGCTGTGATTTTTTTTTCCCCCTAGAATGGATGATACAATACTGTATTGGGAAAAACCCAAGTTTCGATTTGGATGGGAAGAAGGAAGGCTTATTGCGTCACTATAGCCAGTATAATTTAAATGTAACTCACAAATGTTGATAGCAGGAATTAGAAGAGTCAGACTGAAAATTCAGTGGAGCTCTGAAGCAGTATCTCTTAATAACCACCATCTTCTGTAAATCGAAGTCAAAATTTGATTTTGAAGGAAGATTTAACTCTGAACTCTTTGCTTGATTTGTGAGGTTGAAGGATATAACTTCTCCCTTTATGGAACAGATAGCTGGATAATGCATGTGAGATTGCAGCAGTCTTTTCCCAGTAGAAGACTCCTTGTTAATTTAAAACTGGGGCTTACTAGGTTGGTTTGGATTTAATGCAATCCAGTATTTCAGTGGAGCAAACACTTAATCATTAACCACTTGTAATGCCTGTTATGAGGGTTGGGTTTGCACAGCTAAATAAGCCGCAAGTGCTGTTTTCAAGGAGTTCACCAACCAGCGTGGCCACCTGAGCTGTGTGCAGCCCCCTTAAGTGCAGCTGCAGGAGAGACCCTCTAAGGAGGAAGCCCTGACCTGGGATGCGTCGCTTCAGGTGGGCCTTGTAAGTAGACTTTTGTTTGATCCTGAAAGAGAACACTCCGTTTTTCAGGCAGAATGAGCCAAGTGCCAAATGAAAGCTTTTGTGATCAGGGAATCATAACATTGAAGCAGGGTAAAGAATTTCTTCTTTTCCTTCCCGTTAAATAAGAGTTAAAGTCATAATAGAAAAATTCAGACTAGAATATAGATAGATATAAATACCAGAAAGAATATATAAAATTATACTAGAAATACTGGAATACTAGAAGGATATAAAATTATAAGTAAATTACCCCTTTTACTCCTCTGTTAGTTTCTATTGGTGGTATAATTAATTTTTACCACATTGTTACTGTTATGAAACAACACAAATTTATTATCTTAATGCTTCCTTAAGCCAGAAGCCCAACATGGGTCTCACTGGGTTAAAATCAGCATGTCTTGAGACTTTTGGCCTTTTCTGGGTTAGAATCAGCGTGTCTGAGACTTCTGAGAGGCTGCCACTATTCTTTGGCCTGTAGCCTCTTCCTCCATCTTCTCTCTGACATTTATTTGTAGTCAAATCCAGGAAAGGGTCTCTGATTTTTAGGACCCATGTGATTAGATTGGGGCAGCTTGGATAATCCAGGATACTCTTCCCATGTCAAAATCCTTAATTTATCACATCTGCAGAGTTAGGTAACATAGTCATAGGTTCTGTCCACAGGATGTGGACATGGAGCCATTATTTTGTGCACTATATCTGCCTACCCTTATTCCTTTTATTCTCCCCACTGGTAAATTATTTGGATACCAAAGCTAGCATATATATAATGTATTTATTTATGAAAGTGAAAGTGTTAGTCACTCAGTTGTGTCTGACTCTTTGCAGCCCCATGGACTGTAGCCTGCCGGGCTCTTCTGTCCACAGGGGTTCTCCAGGCAAGAATACTGGAGTCAGTAGCCATGCCTTCCTCCAGGGGATCTTCCCAACCCAGGGATCATACCCCGGTCTCCTGTGTTGCAGGCAGATTCTTCATCTTCTGAGCCGCCAGGGAAGCCCATACCTTAAAGTCCTTTCCTTTTATTAGCACTCACTGGACTGCCTCGTGTATTGCAAGTGCTGTAATTGAATTCTAGGGAGCAGGTATTACTTTTTTTGAAGATCACAATTAATGCTGCAGTGAGCATCTTCGGACGTAATCTTGATATTCTTTTTCACACACATTCATAAGGAAAATATGAATATATGTGGGTTGTTAATTTTGAAAAAAGGTTGTAAGTGATTAATAAAAGGGGAAGAGAAAAGGAATATGTGATCCTAACGGAAGTTCTCTGAAAGCACTGAAGAAGGAAACGAGCATTAATCTGTGGTTCATCCTGTGCCGTTCACCGTGCCAGCAGATGACTTCCTTTTTCTTGGCTCGTGTTCCCTGGCGGTACCAAGAGATCTGTCGTTAGCCCCAGTCTACTGATGAGGGAAATGAGCAGCAGAAGCTCACATAGCTTGGTCCAGGTTGCGGCTCTGGGATCCACATCACCCTGCCTCCCCAAAGACAGTGGGGACCCCTTCAAGTTATACCCCCTACAGCTCAGTCCTTGGATGTGGGCAGCATACCAAGTGATGACTCTACTGACACCCTTAGATTGTTGAACTCTTCGAATATTTGAGGTGCCCTCTTGTGCATTCTCACTTGCACTTAAAAAAAGATCTCAGGGAATGAGTGACCACAGTTTTAAATCTGACGTTGCTGCCACACAACACCCTCGAGGGACCCGTGTGTTGTGACCAGTGACTCTGGCTGGGCAGCGGGGGCTCCTGACAGCGGCCGACCTTCAGGACACTCAGAGAGTCGCCCTGATGGGTTCTGCTGCGGGGCTGACGTGGGCTGCACCCCGTCCTGGGCTGAGCTGGGGGTCCCTGTTGCCAGGGGACCTCTGGTCCGGAGGCCTGGTTGGAACAGAAGTTCTGGGACTCCCGCTGCGGAGTGTTCACAAGTTGGGGTTTGACCCTCCTGAGGATGGCATGAGGCCCGGTAGGGCTGCTTTTCAGAAGAGCTTCCAAACACCAAGCGTGCGTAATCGCTGCCTCGGTCCAGCCTGGCAGGGCCCACGCTGGCTGGTAACCAGTGTGATACCAGGCTATTGGCTGTTTGCCGGCTCACTTGGGAAGAGGGCAAGGGCTTGGGTTCCATGGTACATTACCTGGATGCGGTGATGGTTTTGCTTCTGGGGTCATAAAAATCAAGAGGCTGTTTCAGGGTAAAGGTTCAGGTTCAGGTTCCCTGACTCAGGTCTTATTCCTGAACCTGCTCTTATACAGGAAGAAGCGTGATCAGTGTGTGCAAAATTGTTTATCGCTTCTCCAGAGTGAACAGCGTTTGATGAAGAGATGTCAGAACCGCTTGCTTTTCAGCCTGTTTAGCATGGCTCCAGCTGGCCTGGGCCCAGGGCCTCTGTGTTCCTGGGCTTCTGTCGCTTAGAAGAGCTACATGGTGGCAGGACACAAGGGGCTGCTTGTGTGCATTCCGACCAGTGGCAGCTGCAAGAGAGGAGAGTGATAAAGTCCTTCTGTTTTGCTTTTGCTCAGCTCTAAGGGCTGCTTTAGGACTTTTATAACATGACAGCACTCCTGAGGAAAGCTCGCCTTGGGACATCTATTCTGAGGGCGTTAGGGATCCTTTGTGAGGAGAGGTACTATCTGTCAGAAGGACAGTCCCACAGGGATGGAGCTCTTGGCTGCCCCTAGCTGCCATCATGCTGTGTGATCTTGTGCCAGTCACCCCACCCCCCCGGTCCTGTAAGCTGGGGAACTGGGACAAGAGCAGCCAAGTCACTCACACTCAGAACCAGCACTCTGGACACACTTGGTACTAGAACACTGTGTCCCCATTGACACACTTACCTGATGATTTGGAGCCTGAAAGAGCTGCTTCTGATGCCCGGGTCGTGCCACTTAGGCCTCCGTGAGCCTGAGCAAGTGACATTATTTCTTTGGTCTCCTTGATCAGATTGGGGATAAGTCACTTCGATCATGGGGTGGCTGCCAAGATTCAGTTCAGTTAAATGAGGTAGTGAGTGGGGAAGGCACTCTGCCAAGGGTCTAGTTCCTGATCAAGACTGCCGGGAGAAATATCAATAACCTCAGATATGCAGATGACACCACCCTTATGGCAGAAAGTGAAGAGCTAAAAAGCCTCTTGATGAAAGTGAAAGAGAAGAGTGAAAAAGTTGGCTTAAAGCTCAACATTCAGAAAACCGAAGATCATGGCATCTGGTCCCATCACTTCATGGGAAATAGATGGGGAAACAGTGGAAACAGTGTCAGACTTTATTTTTCTGGGCTCCAAAATCACTGCAGATGGTGACTGCAGCCATGAAATGAAAAGACGCTTACTCCTTGGAAGGAAAGTTATGACCAGCCTAGATAGCATCTTCAAAAGCAGAGACATTACTTTGCCAACAAAGGTCTGTCTAGTCAAGGCTGTGGTTTTTCCAGTGGTCATGTATGGATGTGAGAGTTGGACTGTGAAGAAGACTGAGTGCTGAAGAATTGATGCTTTTGAACTGTGGTGTTGGAGAAGACTCTTGAGAATCCCTTGGACTGCAAGGAGATCCAACCAGTCCATTCTAAAGGAGATCAACCCTGGGTGTTCTTTGGAAGGAATGATGCTAAAGCTGAAACTCCAGTACTTTGGCCACCTCATGTGAAGAGTTGACTCATTGGAAAAGACCCTGATGCTGGGAGGGATTAGGGGCAGGAGGAGAAGGGGACGACCAAGGATGAGATGGCTGGATGGCATCACTGACTCGATGGATGTGAGTCTGAGTGAACTCCGGGAGTTGGTGATGGACAGGGAGGCCTGTTGTAGTGGGATTCATGGGGTTGCAAAGAGTCGGACACGACTGAGCGACTGAACTGACTGAACTGAGGGTGCAGCTCAGGGTAGCTGCTCACCGTTAGCTGTGAACTGTCTGGCATATGAGGGGCTTGTGACACTCTCCTTTCACTTCTTGTCACAGAGCAAGTGGCTCCCATTAGCTTTAATTAAAATGAAAAAGTTCTGATAACTGTGAGCCAGCGGGAAGTCCTTTTTCCCAGGGTTCTCTGTTCTTTCCTGTTACTTTAATTTGCTCCTTGAGGAGTCCTGTGTGGTCTGAGGAGCGGGCTCTGCTTAACTGGGCTTCCCTTTAGGAAGACAATTTTGTAACATGAAACAAAACTAAAAAAACAAACGTGATCCAGATGGCTCCGCTCGGGACTTCTCAGTTTGCAACTTCATTATTTCAGCGTGGCCTTTTCATCGTTCCTAACTTTAGTCATGAGAAGACAGGTTTGTGAGGCGTAGATGATGGGGTGGAAAAATGCAGCCCCGCATTTTCCTTGCGAGAGAATATAGAGACATGTGAGGAAGAAGGCTTAACTTCTCAAATATGTAGTGAACTCCGCTATTTTTACGGCATTTGGAGATGCAAAAATGAATTCAACTGATGTGCTCCTTGTCGCCATAGAGAGTAGTTTATTGGAACAGGGCGGCCATTAAATTATGGGAATAATGATTTACTCATAGTTGTGGCGGTGCTGGGGGAAATGCAGGGTACAGTAAGTGGGCACTGTAGGACTGCACGTGACGGGAAGATCAGAAAGTCACCCTGGGGCAGTGGCTTCCAGTTTAAGGTCCTGGAAGAAGGCTTAACTTCTCAAATATGTAGTGAACTCCGCTATTTTTACGGCATTTGGAGATGCAAAAATGAATTCAACTGATGTGCTCCTTGTCGCCATAGAGAGTAGTTTATTGGAACAGGGCGGCCATTAAATTATGGGAATAATGATTTACTCATAGTTGTGGCGGTGCTGGGGGAAATGCAGGGTACAGTAAGTGGGCACTGTAGGACTGCACGTGACGGGAAGATCAGAAAGTCACCCTGGGGCAGTGGCTTCCAGTTTAAGGTCCGGAGGATGAGAGGAAAGTGTGCCCCGGGAGATGAGGAATGCGTCACCCCAGACAGAAGGAGCACGCCGGCAGAGGCAGAAGAAGCGAGGCTTGTTAGAGAGACTGGAGGAAGGCCAGGGTGGCTCAGAAGCTGATGCGCTCTGGGGACAAGGATGTGAACGATTTGGAGCGGGAGGCAAGGGCTGGACTGTGCCATCAGGCCTGGGCATCCAGATCCAGATTTTTTTTAATTCTAATTTTTATTTTATATTGGAGTATAGTTGATTTACAGTGTTGTGTTAGTTTCAGGTGTGTAGGAAAGTGATTCAGTCATACTGCTGCTGCGAAGTCGCTTGAGTCGTGTCCGACTCTGTGTAACCCCACAGATGGCAGCCCACCAGCTCTCCCGACCCTGGGATTCTCCAGGCAAGAACACTGGAGTGGGTTGCCATTTCCTTCTCCAATGCATGAAAATGAAAAGTGAAAGTGAAGTCGCCCAGTCCTGTCCGACTCTTAGCCACCCCATGGACTGCAGCCCACCAGGCTCCTCCGTCCATGGGATTTTCCAGGCAAGAGTACTGGAGTGGGGTGCCGTTGCCCTCTCCGTCAGTCATACTATGTATACATAAACATACTCCTTCAGATTCCCTCCCCATATAGGTCATTACAGAATATTGAGTGGAGTTTCCTGTGCTATAGGGTAGGTCCCTATTGATTATCTGTTTTATATCTAGCAGTGTGTATATATTAACAGGATCTAGATTTTATTCCAAAGAACAGAGGGAAGCACTGACCTAGAAAAGGGCCTTGATGTAACTGTATATGTGTTTCCAAGCGGTCACTCTGGTTTCTTATTGGAGCTTAGATTTTCGGGGATAGAAGCACAGAAAATATGGGGAGACCAGTTTGGAAGCTGCTGCAGCCATCCAGGTTTATTACGATGTCCTGTTCTCAAGTGGGGAATGGAGATGAGTGTTTAGGAGGCACAGCCCACAGGACCACCTTGATTGACGGGATGGGGAGATGCAAGGGAAGGGAAGGAGCCCAGTGCAGTTCCTGTCCTGAGCATCTGGCTGGTAGTATCTGGGCAGATAGGAAATCTGGGAGGATTGTGGTTTAGGTGGGGATGGACGAGTGTCTGCTGGACACAGTTCTCCTCTGGGGATGCACTCCGCCTAGATGTTCATGGCTTACCCTCCATTTCTCTGAGGCCTCTGCGCAGACAGCCCCTTGCTAGGGAGACCTTTGGAGACCACTGCAGCCGTCCTCCCCGTAGCACCTGTCACCATCTGGCAAACTGCTTACTTTCTTATTTCTTTAGAGTATATATCCTCTTAAAAGGATGTGAGCTCCTTAAAGCCAGGAGTTTTTTGTTTGTTTTATTCTCTGTTGTGTATCCATAGCACCCAAAACAGTGCCTGGCATATAGGAGGCCCTCAATAAATACTCACTGAATGAATCAGGAGTATCATTTCCATTCTGATTTTTTGTATCCTGTTCAAACTTGAGTGACTTCTAATTAGCCCAAGCCCAGGAAGAGGTATAGGGACACTGTTCATTTGATGTATCAAGTCTTTTTTTTTTTTTTAATCTAGACAGGATGAGTAGAAAAATTTTATTTTCTTCTTTTTTTGTTTTTAGTGTTAGAAGTGATAGAAGAAGGCAGTTATGAAAATATTTGAACATCACACTTTTTTTTTGTTCTTTACAAATCAGTATAAACATCTAGCCCTCCATCTGATATATTGTTCAGATTTGGGGGTTAAATTATAGCATTTTGTATTTCCTTTGAGCTTATTTTTCGGGGGAGGGGGGGATGTGTCGGTCATTGACTTTTTGATTACATCTTTTCGACTTGCTGGGGAAAGGTATGGGGACCAGGATCCAAACTTGCTTAAAGGTGAAATCTGAGGGCAGAACAGAATAAAAACCTTTTGTAAGAGCTATTGCTGGATCCCTGGATCTCTACATGGCTGGTAATTTGAAAGTACTAGCAATTTGTAAATAGTTTCCTAAATCTTTTTTACTTTGGGTTCTAAATCAGTTGCTACCACTTGTAAACAATCTCTGCTTGTGAAAGAAGAGGTTGTATATGTAATGGGTAAGGGTGCGGGCTGTTGGAGTCACACCTCTAATTGACTCCCTCCCCACCCTCCCTCCCACCATCATTTGCTAGCTTGTAACTTTGCACAAGTTACTTAACCTCTGTCTTTAAAATGGATATTACCAAAATTGTATTATTATTTGAGGAGTTAGGAGAAGACATACTGATTATTGTTACCATTTATAAGCTTAACATGACTGATGGTATTAATAAATGGGATTTAAATGTAGCAGTATCTTAAAGAGAACTAAGTGTTATAGCGTACAATTGACTCAATTCATTGTTCCCGAAACTTGCCAGAATGTAAGAATCTCCTTGAGGTGCTTGTGAACAATATAGCTTCCCAGGCACCTCCCAGATTTACTGGCTCAGTCCCAGAGGAGGAAGCCTGGGAGTTGTGCTGGGTTGCAGGTCAGTGACACAGCCTGGATCTTGTGGGACTCTGCCACGCTGCCTGCTGTGCTCAGGCACTCAGTCGTGTCGACTCTGTGACTCCATGGACCGTGGCCCACCAGGCTCCTCTGTCCATGGGCGTTCTCTAGGCAAGAATACTGGAGTGGGTTGCCATGCCCTCCTCCAGGGCATCTTCCTGACCCAGGGATCGAACCCACATCTCCTGCAATGCAGGTGGAGACTGTCTTTTCTTTCTGATATTCTGCTTAGATTCTAGATGTGTGTTTATACTTGTCAGAACCTGCCCCAATTTTGAGATAGGAAACATGTCACCATTTATATACGCCATCTTATTCAGAATCTTCTCTCTAATCAAAAAAGACATAACATGCTTCTGGGTTCCCAGGAACATGAGAGGCTGTACAAATTAGCCAAGTTGGTATAAGTTACTCAGCTTTCTTGGCTGCCTTTCTTTCTCATTAAAAAACCTATCTGATCTTATTAATCAGCTCTGTGAAATATACGCAGGGACATGTTTAAGTATCTTGGCAGCCTTCTGTCCTCCAGAGTCTCTAAGGTCCCAGTTATTCCAGACTGTCAAAGCGGCAGCGACCACAGGTGCGGTGCCTGCATGGAGGCGACCCCTGGGCTTTGTTCAGTGGCGGCCAAGCCTGAGGAGGTGCTCTTTGCTCCCCTGAGAGTGGGGAACCAGGAAGGAACGTTGCACTCCACTGCACTTAGGACAGTGCGTTCTTAATCAACTGTTCTGGAAAAACAGCATTTTGTTGTTTTCACACAAGCCTGCAAGTTCATTTCCCTTCTTTGGCCCAGGCAGTAATGAATCAGTGACAAAGGAAGATGAACATCGAAACTTCTTATTCTCAAGGCTGAGCTTTCTGCAAGCATCACAGGTATAGTTGACACCTCCCTAAGGAATACAGGATTCTCATTGTCTCAAAGGTGGTACCTCCCTATGCCAGGTGGCGCTCGGGGTAGCCGTTTTCTCACAGGAGTCTATGAAGTGTAAAAGAAATTTCTTCTGGGACTTCCCTGGCTGTCCAGTGGTTAAGATTCCATGTTTCCAATACAGAGGGCCTGGGCTCCATCCCTATGGGAAACTAAGGTCTTTACCCCACGTGCTGCACAGCATGGACAAAAAAAGAAAAATTAGTAAAGAATTTTCTTCAACAGCCATTATTCATATTGGTCATGGTTTCATATTGATAGTTTAATTTCAGGTTGGGCTTAACTGTATCTTTTTATTTACATTATTGTGGGAGAAATTGATTTATGCTGAGAATCTTATTTGGATGATAAGTTCATTTTCTGACCTGTAACAAATAAATCCACTGTTTGTAGCTCTTGTTAAAATGGAAAAGTTGATGTACATTTGTGAATTTGCACACTGCTACTTCCTTAGAAAAAGCCTGTGAGGTCTTAAGGCCACCTACCTGGATGGAGTTAAAGTTGAGGATCTGGAGGTTGGGAGGAATAGGAAAGGCGTTTCTTCTTTTCTTTTTCATCCTAGTAGGCACGCCTGACGAAACTTTCTCTCTGCACAGTATTAAGTAACAGAATCCTGAAATTTTAGTGAATTTAAGAAGAGCTCATTCGGGAAATGTTGTGAAACGTGGGCAGACCTTTGTCATTCTGTGGGCAGACCTGAAGGACTGAACCTTCCCAGTAGAAAAGGCAGGAGGCGTGTCCGTGTGCAGGCGAGTTTTCCTTCTTCTGTCCTGTGGGCAGAGAAGAGGAAGCAGGCCTGAAGTGGGGACTCCCCTCACCTCCCTCAGGAGCTCGGTTATGGGATGAGTCTGGGCCTGCAGCCTTCTTTCCCAACTTCTCTCGCTGTTTCAACTTTTTTTTTCTTTCCTCATCTGAAATCATCTTTGTGTGGGGAGAGGGTGGAGGTGGAAATTAAGAATCTTCTTTTTTACAAGGCGTAGAGATGATTGCCCAGGTAGATGGCATTCTAATCAGCCACAGTCACAGATCCCTGTCTTGTCAGGTAAGAGGCGTCTCAGGAGGAGGGAGTCTGTGGAAGGCCCTCCGGTCCTGTTGACAGGGAGGAGGCAAGGCCCAAGGCCTGAGCCAGGCATTTCTAGAGTGCAAATACAACCTGTAATGAAGACATGTCTACAAAGCCAGACCTCTGTTTAAGCAAATTAAAAACCAACCAACTCTGCCTTTCCTCCAGCGAATATACATATAAACCACAAAAATGGACAGTGATGCAAAGATGTGCAATTTTGATTTTGTTAAATACCCCTACTTAAAATTGCAATTATTTAAATAACTATGTGTAATGATCTAAGAAATAGTCCTAAGGTTTTTTTTTTTTTGGCTAGAGTTTTAATGGTACCATATATTTTAATATCTTACCATATTGTCTAACCTTGTAACATAGGAACCTGAGGTTCCTGTCCTACCCTTTTTTTGAAAACTCCTGTGGTACCGAATAGAGAACAGAGCACCTTATAAGGACTCAGAGGTGACTTGTTGAATTGGATTGGAGCATGACTCAGTGCATTTATGTAGGTGGAATTCTGCATTACTTGCTTGTGGGTGTTCACATATTCATGATGTTTATTTACAAGCTGGCTAAGCTAAAGAAATGCCTGCTAATTTTCTTAGTCTGTGTGTGAATTATATGGAATTATCTCTGCAAATTAATTCCTTTAATTAACCCAGAGAAGAGGGAAAAATCAAACATTAAGTTTCATTAAGTGCTCTGCCTAGGGTAATTTAAAAATATAATGAAGTACCCTTGGATATAACACAAAATTTTGTATCAAATGTCTACAATGAAAGGCTTTAAGTGAGAGTGGTAGTTTGTGGACAGGTTTCCTTCCTTCTCTCTGGTCCTCAGTATTGTAGTGCGGGTCCCGGAGACATGCTAGAAATGGACAAGGAGAGGAGTTCCTCCATGTGAGCGAGGGATGCAGGAGTGAGGGGCACATTGAGGGACGCAGAGATGGTACTGCCAGCACATAACATCGCGAGAAGATGACAAGGGATGAATGTGGCAAGGCCGGGCCACTCCTCCGGGATCCGGGATGTCCGGAGAGCATGGTGCTCTTTGGATTTTAAGCAGGAAGGAGCAAGATGCAATTTCTGCTTTAGACAGTTCTGCACCTTTTTGGATCCTGGGCTGAAGCCACAACAGCAATATCAACTCACCTTACTCTTTCTCCAGTGCTGCCTGCCTGTCTTGGCTTCATATCCTTAGAAGCACTTGTGACCGGGGTGCACACTGTATGCTTTATTTACTTGCCCGTTATCTGCCTGCCTAACTAGAATGGAACCCTCCTGGGGGCAGGGATATAGTGGTTTTCCCAGTGCGGCATCTCCAGCGCCACCACCACGCCCAGCAGGTGGCAGGTGCTCAGCAAGGAACTATTAACCAATCAGACGCAAGGGTTGGTTTCTGAAATCATTGTGTCATGGTTCTCCTCACAGATTTAATAATTGACTACAAAAGGAAAAAAAAAATAATAGTTCAGTGGGGAAACTGGACAACACTGTAAAGAAGGAGTCAAAATCCACCAGTAACGGCTTCCCATGTGGCGCTAGTAGTAAAGACACAGGTTTGATCTCTGGGTCAGGAAGGTCCCCTAGAGGAGGGCATGGCAACCTACTCCAGTATTCCTGCCTGGAGATCCCATGGACAGAGGCGCCTGGTGGGCTACAGTCCATGGGGCCGCAAAGAGTCAGACCCGACAGAGGCGACTGAGCATGCGGGTAAGAAATACGAGTGTCGCTTGTCTCTAGGTGTCACACCCCAGTCAGGAATCCAGATCCAGTCATGAATAAACACCAGAGAAGCCTAAATTGAAGGATATTCTCTAAAAATTATTGGCATATGTTTCTCAAAAATATCAATGTCCTGAAAGACAAAAGCTGAACTGTTTCTGTTTAAAGGAAACTAGAGGCCTAAGGGTTGAATGCATTTATGATTACAGTCCATGGGGCCGCAAAGAGTCAGACCCGACAGAGGCGACTGAGCATGCGGGTAAGAAATACGAATGTCGCTTGTCTCTAGGTGTCACACCCCAGTCAGGAATCCAGATCCAGTCATGAATAAACACCAGAGAAGCCTAAATTGAAGGATATTCTCTAAAAATTATTGGCATATGTTTCTCAAAAATATCAATGTCCTGAAAGACAAAAGCTGAACTGTTTCTGTTTAAAGGAAACTAGAGGCCTAAGGAAATGGCAACCCACTCCAGTACTCTTGCCTGAAAAATCCCATGGATGAAGGAGGTTGGTGCAGGCTACTGTCCATGGGGTTGCAAAGAGTCGGGCACGACTGAGCGACTTCACTTTCAGAGGTCTAAGGGTTGAATGCATTTATGATCCTGTGCTGGGTCCTGGGAAAAGAAAACTTCTGTGAAGGACATTAGGACATTTGATGAAAGCAAAATATGCAAGGGGAGGGGGGACACACTGTGAGCTAGAGAACTTCCGTGCAGCTGAACTCTGGATAAATTGTCAGGATTCAGAAGCGACGTCTCTGGGTGGCCTGAGCCGCGCCCCAGGCCCCAGGGCAGCAGATGAAAGGTCTACAAGAGGAGGTTTACAAGAGCGTGGGATTCTGGAGACCTGGCCCTGCGACTGAGCTGCTGGCCCGTGGTTTCTTCTCCGAGATTGGGGTTCTGAGGCTCAGAGACTCTGGCCGTTCCATAACTTTGAATCTGAGCAGCGGACTTAGTCCTAATGCTGTGAAGTTTAGGCAGAGGTGACAGGAGCACCTACAGGTCAACCGTGGCTGCCTCTGTGGGTGGGAGTCACATTTCAAAAACCAATAAAGGAAGAAAAAATAAGCACAGTGACTTAACAGGGTATCTTGTTTGTTAGCACTGACGTTCTTATTCTTACTCGTCAGTGTCTTCTTGGTGGTCAGATCATAGTGAAAACTCAGAGGTGGAGACACAGAGAAAAGCTTAGTATTCAAAACATACAGCTTTGGGGGAGAATGTATGGTCTTTTTGCCATTTAAAGTAGTGTTATCATTACTATCTTTCTAAATTCCATATATATGTGTTAGTATACTATATTGGTGGTTTTCTTTCTGGCTTACTTCACTCTGTATAATCGGCTTCCTGTATGCAAGACAGCAAAAGAGACACAGATGTATAGAACGGACTTTTGGACTCTGAGGGAGAGGGAGAGGGTGGGAGGATTTGGGACAATGGCATTGAAACATGTATACTATCATGTAAGAAACAAATCCCAGTCTACATTCAATACAGGATACAGGATGCTTGGGGCTGGTGCACGGGGATGATCCAGAGAGATGATATGGGGTGGGAGGTGGGAGGGAGGTTCAGGATTGGGAACTCATGTACACCCGTGGCGGATTCATGTCAATGTATGGCAAAACCAATACAGTACTGTAAAGCAAAATAAAGTAAAAATAAAGATAAATAAATAAATAAATAAAAATTTCATGCCAAGCATTAAAAATAAATAAATAAATAAATAAAGTAGTGAAGCTAATTGCAGGGATTTATTTTATCCTGCAATAACTTCAGCCCAATTCCTTCTACCTGACTCTAGTGATCACTGAGAGCCAGGGACAATAGTCATTGACCATGAGCCTTTCTAGGATTAAAGAGTTTGTTGAAAAATCAGCTTAGATCACTCATTAAATCTTAAAACACCAAAGAAAGAATTAAAAATTATATGCCCATATGCATTAATTTTTGAAGTTAGAAAATAACTTTAAAACTGTTTAAAGTAATAATGGTTGTGGACCCCAGTGGTCCAGTGGTTAAGACTGCCTTCCAGCACAGGGTGTATGGATTCAGTCCCTGGCTGGGGAGCTGAGATCCCATATGCCTCCAGGCCAAAATACCAAAATATAAAAATCAAAAGAAATATTGTAACAAATTCAGTAAAGACTTTAAAAATTGTCCACATCAAAAAAACTTTTAAAAAATTGAAATAAGGTAACAGTGGTTGAAACAGAATTTGCTGGTTTAAATCTGAACTAATAAATGGAAATAAATGCCATTACCAGGGCATTCCAATGTTTTGAACCACTTGTTTGGGTGGGTGGGGGAAAGAGTCTAGTATGAGTTTGTATTAGCTAAGATGGAGAGATGAAGACCCTCCAGAAATCTGAAGCCAGGAACATAATTAAGGTTTTGGAGTATTGTTTTACCTGAATCTTTCTCAGTGGAGTATATAAAGAAAGTAATCTGTCCAAATTTTAAGGAATGATTTAAAATACATTTATAATATTGATGGAACCAAATCAGAACCCGTTATAGATATCAAAACTGTTAATAATGTAAAGTCCTTAGAATGCCTAATGTACATGTGCACACACCCTGAGCGTTTTGATGATGAATCTGTACCTTTTTGATTTGACTTGTATTTTAAAATTCATTTTTATCTATTTGACTTGCTTAAATTTGAAGTATGCATACATCATTCCCACCCGCCTTAGGTTCCCAAGTGTTTTGTATGTTACTGTAATTTATCAGTAAGTCAGTGGAAACATATCTAACTATAAGTGGTTATATGATTTCTAAGTGTTTCTCTCAGGTCCTGTGAATTTAAACAAGAATCCAGATGAAGATGTAAAGTAAAAAAATACTTAGAGATGGGACTTCCCTGGTGGTCTGGCGGCAAAGACTGCATATTCCAAATGCAAGGGGCCTGGGTTCGATCTCTGATCAGGAACTAGATCCCGCGTGCTGCAAGCGAAGATCCTGCATGCCACAACTAAGACCTGGCACCGTCAGATAAAATAAATAAATGTAAAAAATACCTGGAGAGGCTTCAACAAGTGAAGTTTGTTTTTTTAAATGTAGTGTGCAAATTTACCCTAAGCCATACTTCAGGAGATAAACATTTGGCTTTGACTCTTTAATTAAAAGAACAGAGAAAAACAACCTTAGCTCACACTGTACTTCCACCTTTTTTCTCTAACTGGATGACGTATACTTTGAAGTATGTGACAGGTTATTGTTACTGCTTTTTCAAATTTGGGAAAGTGCATTTTGGGGCTATGCTATATTGCCTAGTTTCTGATATCCTGCCTACACTGGAGAAGAATATTTATGTTTATATATTTATATATAAGAAAAATACTATCTTAGCTACGGTGACACCTTTGAGATTTGAGGAGCAGATGTATAAATTGTGTAGAACAATACCTGAATAAACGAGGAAAGGCTATGCATATACAAAAGGCAAAATGAAAGATCTTTTTGTGACTTACCTTTTAGTAAGTATTCTCAGTATTCTTATTACTACTAGCAATCTATAATAACAAAACCTTCCTGTTCCTTATCATCATATGTCATTCATTTAGTGTTTATTAGATGCTAGGCACATGCTAATGTGTACTTTATACAATTTTGTGATTCAGTTCTCCCGCAACTGTAAGAAATGAGTGTAGCTTCATTTCACAGATGAGAAGACTAAGATTCAGAGATGGTACTTTCCGTACCTCAGAAGGGACAGTTTCAGATTTTAACACAAGGTGGTTTTTGTGTCCAAAACTTTTTAAATCTTAGATGTTTATTACAGTTACCTCTCAGAAGATGAATATTTAACACAGTCACGAGAATCAGATTTGCTAACATTCTTAGTGAACTCTATAGGTGGGAAAAAAGTTAATTCAGTCAACCATTTTAGAGTTAAAAAAGTAAAGGATTGCCATTAGGATGCTACTATCAAGAAAGAAGAAAGGAAAAAAAAAAATCCACCCAGAAATTAACAAGTGTTGACAAGTATGTGGAGAAATTGGACCTCTCGTGATTGCTAGGAATGTAAAATGGTGCATCTGCTTTGGAAACCCATATGGTAGTTCCTTTAAAAAATTAAAAATAGAACTAACATATAATCTAGAAATCTCAGCTCTGGACATATACCCCCCAAAGAATTAAAAACAGGGTCTTGAAAAGATACTTGCACACCCATGTTCATAGTAGCAATATTCACGATAGCTGACAGGGAGAAGGCAATGGCACCCCACCCCTCTTTGTGACCCCATGAACTGCAAAGAAAGTGAAGAGCAACTTCACTTTTCACTTTCACTTTTCACTTCCATGCATTGGAGAAGGAAATGGCAACCCACTCCAGTGTTCTTGCCTGGAGAATCCCAGGGACGGGGGAGCCTGGTGGGCTGCCGTCTATGCGGTCACACAGAGTTGGACACAACTGAAGTGACTTAGCAGCAGCAGCAGCACCAGAAGCAACCCAGATGTCTGTTGATGGGTGCATGGAAGACAAATGTGATAGAGACTCACAATGGAATATTACTCATTCTTAAAAAGGAATGAGCTCTGATACATGCAACAACATGGATGAACTTAAAGACATTATGCAAAGTGAGATAAGCTGGTTGAAAGAGGATAGACGTCAGATGATTTCACTTATATGAGGTACCTAGAGTGGTCCGAATTGTAGAGACAAGGTAGAAAGGTGGTTTCTAGGATCTGGAGGGAGGAAGGAATGGACAGGTATTGTGTGGTGGGAATAGAGTTTCGGTCTGGGTTGATGAAAAAGTGCTGGAGATGGATGGTGGTAATGGTTGCACAACAATGCGAATGTTCTTAATGCCCCTGAACTTGACTTAGAAGTGGTTAAGATGGTACATTTTATGTTATGTGTATTATATCACCATTGAAAATAATAGTTTAAAAAAAAGGTTGGGGGGAAGCGTGAAGTGACTGCCTGTGAACTCTTCCTTGTGAAGGATAAAAAGGATTTTTATCTTAGTCACATATATCGCAGGTTAAGTTATTCCAGCCCGCCGTAACAGCATTCACTAGAAAAGCAAGGGTGGTGGAAAATCATGGAGATGTTGAATTTTATTTCCCTAACCCCCAGCTTGTTTGAAGCCTTCATTCTCTTCATCTTATCCAATGCGAAATGAGTTAGACTTTTCTTAGAAACTGAATTCTTTGGAGGGTGGTATCAGGAGCCTTTCACTCTGAGTACTTTAGCAGCAGCTTTCTCAGCCTGAGAGGAAGAGCCAGGGCCTCACATTCAAATAGATAAATGAGATGCTTCCCGAAGTGAAACTTGCAACCGAGAGTTACATCCTCTTCAGTTAGGCCTAGCTTTAGATGGTAGATGGATGAATCATCTGGTTTGAGCAGGTCAACTGAACCATGTGGAATTTGCCTAATATCTGGTTACCTTTAGGTTTATTGTTCAGAGTCTCACTGGTTCTATTCAATTCCGAAAGTTTAATGTACTGCAACAGTGAAGCTGGTTTTCCTGTCTTCCAGCTTTTTATGGCTGTAAGAACTGTAGTACTTGACAAGAGGGGCCTGTGGCGTTTCTTGTTGGTTGACAGCATAAGTGCAGGTGTCTCGTGGTGAATGGAGCTCAGTCTAGCACAGAATGGTCCTTATTTGGCATCTTATTTATGGTGGGAAAAGTTTAATGAAGTATTGGGAGCATCTGGCACAGGCCTTTACCCTCTCTGGGAGGAGAGCAGTGTGGGTGGAGCCAGAGTGTCCCGAGTTAAAGGGCTCCCTGGAGAGGTTTGCCCCAAGTGGGGGCTGTTACCACTTTTCAGTGGGGAGAGGAGGGTAGATGTAACCAGGATGATTAGGCCCCTCCCTGTTTCTTTCCCTGCATTTATTTTTTATTTTTTAAACTTTCTATTTTTTATTGGATTATAGCCACTTAACAATGTCATGATAGTTTCAGGTGGAGAGCAAAGGGACCCTGCCATACGTATCCATGTATCCCTTCTTCCTGAAACTCCCCACTTTGAAGGCTACTTTTACTGCTGGATAGAAACTAGAATTAGGAATAGGGAATGAGGGAGACCAAACAGGAGGCTTCTGCAGGGTTGTATCCAAAGACGATGGCGATGATAGTAGCTGTCACACATGGAGGCGCACCTTGTGCCAAAAGCCCTGCTTGTCTTGCCCTCGCTCTGTGAGCTGTATGTAGGTCTGCGGCATTACTGGCACCATTTCACAGATGACGAAATTCAGGAACAAAGAGACCGATCTTTTTTTTTTTTCTTCTTTAAGATCACACAGCTTGTGTTGAATGGATCCAGGATGATGGGAACTAGGAGCTGGTAGAGAGGAGTTGTTTTCTTCTTCCAAAGCATGTATCACCAAGAACATAGTGTAGGAAGGAGCAGAGACAGTTGATTGTGTTTAAACTGGGGTTTGGAAGCCATGGTGCATCCCTGACCACATCTCTTCCTTCCTGGGATAGATGACAGCGGTTGTCCAGGATCAACCAGGTTGGCCTGAGTTTTGGGGAGGAATAGGCCAGGTGGGGGTGTGGACTGGAGCTGTGTGCTCCCAGGTAGCTGGCCGCCTTTCCGGATGTGGCGGTGGTGGGTGCTGGGCGAGTGTGGGGTGCTGGCAGAGTACGCAGTGTGCTTCTGAGTGATGACTGAGCTCTCTGGGGATGTTTATTGATGTGAGCAGGTTCTGTCAGTCCCCTAGGCACTTGGTTGCAAGATAACGAACAGTCAGCAAGCCATGGAGTGCTTTTTGTAATGTTTGCTTTATGGAAGACTGTGTTTGGCACTGTAACCGGTTCCACAAGAGAGGCAGCAAGAAATTCAGAGGCATTTGAGTTATTTATACCAGAAAACAAACACGGTCTTTTCAAGTGTTTTATAGGCCTGTTTCTTATAGGGATCTGTGGAAACTGTTTATTTCGCCCCTCAAACTTTAGGAAAGGTGGTTAGCAGTTTTATAGAGAAGCAGAGAACTGTAATTTTCCATTTTGTTTTTAAAAATCTACCTGCCTTGGTCATGCTTATTGTTTAATGTGTTGGCTTTAGTATTAAAACTGACAGGTGGGGAGGATCTGCTCTTTTGCTTTAAAAAACTTAAATATATTGTTTCTTTTTTTAATTAGAAAATGAAATGCAAAAATTCTGCTGATAGTCCTGTGGTTAGGACCTGGTGCTTTCACTCACAGGGCCTGGGTTCAATCCCTGGTCTGGAAACTAAAATCCTTAAAGCTACAATGTTGTGGCTAAGCGCTCACCGCCCCTGAAACAAAACAAAACAAAAAAATTAAAAATAGGCACATGGTTTTAAAAAATTTCCTAAGCAACATAAAAGGATAAAAGAAATCCTCCTTTCATTCTAGTCCTCCCTTGCCTTTTCCAGAGATAGTTTCAGTTTTTGGGGGTGTATTTTTCATATATGGGCTATGCAAATACAAACATATCCTGCATAATAAAAAACAATAGAATGGGAAAGACTATATATATCTTCAGGAAAATTAGACATACCAAGGGAACATTTCATGTAAAGATGGGCACAATAAAGGACAGAAATGGTATGAACCTAACAGAAGCAAAACATATTAAGAAGAGATGGCAAGAATACACAGAAGAACTGTACAGAAAAGATCTCATGACCCAGATAACCACGATGATGTGATCACTCACCTAGAGGCAGACATCCAGGAGTGTGAAGTCAAGTGGGCCTTAGGAAACATCACTAAAAACATAACCAGTGGAGGTTATGAAGTTCCAGTTGAGCTATTTCAAATCCTCAAAGATGATGCTGTGAAAGTGCTACACTCAATATGCCAGCAAATTTGGAGCACTTAGCAATGGCCACAGGACTGGAAAAGTTCACTTGCCATTCCAGTCCCAAAGAAAGGCAATGCCAAAGAATGTTCAAACTACTACACAGTTGCATTCATCTCACATGCTAGCAAAGTAATGGTCAAATTCTCCAAGCCAGGCTTCAACAGTACATGAACCATGAATTTCCAAATGTTCAAGCTGAATTTAGAAAAGGCAGAGGAACCAGAGATCAAATTGCCAACATCCGCTGGATCATCAAAAAAGCAAGAGAGTTCCAGAAAAATATCTACTGCTTTATTGACTACACCAAAGACTTTGACTGTGTGGATCACAACAAACTGGAAAATTTTTAAAGAGGTGGGAATACCAGACTACCTGACCTGCCTGCTAAGAAATCTGTATGCAGGTCAAGAAGCAACAGTTGGGACTGGACGTGGAACAACAGACTGGTTCCAAATTGAGAAGGGAGTACGTCAAGACTGTATATTGTCACCCTGTTTATTTAACTTATATGCAGAGTACATCATGCGAAATGCCTGACTGGATGAAACACAAGCTAGAGTCAAGATTGCCAGGAGAAAAATCAATAACCTCAGATATGTGTATGACACCACCCTTATGGCAAAAAGTGAAGAAGAACTAAAGAGCCTCTTGATGAAAGTGAAAAAGGAGAGTGAAAAAGTTGGCTTAAAACTTAACATTCAGAAAACGAAGATCATGGCATCTGGTCCCATCACTTCATGGCAAATAGATGGGGAAACAATGGAAACAGAGACTTTATCTTTTTGGACTCCAAAGTCACTGCAGGTGGTGACTGTAGCCAAGAAATTAAAAGACACTTCCCCTTGGAAGAAAAACTATGACCAACCTAGACAGCATATTAAGAAGGAGAGACATTACTTTGCCAACAAAGGTTTGTCTAGGCAAAGCTATGGTTTTTCCAGTAGTCATGTATGGATGTGAGAGTTGGACCATAAAGAAAGCTGAGCATCGAAGACCTTGGGCTTCCCTGATGACTTGATCAGTAAAGAATCTGCTTATGATGCAAGATGTCCAGGTTTGATCTCTGGGTTGGGAAGATCCCCTGGTGAAGAGAATGGCAACCCACTCCAGTATTCTTGCCTGGAGACTTTTATGGATAGAGGAGCCTGGCAGTCTACAGTCCATGGGGTCGCAGAGTTGGACATGAATAAGCAACTAACATACTTTGAGCCCTTAATGCCTTTAGAACTAATATGAGAGGTATACCCTTCTGTGTCCTCATTATTTCTCACTGTGTGAGTATATATATAGAGAGAATAAACTTCTCTGTCAAAGTATAGTTAAATTTGAAATCTTAGAATACTTACTCTTGGCCTTAGTGAAGTAGAATTTGAACACCTATTGTGTGAAAGAGCAGTTATTTTGGAGAATTTTGCTTGATTAACATGGTTTTTAATCATGCCAGGGCAGCAGTTGTGAAAAGATGCTGATTAAATATATCACATCTATTTAAACATTTACTCCTAAAAGTATTTCAATCAAATGATATTTCAGGAAGATACAATTTAGTCATTAATTAAGCCCTGCCCTTGACAGAATACAATCTTGATTCTGAGCTCCCAGCCTCCCCCGCCCTCCCCCCACCCCCTCTCCATTAACATCGAAGAACTTCAAGCTAGTGAGCACAGGGGCCATTCACGTTCCCAATGATAAACCTCGTGATCCTGGAGTGTGGCCAATGGCTGAGTGTCTGTTAAAGGACCTTCGTCAGCTGCTGAGGAGCCTGCGGTTTATTGGAGCCAAAGGACTGCATTGCTGCTCTGCTATTTATCTGTGCTTGTGTGGTGCCAGTTCCAGAGGCATTTTTCTGCCAGCTTCATGTTGTCCACCTGCCAAGTGGGCTGGGGGCTTGAACTTCTGATCAATGTTAAAGCATTTCTGCAAATGGTGTTTGTTATTTTTCACCATCTTTCCAAAACTAAATGTTACTCACAGCTGTGTGAGGGGTTTTAAAAAGCTAATAATGGGTTTTTGTTTTTGTTTATGTTTAGATTTTTCAGTATTTTACTGTGGGTGTGGAACCTGGACTTTGCCATTTAATCCTCTCAACTATCAATTATGTTTTGGGACACACCTGGAAACCTTGTGTAAGCTATGCCTCATTAGTCAATGCCATTAGTATGTCTTAAAAAAAAAAAACAAAAAACTAGCATACAGATTTGTTTTGAAAGACAATTTGCTGAAATGTCAGCTAATATCACTGAAGAACAAGCCCTCCTTCTTTTTACTGATTGTTCCTGTTAGTGGTAATCTGAGATGGGTATGGTTACTAAACTTTTGAAATTGTGTATATAGGTTCTGTAATACGGCCTTGAGCGGCCATGGAGTCAGAGTACCCATTGAACACCTGTTAATAATTGGCCCTGCACTAATAATAATAACTAACATGCCTTGAGCCACAGCTCATCAAAACCCTGCACTTTTTTTGACTAAGTTTAATGGGTAAGGACAGTGAGGAGGTTAAGCTGAAACATACAAGGGCCTACCATTTATAGAGCCAGAATTAGAATGTGGGCAATTTACTCATGCTGTTTTATATGTTAGTCTACAAAAGAAACCTTTAAGGTTGGTAATTATATTCCTATTTTACCTTTAGGGAGCTTGAGGCTCAAAGTTAAATGACTTTAACCACTGGTCATTCAAGGTCACAACTCCTGAGAGACCGTGTGATCTGAAATCCAGATTCTTCCCTGTTGCTCACAGCTTTGATTTAAGGGAGGACCTCATGTGTGTGTCTGTCCCACATTTTCAGGATGTTTAGCATCCCTGGAGCCCACTCACTAAATTCCACTAGGGACCTCTATCACTGTGCCATCCAAAAATGTCCCCACATGTGTCTACTCTCTTATACTAGGTGTCATGTTTACATTTCTTAATTTCAAACGTGTCTCTTGTCATTATACTACATTGCCTCCCATGGCAATTTTTAAATCAACAGTAATCAAACTCAACTCTTACTCATAATTTGGAATAGTTAGAATAATTGGAATAATTTTAATGCAAATCACATGAGTACAAAATCACAGATGAGAGAGAGCATCTCCTCCAGATCCAGATCCTTATTTTATAGGTTAAACACACACACAGACATGCCCACAGACACACACACACACACACCCTCTACCCATCCTGAAGCACAGTCAGTCAGTTCAGTCACTCACTCGTGTCTGACAATTTGTGACCCTATGGACTTGAGCACGCCAGGCTTCACTGTCCATCACCAACTCCTGGAGCCTGCTCAAACTCATGTCCATCGCATTGGTGATACCATCCAACCATCTCATCCTCTGTCATCCCCTTCTCCTCCTGTCTTCAATCCTTTCCAGCATCAGGGTCTTTTCCAGTGAGTTGGTTCTTTGCATCAGGTGGCCAAAGTATTGGAGTTTCAGCTTCAGCATCAGTTCTTCCAATGAATATTCAGGACTGAGTTCCTTTAGGATGGATTGGTTGGATCTCCTTGCAGTCCAAGGGACTCTCAGGAGTCTTCTCCAACACCACAGTTCAAAAGCATCGATTCTTCGGCACTAAGCTTTCTTCACAGTCCAGCTCTCACATCCATACATGACTACTGGAAAAACCACAGCTTTGCTTAGATGGACCTTTCTTGGCAAAGTAATGTCTCTGCTTTTTAATATGCTGTCTAGAGTGGTCATAGTTTTTCTTCCAAGGGGCAAGTGTCTTTTAATTTCCTGGCTACATTCACCATCTGCAGTGATTTTGGAGCCCCCCCAAAATAAAGTGTCTCACTGTTTTCACTGTTTCCCCATCTATTTCCCATGAAGTGATGGGAATGCCATGATCTTAATTTTCTGAATGTTGGGCTTTAAGGCAACTTTTCACTCTTCTCTTTCACTTTCATCAAGAGCTCTTTAGTTCTTCTTCACTTTCTGCCATAAGGGTGGTGTCATCTGCATATCTGAAGTTATTGACATTTCTCCCAGCAATCTTGATTCCAGCTTGTGTTACATCCAACCCAGTGTTTCTCATGATGTACTCTGCGTATAAGTTAAATAAGCAGGGTAACAATATATAGCCTTGATCGATTCCTTTCCTGATTTGGAACCAGTCTGTTGTTCCATGTCCAGTTCCACTGTTCCTTCTTGACCTGCATACAGATTTCTTAGGAGGCAGGTCAGGTGGTCTGATATGCCCATCTCTTGAAGAATTTTCCATTTTTTTTGTGATCCACAAGTCAAAGGCTTTGGTATAGTCAATAAAGCAAAATTAGATGTTTTTCTGGAACTCTCTTTCTTTTTCGATGATCCAGTGGATGTTGGCAATTTGATCTCTGGTTCCTCTGCCTTTTCTAAATCCAGCTTGAACATCTGGAAATTCATGGTTCCCGTACTGTTGAAGCCTGGCTTGGAGAATTTTGTGCATTACTTTGCTAGCGTGTGAGATGAATACAATTGTGTGGTAATTTGAGCATTCTTTGGCATTGCCTTTGTTTGGGATTGGAATAAAAAGTGACTTTTTCCAATCCTGTGGCCATTGCTGAGTTTTCCAAATTTGCTGACATATTGAGTGTAGCACTTTAACAGCATCATCTTTGAGGATTTGAAATAGCTCAACTGGAATTTCATCACCTCCACTAGCTTTGCTCTAAGTGATGCTTCCTAAGACCCACTTGACTTCGCATTCCAGGATGTCTGGTTCTAGGTGAGTGATCACACCATGATGGTTATCTCTGTCATGAAGATGTTTTTGTATAGTTCTTCTGTGTTTTCTTGCCACCTCTTTTTAACATGTTCTGTTTCTGTTAGGTCCATCTCTTTCTGTCCTTTATTGTGCTCATTTTTGCATGAAGCACAGAGGTGGCAGGAAAGACTTTCTCAAAGTCAAAAGATACACTGGCAACCTACTAGACTTAACCCCTATTTGTGGGGGCTGATTGGCATTTCTTTGTATTATCAGTTTATTTCAGGCAAATGTATTTGATTCAGCTGTTTATTTTCTAAGGAGTGTTTTTGACCTTTTAAAGGCCGACATTTGGAGGGTTGATGTAGTTGAGTTGAAAAGGCAAGCCAAGAGACTGCAGTACAAGATTGTAGCTATTTTAGAAAAGTTATTTTGCACATGTTTTTTTACAGTTTGAAAGGGAAAGGGGAAAAGGGAAGTCGCTCAGTTGTGTCCAACTCTTAGCGACCCCATGGACTGCAGCCTACCAGGCTCCTCCGTCCATGGGATTTTCCAGGCAAGAATACTAGAGTGGGGTGCCATTGCCTTCTCTATTTACAGTTTGATAGTGCTGGCAAAACTGGACACATCTGATGAGGCTTGTCACTGTTACTTTGGCAAATGTTTGTGCAAGCTCCCATCAGATTTAAGTGGAATAACAGGTAGGTTGAATAATCTCATATATATTAATCCTGATGGTTCTCATGGAGCAAAGAATTTTGGTGAAAGAAAGATGTTATTGTTTGAGAACCTTTAATTGTTCAGAAAATTTGTTCAATGTCTATTGTGTGGCAGATACAGGTTTTAATTTTCATGGATGAGGTAGGCATAGATTTTCCTTGTTGTTTGTGGTGCTGATTGTTTCCAAACCATTTCTGTATCTTCAATAAAATACACCTTAAAAAAAAAGATGACTTGCCTGCATCCACTGAGCCCACTATACAACTGTATTGTCCATTGTATAGGATCAGGGTTACAGATTAGTTCTGGTAAACGTCTTCGCCTGATAGTACCAGTCTCACTGATTTAAGCGTATGCCTCTAGAATATCAAATGTGTTTTTGGGAACCGATTTAATGAGGAAGTTGATTCATTATGTGAGAGGGTAACCAGATGATCCTATCTTTTTAAAAAGCATTTCTAATCTCACAGAGTTCTTGGGCCTCAAATATGGATCTTGGTTAATTAGTTAAGTCACAGCGCTTGAAGAAACCATGACCACTGCTGGATTGTTTCTGATGAATGATGAGAGAGAATTTGCAGATGTTGGAATAAACTTGCTCCAAATACTCATATACAAATTTGAAGGTGATGAGGGATATGTGTTTCTTACTGACTGTGGAAAAGAAAAAGTTCATTGAAACTGTTGACATCGACTTTTCATTTCAGTTCAGTTGCTCAGTCATGTCCAACTCTTTGCGACCCCATGAATCACAGCATGCCAGGCCTCCCTGTCCATCTCCAACTCCTGAAGTTCACTCAAACTCAAGTCCATCGAGTCTGTGCTGCCATCCAACCATCTCATCCTCTGTCGTCCCTTTTTCCTCCTGCCCCCAATCCCTCCCAGAATCAGAGTCTTTTCCAATGAGTCAACTCTTAGCATGAAGTAGCCAAAGAACTGGAGTTTCAACTTTAGCATCATTCCTTCCAAAGAACACCCAGGACTGATCTCCTTTAGAATGGACAGGCTGGATCTCCTTGCAGTCCAAGGGACTCTCAAGAGTCTTCTCCAAGACCACGGTTCAAAAGCATCAATTCTTCGGCGCTCAGCCTTCTTCACAGTCCAACTCTCACATCCATACGTGAGCACTGGAAAAACCATAGCCTTGACTAAACAGACCTTAGTCAGCAAAGTAATGTCTCTGCTTTTGAATATGCTGTCTAGGTTGGTAATAACTTTCCTTCCAAGGAGTAAGAGTCTTTTAATTTCATGGCTGCAGTCACCATCTGCAGTGATTTTGGAGCCCCCAAAATAAAGTTTGACACTGATTCCACTGTTTCCCCATCTATTTCCCATGAGGTGATGAGACCGGATGCCGTGCTCTTCGTTTTCTGAATGTTGAGCTTTAAGCGAACTTTTTCGCTCTCCTCTTTCACTTTCATCAAGAGGTTTTTTAGTTAGTTCCTCTTCACTTTCTGCCATAAGGGTGGTGTCATCTGCATATCTGAGGTTATTGACATTTCTCCCAGCAATCTTGATTCCAGCTTGTGCTTCTTCCAGTCCAGCGTCTCTCATGATGTACTCTGCATAGAAGTAAATAAGCAGGGTGACAACATACAGCCTTGATGTACTCTTTTTCCTATTTGGAACCAGTCTGTTGTTCCATGTCCAGTTCTAACTGTTGCTTCCTGACCTGCATATATGTTTCTCAAGAGGCAGATCATTAGTGATTCAGAAATAGTAGAAGTTGTTTTGAAATCACCCAAGTCATAGTGACAGGAACATAATTTTACTCATTCTCATCTGCTTCCCTTTCCTCATTATTATGATTATTAAGAGAGTAGGAACATGATTTAGGAAGTCTGTTTGAATTAATAACTCACTTGGCAGTCACGTCAACTGATTGAAGTTTTATGTCTCTTTTACTTTCATGAGGAAGAGATCACTGATTCAGTTCAGTTCAGTTCAGTTCAGTCGCTCAGTCGTGTCCGACTCTTTGTGACCCCATGAATCGCAGCACGCCAGGCCTCCATGTCCATCACCAACTCCCGGAGTTCACTCAGACCCACGCCCATGGAGTCAGTGACGCCATCCAGCCATCTCAGCCTCTGTCATCCCCTTCTCCTCCTGCCCCCAATCCTTCCCAGCATCAGAGTCTTTTCCAATGAGTCAACTCTTCGCATGAGGTGACCAAAGTACTGGAGTTTCAGCTTCACCATCATTCTTTCCAAAGAAATCCCACGGCTGATCTCCTTCAGGATGGACTGGTTGGATCTCCTTGCAGTCCAAGGTACTCTCAAGAGTCTTCTCCAACACCACAGTTCAAAAGCATCCATTCTTCGGCACTCAGCCTTCTTTACAGTCCAACTCTCACATCCAAACACGACTACTGGAAAAACCATAGCCTTGCCTAGACGGACCTTAGTCGGCAAAGTTAAATCTCTGCTTTTGAATATGTTATCTAGGTTGGTCATAACTTTTCTTCCAAGGAGTAAGCGTCTTTTAATTTCGTGGCTGCAGTCACCATCTGCAGTGATTTTGGAGCCCAGAAAAATAAAGTCTGACACTGTTTCCACTGTTTCCCCATCTGTTTCCCATGAAGTGATGGGACCAGATGCCATGATCTTTGTTTTCTGAATGTTGAGCTTTAAGTCAACTTTTTCACTCTCCTCTTTCACTTTCAAGAGGCCATAAGGGTGATGTCATCTGCATATCTGAGGTTATTGATATTTCTCACAGCAATCTTGATTCCAGCTTGTGTTTCTTCCAGTCCAGCGTTTCTTATGATGTACTCTGCATAGAAGTTAAATAAGCAGGGTGACAATATATAGCCTTGATGTACGCCTTTTCCTATTTGGAACCCGTCTGTTGTTCCATGCCCAGTTCTAACTGTTGCTTCCTGACTTGCATACAGATTTCTCAAGAGGCAGGTCAGGTGGTCTGGTGTTCCCATCTCTCTCAGAATTTTCCACAGTTTATTGTGATCCACACAGTCAAAGGCTTTGGCATAGTCAATAAAGCAGAAATAGATGTTTTTCTGGAACTCTCTTGCTTTTTCCATGATCCAGTGGATATTGGCAATTTGATCTCTGGTTCCTCTGCCTTTTTTAAAACCAGCTTGAACATCTGGAAGTTCACGTATTGCTGAAGCCTGGCTTGGAGAATTTTGAGCATTACTTTACTAGCATGGGAGATGAGTGCAATTGTGCGATAGTTTGCGCACTGATTAGAGAGCTTGATATTGGAGAACTCTTTTAAAAAACAACATAAACAAATAAGTAAATCAGCCCAGACTTACTGGCATCTCCTGGCGTCATTAACCTGATCTGATAACATATGATTTGCATCCAGAGCCACAATGTATTACAATAATCAGTGTTCTTAATGGTGACCTTTGCCTCATGATGATCGCGTGAAACTGGATTCTGAGTATTCTTCTTTTGTCAAAAAATCAGGAAATAACCCCAGAAGTGTTTAAGGAGGTAAGAAAATATTTAGGATAAAATGTGAGTAAAAACAAATTACAAAGTAGTATGTATCTATATCCTCAATTTGATAAAGCCCAAAGGCATTTTCCAAAATTTTACGGTGAACCTGGGTGACTCTTATAAAAAAATATTACTAGAAGTTGGGAGGAAATCTTGATTCTCCACCAAATAGTCAGGCAACCGTCTCAAAACGGAGGTGGGGCAGAAGGCTAAGATGTAGAAGAATATTTAATAGTTTAATAGTCTGGAAACATATCCACATTTTGTGACATGAAAAATTATTACAAAACAGTATGCATAGTCCTAAATTTATAAAATGAATGAATTTATAAGGTGAGAAATAAATAAAAGTATATATAAAGATTATAGAAAATATACAAAGTTACTCAAAAAATATACAAAATTTATGCAGGAAATAAAAAGTATTTATTTATGGGGTTTCCTCATAGCTCGGTTGGTAAAGAACATGCCTGCAATGCAGGAGACCTGAGTTCGATTCCTGGATTGGAAAGATCCCCTTGAGAAGGAAATGGCAACCCACTCCAGTATTCTTGCCTGGAGAATCCCTTGGACAGAGGCGCCTGGCAGGCTACAGTTCATGTGGTCGCAAAGAGTCAGACACAAGTGAGCGACTAAACCACCACTATCTATCTCTCTATCCATCTATTTATCTATATACAGTGGAACTCTCCAGGCCAGAATACTGGAGTGGGTAGCCTTTCCTCCTCCAGGGGATCTTCCCAACCCAGGGATCAAACCCAGGTCTCCCCCATTGCAGGCAGACTCTTTACCACCTGGGCCACAAAAGCAGCCCAAGAATACTGGAGGGTATGTAGCCTATCCCTCCCCCTGCAGATTTCCCGGCTCAGGAACTGAACCAGGGTCTCCTGCATTGCAGACATTCTTTACCAACTGAGCTCTCAGGGAAGCCCGTATATATCTTTGGGACACCAGAAGGACAAGGATTTTTGCTTGAAAGGCTTGAAAGAAAAATTTCCAACTAGTAAGTGATTCTGACTGAGGGCTGAGGTTATTGGTAATTTTTCTTGTCTGTGTGTGTATTTTCTAATATCATTCAGAGAGTATCTGTTACTTTTACTAACAGGGAGAAAGGAAGGGAAAAAAATGTATTACATTTTGGAAAGATCTTTGCTTTCTAAAAGAGAAAATAAAAAAATTATCCCAGAAAGTCACTTTTCTTTCATCTGGGCACTGAAGGCTCCACTTTATTGTTTGATAACTGAGCCATTTGAGGATTTTTGTTTTAGCCAGGTCTCCTAAGGGAGGCAGTGCGTTGTAGCAGCCCACGGTTGTTACTACTTTAATGATGCAGACTTAGACATCAGGGCCCTGAGTGAATGGATGAGTAATTCTCGGGCAGTTCTTCAAGTCCTCGGGTGACACCTGGGAGGTGATGCCCCCTTGTCCCTGCATGTGGCTGCCCTGGATGGATACTTAACTCTTGGCTTAGAAATAAACCCGATGGAGGAAGCTCAGGAGCCAAGCCAAGAGCATCATTTTCCCTAGGAATTTAATTTCCAGAATCTAGTCTTTGGAGTTCTGAGAAGTGAGAGGCAGTATGTTACTGCAGCCCTTTCTTGGAGACTCTCATGCTCACTAGTCTGTTCAAGCTTCTGAGAAATTCCAGAGTAAAGGTAATTACTGCGAAAGGAAAGTTTTAATTTATTTTTATTTTTTTGACCACACTGTACTTCATGTGGGATCTTAGTTCCCCAGCCAGGGATAAATCTGCACCCCCTGCAAGGGAGCAGAGTCTTACCCACTGTACTGCTGCAGAAGTCCCCAAAGAAGGGTTTTTAAAAACAGAATTTGACTGACTTCTAAGCAGTGGGGAGCTGGGTGGATGGGGCCCTCAAGGGAAAGAGCAGTCCTCGAAAAGGAGGAGGAAAAGGCCTTATGCATTAAGGGGGTCCCTGCACAGATCTGGGAGGGACGTGAACCTTGGTGTTTCATGGATGTGGTTTCAACAGCAGCAGTTTTACATGTGCATGAAGTTTTAAGTGATTTCCTGAAGAGTTGTCAAGGCCTTCAGAAGTATGTTTCAATCACATTTTATAAATTACATAAATTTATTTTAAGTCTTAGTAGGACACTTGTGCGGAGAAGACAATGGCAACCCACTCCACTGTTCTTGCCTGGAGAATCCCAGGGACAGGGGAGCCTGGTGGGCTGCCGTCTCTGGGGTTGCACAGAGTCAGAGACGACTAAAGCGACTTAGCAGCAGCAGGACACTTGTGACTTACAAATTGTTGTGATTTTGGCTACATAAATGGTTAGTGGAAATACATTTTCATGCATCATATTTACTTATATCAAGAAACTCCTATTGACTCTCAGTTGATGGATGTTTTCTTTTTGATAACATTTAGAAAAATGAATGATTCAATTACTCCCACTCACTGTTTCTGTAAAGTAGAATCATTCAGCTCTGTTTTCTGCTAATGTTTTTCTTTTAAGACAGTCTTATCAAGTGATGAGTAGAGAAGCTTAAGTCCCTAATTTTGAGGAGTTTAAAGGTTGCCAAGAATTATTTTTTTAATTGCCTAAATGTATGTGCCTTGCTTTGCTAATTTAGATGTGTACTTATTTAGCTCAGAAAAAAGAAAGGATGAGAGCAACAGATTACAGCCAAAATTAGTTATTTTTTTTCTGAACAAATAGGGTTGCTTCACATTGTAGGTTGTGTGTCCCACTGGTCTTTGTTGCATGGATCTGACTGTATTTTTATTTGTATTTTTCTTTGTCAACACACATAGTCATATGATTTTCTATATGAATTTATTCAGATTTTAATTACATTGTATCCATTAAGAAGTAGATGCATGATATGTATCTATGCAATTGGGATTCAAGGCTTGATACCCACTGAGGTACACAAAAGACCAAGAATGTAACTTGCTTTACTGATGAGATTGCTGTGACATCATTTCCATTTGTCACTGTATTGCAAGAATCTGTCTCCCAAACAGCACGGACTAGTTATTCATAGCCTGGTAGGTTATACCATGACCAGTTGCTGTGAGTGACTGCAAACTCTCTTCTAGGTGTTAATAACAGAGTGATATTTAAAATCATCATTGCTAAAGAGTAATTTTCAAAAAGTTTAAAAAGTATTGAATGTAGGTATAAAATGACCATATATCATAGTTTTTGTTCAATTTATAGAATAAAAAAGCAGAAAAACTGAATGAAAAAGCAGAAATGCTATAATAAATTTATTAATAGATAAATAAATTTTAACAGAACAATAAATTGTAACATTTGAGTCATCTTTCATTTCAGGCAGGTCAAATTTTATTTGCATTGGTATGGATAAGAATTATTTGGAAGTACTGTCAGTTTTACAGAGTTGTAAATTAACAGTAGGTTAGAGATGGATTGCCCTGTTGACTCAGGAAATCCCCAGAAGGCCCTCTGGGTGATGTCTAACACTCACTGAAGGGATAGGCACCTAGGAATGTCTTTCACTTGTTTCAAAGTCTTCAGTTCAGTTCAATTCAGTTGCTCAGTCATGTCCAACTCTTTGCAACCCCATGGACTGCAACACATCAGGCCACCCTCTCAATCACCAACTCCTGGAGTTTACTCAGACTCAAGTCCATCGAGTCGGTCAGGCTGTCCAACCATCTCATTCTCTCTTGTCCCCTTCTCCTCCCACCTTCAATCCTTGCCAGCATCAGGGTCTTTTCAAATGAGTCAGTTCTTCGCATCAGGTGGCCAAAGTACTGGAGTTTCAGCTTCACCATCAGTCCTTCCAATGAACACCCAGGCTGATCTCCTTCAGAATGGACTGGCTGAATCTCCTTACAGTCCAAGGGACTCTCAAGAGTCTTCTCCAACACCATAGTTCAAAAGCATCAGTTCTTTGGTGCTCAGCCTTCTTCACAGTCCAACTCTCACATCCATACATGATCACTGGAAAACCCATAGCCTTGCTTAGACAGACCTTAGTCGGCAAAATAATGTCTCTGCTTTTGAATATGTTATCTAGGTTGGTCATAACTTTTCTTCCAAGGAGTAAGCGTCTTTTAATTTCATGGCTGCAGTCACCATCTGCAGTGATTTTGGAGCCCAGAAAAATAAAGTCTGACACTGTTTCCACTGTTTCCCCATCTATTTCCCATGAAGTGATGGGAGCAGCTGCCATGATCTTTGTTTTCTGAATGTTGAGCTTTAAGCCAACTTTTTCACTTTCCTCTTTGACTTTCATCAAGAGGCTCTTTAGTTCCTCTTCACTTTCTGCTGTAAGGGTGGTGTCATCTTTTTTTGTACAGTTCCTCTGTGTATTCTTGCCACCTCTTCTTAATATCTTCTGCTTCTGTTAGGTCCATACCATTTCTGTCCTTTATCGAGCCCATCTGTGCATGAAATGTTCCCTTGGTATCTCTAATTTTCTTGAAGAGATCTCTAGTCTTTTCCATTCTGTTCTTTTCCTCTATTTCTTTGATTGGTGATGGACAGGGAAGCCTGGTATGCTGCAGTCCATGGGATCGCAAAGAGTCGGACACGACTGAGCGACTGAACTGAAGTGAACTGATGAATGCAGCTCTATGTTTCTCCAGGTCCAATTAGCTAGGGCTGTGTTTGGGGACTTGTAGCATATGATATAGAAGATGGCAGGTGAAGAGCAACTGAGCCTGAGGGTGTGTTAGAATCACCCAGAAATATTTATAGGAGTGGGTGAACTAACACAGTGATGTGTCTACTGAAAATTTAATTTCAGTAGATTAGTTGATTCTCAGTTCAAGAAACATTTCTCATAATCTCCTTTGGAATTTAATGTTTTAATCGTTTCAGCATTGAGGTTCATTTGGGATTTCTCTTTAGTTCATCATATATTCTTATTAGAGAGCTAAATTTTGTCTTTTTTAGTAACATAAAAGACAGCTCTTGTGGCTTGCAGAGTTTGTTATGGTAGCTTGGTTTGACAATTCATGCCGCATTTTCTTTTGAAGCTCTAATGTTACTTCAAAGTACTTAAAAAGGAAGTTGTTAATAGAGAATTCCCACAGTTGTGAGTTCCTTTAGTTTTCATTAAATATTTATTCTCCGTATCTGAAAAGAATCTAGAACCAAAAGGCAAAGCATTTTTTAAATATTTCATTTTAAAAATATCTCTTACATTGCTGACCTGTATATACTGTAAGTTTGGGATATGGCATAACCTCTGTGAGACTTTCTGACTAGTTAGGGAGATAGATATGAGACTGTTTCAGAGGGAGGCTGCTTGTACAGTAGTAGATTAGACATGGTTCAGATGATTCTTTAAAAGACATTTGTAGTTTCTGATCCTACTTTATTTGAAACTTTTTTGATAGTGATGCAAGATTATAAAGTTGGTTTTACTAAAAGCTCAGTTCAGTTCAGCTGCTCAGTCATGTCTGACTCTTTGCGACCCCATGAATCGCAGCACGCCAGGCCTCCCTGTCCATCACCAACTCCCGGAGTTCACCCAGACTCACGTCCATCGAGTCAGTGATGCCATCCAGCCATCTCATCCTCGGTCATCCCCTTCTCCTCCTGCCCCCAATCCCTCCCAGCATCAGGGTCTTTTCCAATGAGTCAACTCTTCGCATGAGGTGGCCAAAGTACTGGAGCTTCAGTTTTAGCATCATTCCTTCCAAAGAAATCCCAGGGTTGATTTCCTTCAGAATGGACTGGTTGGATCTCCTTGCAGTCCAAGGGGCTCTCAAAAGAGTCTTCTCCAACACCACAGTTCAAAAGCATCAATTCTTCAGCCCTCTAAACTATAACAAAATACTACGTGGATGTAATTATCAATCCAGAATTTATTGGTGTACATATAATATTTCAGAAAAAAGTTCTTAAGTCAAAAAAGAGCATGTGGACTATTCCTCATTATTACAAATATGTTTATTTCTATTGTTTTTACTGAGCCCAAGGACAGACATGGACGAACAGTGTGAGGAGCAGGGTGGTGAAGGACATTATAGGGAATTGCAGAGGCAAACATTTAACAATGAATAAATCTTTTGAGGGTGGGTAGCAATCCAGTTTTGATTAAAATGACTGTGAAAAGTAAAGGTAGGTGAACTGAGGTCTTAATAATAGAACTGAAAGGCCTAATTTGCTAAAATTGGTAACAGAGAAACATGATAGGTTTGGTTGGATTCTCTCCAGTGTTTGTCCTGCATACTGAGAGCATTATATGAACACCGGTCAGGTATGGCACTTACCCTCAAGGAGCTGATTAGATACATATGAGGAAGGTTATGTTGGCACATTTATGGGTAGAGATTTAATAACAAGTCAAACCTGCCCCAGTAAAGTAGAGACAGGGCATTGTTGATGGAGCCCTTGGTAAAGACCTGTGATTTTAGAAAGCCCTTTCTTCAATTTGTAGGTTTCTCAGTAAAAGTTCTTGGATCTTTAGGCTCTTCTGAGGAGCCTGCAAAAGGTGAAATAGGGATTGAAAACTGTATTTGGAGGTATGAATGGGGAGTATCTGAAGATTTCATTATGTTGACTTATAAAAAGATCACTACATGAGAGTTAGGAGTTAAATTTTATTTGGGGAAAAATGAGGACTGCAGCTTAGGAAAGTGCACCTGAGAAAGCTCTGAGAAACTGCTCCCAAGAGGTGGGCTGTGAGGGGGGTGAGGTCAATATATGTGATTTTGATGAAGAAGGGAGTTCATGCAGTCAAGCACTTACCTTACCAAAAGGTTTTCTGCTGGTGTCACCATGAAAGGATTTAGTGCTTTTTCTAGATATGAGAAGATGCAGAGATTGGGCTCATAAATTCAGTTCCTGAAACTATTTAACTGTCTAAAGACCTGTTCCACCAGATTTCCTGGAACACAAAATGCCTCATCCTGGTATCTACCCTGAACTCCCTTGAGGATGTGTCAAAGGTCAACAGCTGCAGCAGCACAGGATTCTGTCCCTGCAGAGGCAGATGGCAGGTGCCCTCGACCAGCACTAATTTGTCTTCGAGAGGACCCTCTCATGGTTGTAAGTTCCACCCTACTTTGGGAGGGATTTCACGACCATTTTATCCCACAGCGCTAGGAAATCTCATTCCTAGATCTGGTGAAGATTTTGCTGATAGAGCTCTCAGTGTGCTATTACTGGGCTAGGTCTTAATAGGTCAAAAGTACAAGTAACACAGCTGGCAGTACTATTAAAGTCATAAGTGAGAATTAAGCCGGAAACTTCCATTAGGTGCAGTCCAGTCTATCCTTAGGTTGACTTAGTCTATTCTCTACGAATCTTTCTTTTTGGGAAGTTATGTATTGGCATTGTTCATAAGGCTCTCAGCCCAATTTCCTAGTGTTACTGTGCTGATTTATCCTTAATATAATTTGATTGTTCCCAAGATAAAAGGAGGGGGCTTAAAACTTAAATGACCACAGCCTGGTGTCAGCCACAGAAATCCATCCCAGAACTCTGGGGGGGGGTTTATTCTTTGGTTAAATTTTTGCTTATTGCTCTGATTGAGCTTGTGTAACTTTAGAGGAAAGTTCATATTATGAGCAGGGTCATGGAAGCGATTAGCAATTGGCCAGGTAAGAGGAACACACCTAGGAATGGGATCCCACAAAGAGAAGCCTAAACAGAACTGAACTTTCTTCTAAATGAATTTCCTAAAGGTGATCCAATTACAGCTGTGGAGTGGAGAAATCCACCTAGGTAGTTTAGAAGTACTAGACACAGGTCACAAACCCAATAACTGTATTACAGTTGGATTGAAAACTAGCGTAGGATTGTGTGCATGATAGAAAACATTTGCTTTATATGCAAAGGTCCAAGAAGTCAAGAAAACATTATAAATGACCATACAAATCGGGTCCAGCATCTTGGGTAAGCAGCCTACTTCTGATGTTGTCTTCTTCCATCCTGGTGTATTCTAGTTTCCTCTGTTTGAGTGTCATTTTAAGATGAGTTTGAGGTCAGCAGCCCTCTCTATAGGCCAGTCTGTGTAGGGATCTTTAGAACTGGGCACTAATTGGTCAATTTTCCTTCAGTTTCACTGTGCGTGAACTACTTAAGAGTACTTGATAAAAAGTCCTTACATCCAGATTGAAGACAGTCCTTTAAACTACGTCTTTTCTAGTACACATAATTTTCCTGTTGCAGGTCATGAGGCATCCGATCTTCATCCAAAGATTACTGAAATAAGCTTCAGAAACAAGCTTAGAATGTTCTTTAATTATTCATTTAAATTTTACATTAATATAATAGCAAAGAACTATCCAGGAAATGAGTCTTAATAGATCCAGACCTCCATTTACAAAATTGGGATTTAACATTCATTGAAACATCTTTTTTTCCCCCTAAAATTACCCTTGTTTTTTTACCAAATATAACCAAATTAAGACTAGTTTGTTTGCAAAATAAGTCTGATTTCAATAAACTTGGCCCAATCATTTATGTAACTGGAATTGATCATAGACCTTTTAATTTTTTTTGCATTGCTGGAATTTTATAAAAGTTTCAGACTGAACTTTAAAAAAAAACACCTCTCAGGCTAGGAAAGTCATGCCTAACAGATCTAGGTGAATTCCTGCCTTCTCAAGATCTCCAAAGTTCCTTGAGCTTTTTGCACCTGTTATTGAGATAGCCTTCCTAATTTTTCTGATAAAGCTACTGGAAACATTACAGTTCCCTGTCTCTGGAGGGATCAGATAGAGAGGAAAGGGAAATGTTTCAATTCTGCTTACAAAGGTATAATTTTACCAAATTACTATAAGCCAAAATTAATTTGAGGGGAAGGGTTTTCCATATACCTGGAAAACACAGATTAAAACCAGTAATTTTTCAGATAGAAACTATAAAAATTATAAGCATATTCACCAGTTCATTCAGTCCATTTGTTAATCTTTTGTGAAGCCATCAGGTTTCCCATTAGAATCCTTAATTTCTTACCCAGTCCAGCATTTTGGTCTGAAAGTCAGAAACTTGCATTTATCCAAAAGTCTTTTCTATAAATCTTCTTGAAGGGGAAAAATTTTTACAAAAGCATCAGAATAAACCATAACTGTCTATAATGACAAAAAACTTAAGAAGTCATGTTTAAAATCTGATTACAAAGGATCTCCTTTAGGATGGACTGGTTGGATCTCCTTGCAGTCCAAGGGACTCTCAAGAGTCTTTTCGAACACCATAGTTCAAAAGCATCAATTCTTCCGTGCTCAGCTGTCTTCACAGTCCAACTCTCACATCCATACATAGCCACTGGAAAAACCATAGCCTTGACTAGATGGACCTTTGTTGGGAAAGTAATGTCTTTGCTTTTTAATATGCTATCTAGGTTGCTCATGACTTTCCTTCCAAGGAGTAAATGTCTTTTAATTGCATAGCTGTAGTCACCATCTGCAGTGATTTTGGAGCCCCCCAAAATAAAGTCTGACACTGTTTCCACTGTTTCTCCATCTATTTCCCATGAAGTGATGGGACCAGATGCCATGATCTTCGTTTTCTGAATGTTGAGCTTTAAGCCAACGTTTTCACTCTCTTCTTTCACTTTCATCAAGAGGCTTTGTAGTTCCTCTTCACTTTTCTGCCATAAGGGTGGTGTCATCTGCATATCTGAGGATATTGATATTTCTCCCAGCAATCTTGATTCCAGCTTGTGCTTCTTCCAGCCCAGTATGTCTCATGATATGCTCTGCATATAAGTTAAATAAGCAGTTGATTTCCTGCAAAGAAGTTACTTGTCATTTCCTCTTTTAGAAGCTTCTAGATACCAAAGTAAGCATTCTGTGCAATATGTTTGATCTTACAGCCAGCTTTTCTAACTGTGTGCAAAAAATATCCATTTTAAAATATCAACAAAAACCTGATTTAGCCATTTTAGGGTGAGATCTCCTTTAGTATGATTTCTGCAACTAAATAGACACTTGGAAGTATAAGTTTTGTATATACATAACCCTGGCTGGGTGTTAGTTAGAGGCTGGTTTCTGATGCCCCTTGTTTCTCTGTTTGAGAGGCTCTTTTTCCCATTTTAAGTTGAATTTTTATCACTAGATAAAATTTACTAGTGAAATTATGTGGTGGGCGAGTGTCATTTTTGTGAGCTTGACTTCTCTGGGAATCACCCCGGAGTCAATTCACCTGGTTTTACATGTCATGGTTTCTCCCTCTGGCCGTCTAAGACTACCTGTGGGTGCTCGGATCGCTGAATGGGTAAACAAGTGTTTTAATTAATAAGTGGGTTTCCCTACGGGACCACTGCATGGTATGAAGACTTTGTCTCCACCACTCCTGCAAATTTCTCAGTCACCTGAGAAAACCAGGACTGGCCGAGAGAAGTCTTGTCCCTTTTCTTTGGAGCTAAGCTCTCATGCGATATATTCACTTTTTTCCCGTCAAATTCTATTATGGCAGCTGAATTGAGGAAAAGCATCAGATCAGCCTCTTACCGTATACTCAGCACAGACCAGTCTCCTACAACTGAGCAACCTTGGTATCTTTCAGCTGAGCCCCAGGTGTTCCTCAATATCTTTGAATCAAACTCCACCTGCACCTCCCCCCCCAGCCCCACCAGTACCTTTCCACTGGGTGGGTATTCCCCTGGTATCTTTCAGCGGAGCCCCACTTAGTACTGCATGCTGAGTGGATATGCCCCATTAAATCCTCTCCTTGTTTCCACATTTTAATAGAATGCTATTTGTTAACCTGTCCTTTTCTTTGCAGTGAACTTGTTCTCTATTTGAAAGCATTTTAGACAGGAAAAGGGAAAAGGAAAGGCCATTTGGGAGGCAAATTGGGCAGTTGCTAAACTCCCAGGGAAGTTAGTTAATGGATGGTCTTTTATATTTTGTGTTTTTTCTTGTACCTCAGCCAAGGAACTCAAAGAAAGAACTCTTGTGATTTACCCAAGAGAATCCAGACGGGTTGCAAATTGAGGCAGGCTTTGGGGAAGAGCTGAGAGGAGACATTCAGTTTATTCTTTGTGAATTATTTTAATCTGGAAAAAGTAAGGATGTGCTGCAGTGAAGGAGAGAATAAGGCTGGCCTCCTTGATGGCTCAGATGATAAAGAATCTGCAATGCAGGCAGACCCAGGTTTGATCCCTGGGTCGGGAAGATCCCCTGCAGGAGGGAATGGCTACCTACTCCAGTATTCTTGCCTGGAGAATTCCATAGACAGGAGCCTGGCAGGCCACAGTCCATGAGGTCGTAAAGAGTTGGACAGAACTGAGCAACTAAATTTTTTTTTTTTTTTAATTGAGTGTAGTTGAACCATGTTTTCCCTGGTGAAGAGTGCTGGTTCCAGCTGCAGCAGGAGGAAGCCTTGCGGTGTTTCCAGCAAGGAGACTGCAGCTTTCAGTCACCATGAACTAGACAGGATGCCTGGGGCTTTGCAACTGTAGTCTTAAGACTGTCAAATTTCCTCTCCAAGCCAAGAAAGAAAGGAAAGTTTCAGTTAAACTGTGTTTACTGAGAGTTAGATATTAGAGGAAGAAAGCACTAACTCTGTACTTTGGATTTTGAATTCTCTTAAAATTAAGATTTAATTGGCATAGCACGCTGTTTATGAGTGACAATGAGGAAACTTTCAGTGGTTTTTAGTGTTCTAATAAAGTGTAATTCTAACAGAAATTTTCATAAAAATAGAAAAATATAATTAAATCAATCTTGTGCTGTTATTGGTCTCTCTATGTTATTCAAGTCTAATTACACCGTCTTCCCCCTGAGAAGAAGCAACTGAATTATAATAGGAGTGTTTGGGACACAGCTGCCACAGAACGAAGCATGCCTGCTCTGATTTCTGTGTCTTATGTCCATGCGGACAGTGGCAGCTGGTTCCAGCATTGTCTCCCAGTGCTGTTTCCTAGGCAAGCACTTCCTGTCAGTCCAGCAAGCAGCCCCAAGGTGAACCATTGCCCTCTCTGATCTCAGGAGGTCATAGGCCTTGGAAGGACTGGCCCTCCTACAAATACAAGCCTGTAAAGTGGGAGTGTGCCAGGCCTTAGAGAATGCTGTGAACTCAAGTCTTTTCCTTCCTCAAACTTGCTCCTCAGGATCATTCCTTTTTATTTTGAATCTTTTACTTCAGTGTGGTTTTTTCTTGGGACAAGGTCACCAGTAGTAAAAACACAAGAGTTTGAGTATTTCTCTACCAGAATTGTTGTGAATAAGCAAAGGGTACCTTCCTCTGTCCTGCCTCCCCCCAGGATTCTTCTGAGTGTCACTGGGTTAATGCCTACAAAGATCCTTGCCCTGCTATACTCGTATAATGGAATGTTTAGAGCCATGGCCATCCAAGTGTGTTTTGGGTAATTTTTTTTTCTGCTTTAGTGTACAAGGTGAACATAGTTAAATCTCTTACTAGTTTTAGGAAGAACTCACATTGTATCTTCTCAGCATGTGTCCGCTGTAATCAAGCCTGCTGCCTTTACAATGCTTTCCCTGGGCTAGATCTCATATAAAGACAGTCGCTGGAGAGCTCTCAGCTGCTTTAGCAGTTATCTAATCTATAAAAAGACTCCATCCAGACCTATTTTTGTTTCCTGTCCACAAGCCAGTGGCAAAGACACTTCCCCCCATCTCACAGAAGGAAGACACGTTAATAACCTTTGCTTAGGACGTATCAAAAACAACTTGAAACCGGAAAATAGTGAAATAATCATTAAATGATTTGGGATTGAAAAGCCAAATTTGGTTGCTTTCATCATTAAGCCCAAACTGTCCTGTCTTGGGCATTCGACACACTTGATTTGGGACCCTTTCCTACTTCCTCGCATTGTGATCTTGGACAAACGTGTGACTTTTGTCACAAGACAATTTTCTGACCTTGGACAAGTTAAATATATAACCTGTTTGGGCCCAGCGTCTGCATTCGATTAGTTGGTGATGCTGACCCCTCCCCACTTGCAGGGTTCTTATGGGATTAAATGTGAAGGCATTTCCTGATGTGTGGCGATCATAGTTATTGTCATTGGCACATTATTTTGTATTTATCAGTGAGGATGCAAGAAGGCCTTGTCACACAGTCTGATAACAGGTTTTCTAGATATTTTATTTCCTCTCCCTCTCAAGGAGCAGAATACAAAGTTCCCGTTTTGAAGCGTGTTCCCTTTTTGGCCCCAGCTCTTTGAAAGTACTTATTACAGCGTTAGATATTCATGCACGTCTGGCATGTCATTGGAAGGTGACGTTCTCACAGGTTCTGGTAGTCACTTGCCTTCTGCATCTGTGGCCTTCTCTGAGGGACACCTTGTTCCAGTCCCCCATACAGAGTGGCTAAAACAAATTACATGTCAGAAATGTATACCTTGTGAAATTTAAGCATTACTTTTGAAACTTCCAGAGAAGGCAGTGGCACCCCACTCCAGTACTCTTGCCTGGAAAATCCCACGGGCAGAGGAGCCTAGTAGGCTGCAGTCCATGTGCTCTCTAAGAGTCGGACACGACTGAGCGACTTCACTTGAACTTTTCATTTTCATGCATTAGAGAAGGAAATGGCAACCCACTCCAGTGTTCTTGCCTGGAGAATTCCAGGGACAGGGGAGCCTGGTGGGCTGCCGCCTATGGGGTCACACAGAGTCGGGCACGACTGAAGCGACTTAGCAGCAGCAGCAGCAGTTCGAAACTTCTCCTTTGAGCTACAGAAGGAGGAGTGGACCTACTTTACAAGCAAAAGAATCATTTAACTTTTTAGTAATTCAGAAGAAAGACTTTAGGGAATTTGAGTTACTTGATTCTTTTCCCTTAATGATTCATGGGCAGGGATAACAGTATATTCAGTATCTCATCACAATAGCTTCTTTTCTGTGAACATTTTCCTTTTTGTTTTTGGTATCTCTAGCCCTGCATACAAGCTGTAAAGAAGAACAGCTTTGCATCCCCTACTAACTGTTTAACTTTAGGCACTCTGCTTTGAGACTCAGTATCCTTCCCTGTCTACAGGCAGATAAGATAGACTATCTTCAGAGCAATCTGAAGATCAAATGAGATGACGCCTCAGTAACTTAGTCGAGCTTGTTGGTGCTGCTGCTGCTAAGTCGCTTCAGTCGTGTCCGACTCTGTGCGACCCCATAGATGGCAGCCTACCAGGCTCCCCTATCCCTGGGATTCTCCAGGCAAGAACACTGGAGTGGGTTGCCATTTCCTTCTCCAAGGCATGAAAGTGAAAAGTGCAAGTGAAGTCGCTCAGTCCTGTCCGACTCTCAGCGACCCCATGGACTGCAGCCTTCCAGGCTTCTCCGTCCATGGGATTTTCCAGGCAAGAGTACTGGAGTGGGGTGCCGTTGCCTCCAGTCAAGCTTGTTAGAAGGGGTAAGGAACCCACCTGTCAATGCAGGAGACATGGGTTCAATCCCTGGGTCGGGAAGATCCCCTAGAGAAGGAAATGAATGGCAACCTACTCCCATGTTCTTGCCTGGAAAATCCAATGGACAGAGAAGCCTGGTGGGCTACGGTCCATGAGGTCCAAAGAGTCAGACATGACTTAGCAACTGAACAACAACAACAACAGACTAAACCTACTGGTTTGGTAATTATCTTTATTTTATAGGTGTTTTTGTATCTCTAGAAAGGAAATTCAAACTGCCTGCCCTCTCCCCTCTTTGCTCTGCTCTGCTCCCACTTCCTGTATCTCACTCCCAGCAGTACACTCATCCTGGACAACAGGAAGGAAGGCCCTTTTCTGCTATTTATATCACAAAACAGCTTCCGTTTCCTCTAGTCTCTGGAGACCTTGCAGGTTGATTGTACACAACCACGCAGCCAGTCAAACAGTCGTACAATCTTAGACACGTGAACATCTTTCTGAAATAATATCTTCTTGCTGTCTCGGACTACTTGCTTCCCTCTTCCTAAAGCATTTTATTTTGGTTCAGACCCAGAGATTCTTAGACTCTCAGAAAAACCCTTGATCCAATAGGCAAAACTAACATGGTATTTGAAGTCATCACAGTGACCTTTGGGAGAGAGTGATGGTTACACGTATGTGTTTACTTTAGCAAAATTAATCCACTCAAGATTTCTCTGCTTTTCTTGCAGTAGGAAATGGCAAGCCACTCCAGTATTCTTGCCTGGAAAATTCCATGGACAGAGGAACCTGGTGGGCTATAGTATAGTGCATCTGGCTCGTGAAGAGTGGGACATGACTGAGCATACACACACACACACGATTTCTGTGCTTTTCTTTGTGTGTACATTAATGCAAATGCTTATTTTTTAAAAGGTAATTTTCCCCCTCTTTTTGTAGATGCTGTAATTCACATGCATATATTCACGTATATATTTTCGAAGGGTTGCATTTCCTTTTTAGTTGGGAAAGTCTTTGACGAGTGTCGTGAGGAAGCATTTCTAACCCTTTAAGATGATGCGGGTTTCAGTCTGTTTATAAACTCTGTGACCCTGTGTGCATGGTTAGTTGCTCAGTTGTGTCCGACCCTGCGACCCCGTGGACTGCAGCCCGCTGGGCTCCCCTGTCCATGGGATTTTCCAGGCAAGAATCCTGTAGTGGCTTGCCATTTCCTACTCCAGGGGATCTTCCTGACCCAGTGATCAAACCTGTGTCTCCTTCATCTTCTCCTGCATTGCAGGTGGATTCTTTACCATTGAGCCACCCATAAACATATTTACATGGTCTATAGTTTCATTTGATATGCTATTTTAAAAAATTTGTTTTATATAAATATAGCTGATTTACAATGTTCTATTAATTTCTGCTGTCCAGCAAAGTGATTCAGTTATACATACATTCATTTTCAGATTCTTTTCCATTATGGTTTATCACAGGTTACTGAATATAAACATGTTGGTACCTTTTCCACTCCAGAGTTACAATTCTTATGTTTTGAAAATATACTTTATTGCTTCTTTATCTTTCTCACTGTTGTCCGTTAGCGGTTACTTAGCTGAATGGTGATAAGATAATTTATAAAACATTAATATATGATTCTAAAACTCTTGTGAGAACTTCCCTGGTGGTCCAGTGGTTAAAAATCCACCTGCAAATGCAGAGGACACGGGTTGCATCCCTGGTCCAGGAAGATTCCACGTGCCACGGGGCAAAATGCACTTGGATGCAATTTTTTATTGGCATTGACTTTACGTGCTTGCTTCTGCATGGCTTTGTATTGTAAAGTTTACTCTGAACACCATTACAGCTGGAAATTAGCTGGCAAGGGCAAAAGAATAGTTTTTGCTATGTCGAGGGAACAAGAAGTAAATAGTTACCTTGGAGTTTATTAGTTGTTTTTTTCCCCCCTTATAAGCAGCTCATTCCTAGAAGAATGTACTTTAATTTACTTCCTGTTTTCTTCTAGATTGGAAGACTGATAAAGAGAAATAAGATGATTCAGGTAAATGGAATTAATTTCTTTATGTACCTTTTATGTTTAGTGTACATTTCTCATGTTTTCCCACTGAGAAGAACAAAACAATTTTTGTGGTCAATTTCAATGTATAAGGGATGTTTTAGGGATATAGAAGTATTAGTCAAGTACATGCTGCTGCTGCTAAGTTGCTTCAGTCGTATCCGACTCTGTGTGACCCCATAGACAGCAGCCCACCAGGCTCCCCTGTCCCTGGGATTCTCCAGGCAAGAACACTGGAGTGGGTTGCCATTGCCTTCTCCAATGCATGAAAGTGAAAAGTGAAAGTGAAGTCGCTCAGTTGTGTCCAACCCTCAGCGACCCCAAGGACTGCAGCCTTCCAGGCTCCTCCGTCCATGGGATTTTACAGGCAAGAGTACTGGAGTGGGGTGCCATTGCCTTCTCCGAGTCAAGTACATACTTATGCCATTAATTTACTTACCCATGTGTATTTAATAAGAACATGTTTATATGAAACATAATTTTACAAATAATACTTTTTCCTACTTCAGGATAATTTCCTTCCAATTCTTACATATCATATTTGATGACAATGTCTTTATTATTAGAGTCATCTTTGAAGCATCCAGTACTATTTTTCAAGTATGTTATCATTTTACTTGTTGGTGATATAGCACTTTTGGAATTCATGTATGGTGCTGTAATTGGAAATTTTGTTCCAAGTCACAAGGATCTATTTGCATAATGTTAGAACAGTTATTATTTTCATTCTTTCCATATAGATGAACTTTGGAGATCCCCACTGTGTAATAGTTTGTAGATTTGCTCTGTTAAATATTCTTTCCTTCCTTCTTCCCTGTCTTCCTTCCATCCATTTATTCATTTATTTTACTTATTTTGTGGTAATTACATTACATTGTTGAAAATTAAAATAGTGCAGCCGCTCCTGCTCTTCTTATATCCCCATTGCTCCTTTATCCAAAGATAGTATCTTTCAACTCTTTTAGTTATATTTTCTGATACCCACCTTCCAGTTTCTAAATGGCACGATGTATGTTTTAAGTGCATTCACTGAATTTTTTTTTAGTTTTAGACTTACACACTTGTTCTTCTGAGGATTCCCTGCTCATACACAACTCTTTGCCCTCAGTACTCAGCTACACTTCTTGTCTCATGCAGTCATGCCACAGTCTGTGGTTAAATACACATTTAGTGTTTACTTTATTGTGACAGTATTTTTTTTAATGACTGAATTTTTTGAGGCTTGTGTAGCTGTTTCTCAGGCCATTTTGTTTTCTAGTTGGTTGTGTGTGAACTGTTTGATTTCTCTGGAAAATGTTTGACTCTTCTTTATCCTCAGAATTCTGAAATCCATATTGGGGCATATGTCTTACAGTTTATCAATGTACTCGATCCTTTCAATTCAGAAACTCATGTCCTCTAATTTAGAAAGTTTCCTTTTACTGTTTCTTTGATAATTTCCTTTCCTACACCCTTTTCTCTATTTTCTGTGTTTGTTAATTGGATATTTGGACTTACTGGCTTAATTTTTAAATTTTCTTATGTATATTTCTTAGCTATCTTCTAACTTTTGTGTTTTTTTTTCCCCCAAGAGGTTTTCTGAGTACTTTTTGAACTTTAATTTCTGCCAGCATATTTTTCAAATTTAATTTTTCATTGGCCTCTGAATATTTCATTTAAAAATGGAATCCTGGTCTTATTTCATGGAAATAATGTTTTCTGTTTTCACTTGAGAATATGAATTGAATTAGTTTGCTGTTGAATAGTTTTTGCCTGCCCTTCATACTTTTCTTTTTTTAATCAGCTTGATTTGTGTTTCCTCTTTTTATCAGCTTGTTTTGGCCCCTGATTTTAATGTTAGAGACTTTTCTCTAATGGTGAGACTTTAATAGCCTGTTCATATTTGGGAGAGAACTATAAAAAGTGGACTGGAAACTTGTTTACCTAGTGGGCTTTTTGGGGGTAGGAACCCAGATGTTTGAGCTGCTGACTCCTAGATAACAGAATCTGCAAATCTTGTTTTCTTGGATCTTTCTATTTCTATGAACAAAAGGTCCTCTTTTGTTCATATTTTTGTGAGGTAAAAGCCTGCCTGTGAGGATTTGGGTGAGCCACATAGGGGGAGGGGGCAAGAGGTCTCACCACCCAAGCCTATAAACATGAGCTCTTGCTGTGTCTATTCTGGCCCTTGAAGTCTGAAATCTTGCTATATCATTTTCTCCACAAACTACTTTCCGTCATGGAAATAGGGATGGTTGGTCTGGCTGTACCAGTTGGGGAGAAGACCTGGGGTATTAACTACGTTTTTTGGTTGTTGTTTAAAATAACACAAGTTTATTACCTTGAAGTTCTGTAGGTCAGAAGTCTGACATGGGTCTTACTGGAGTAAAGACAAGATTGTCTACAGGGCTACATTCCTTTCTAGAGGAGAGTCCATTCCCTTCCCAGCTTCTAGAGGCTGGCCGCACTCCTTGGCTCTCGGCCCACCCTCACGCCCTCCTTTAAAGGAGCAATACAGGTCAAATACATCTCAAGTTGCATTTCTTTCACCTCCTCTTCTGCTTCCCTCTTTTATCATAAGAGTCATAAGGACTCTTATGATTATGTTGCCCTAGAGGAGGGCATAGCAACACACTCAGTCTTCTTGCCTGGAGAATCCCCATGGACAGAGCAGCCTGGTGGGCTACAGTCCATGGGTTGCAAAGAGTCAGACATGACTGAGCAACCAAGCACACAGCACATGATTACACTAAACCCATCTAAATAAATCAGGATAATCTCCTTAATTTTTTTATTGGGGTAAAAAATCACAATTTAAAATATACTGTCTTAACCTTTTCAATGTGTAATACAGTAGTGTTAAGTGTACTCACATAGTTATGAAACAGATCTCTAATTTTTTCTTCTTGGAAAACTGAAACTCTATACCCATTAACAACTCACCTTGCCCTAGCCTCTAGCAACCACTGTTCTATTTTCTGTTTCAAGAGTTTGACTACTTCAGTTACCTCGTATAAGTGGAATCTTACAGGATTTACTTTTGTGATTGGCTTATTTTATTTAGTGTAGTACCCTCAATAGGAAAAGGAGTACGTCAAGGCTGTATATTGTCACCCTGCTTATTTAACTTATATGCAGAGTACATCATGAGAAATGCTGGTCTGGATGAAGCACAAGCTGTAATCAAGATTGCTGGGAGAAATATCAATAACCTCAGATATGCAGATGACACCACCCTTATGGGAGAAAGTGAGGAACTAAAAAGCCTCTTGATGAAGGTGAAAGTAGAGAGTTAAAAAGTTGGCTTAAAGTTCAACGTTCAGAAAACGAAGATCATGGCATCTTGTCTCATCACTTCATGGGAAATAGATGGGGAAACAGTGGAAACAGTGTCAGACTTTATTTTTTTATGCTCCAAAATCACTGCAGATGGTGACTGCAGCCATGAAATTAAAAGATGGTTACTCCTTGGAAGAAAAGTTATGACTGATAGCATGTTGAAAAGCAGAGACATTACTTTGCCAACAAAGTCCGTCTAGTCAAGGCTGTGGTTTTTCCTGTGGTCATGTATGGATGTGAGAGTTGGACTGTGAAGAAGGCTGAGTGCCAAAGAATTGATGCTTTTGAACTGTGGTGTTGGAGAAGACTCTTGAGAGTCCCTTGGACTGCAAGGAGATCCACCCAGTCCATTCTGAAGGAGATCAGCCCTAGGATTTCTTTGGAAGGACTGATGCTAAAGCTGAAACTCCAGTACTTTGGCCACCTCATGTGAAGAGTTGACTCATTGGAAAAGACTCTGATGCTGGGAGGGATTGTGGGCAGGAGGAGAAGGGGACGACTGAGGATGAGATGGCTGGATGGCATCACGGACTCGATGGATGTGAGTCTAAGTGAACTCCGGGAGTTGGTTTTGGACAGGGAGGCCTGACGTTCTGCGATTCATGGGGTTGCAAAGAGCGGACACGACTGAGCGACTGAACTGAACTGAACTGAACTGAACCCTCAATCAAGGTTTATCCTTGTAGTGTATGACAGGATTTCCTTTTTTTTTTTAAGAGTAAATAACATTTTATCTTTTGAACTTTTTATTTTGTATTGGAGTAGAGCCGGTTAACAATGCTGTGATAATTTCAGGTGAACAGTGAAGGGACTCAGCCATACATGAACATTTATCCTTTCTCCCTCAAACCCCGCTCCCAGCTAGGCTGCCACATTAACATTTAGCAGAGTTCCATGTGTTTAAAAAAACAGTAAATAATATTTTATTATATTTACATACCACATCTTCTTTACCCATGCATCTGTTGCCTCCTGGTTATTGTAAATAAAGCTGCAGTGAAGAGTCTTGTGCAAATACCTCTTTGAGATCCTGCTTTCAGTTTTGGGCCTGGGGTAATAGACCTGGAGGTGGGATTGTTTGATCATGGGTTAGTTCAGTTTTAATTCTTTTTAGAACCTTCATGCTGTTGCCAATAAAGGGGCTGCATTATTTTACATTCCTTCCAACAGTGCACAGAGGGTTCCCTTTTCTCCATGCCAACACGTGTTATTTGGGTCTTGATAGTGGTCATCCTCAGAGATGTGAGATGGTATCTTATCTGGTTTTGATTTTCATTTCCCTCATGATTAATGATGTTGAGGATACCGTCATATGCTTGTTGACTGTACATCTTGTTTGGTGAAATATCTCTTCAGGTTTTATACCCATTTTTCATTTGGGATTTTTGGCTTTTCGTATTGAGTTGTAGAAATTCTTTATATATTATGAGCATCAATTTCTTATCACAAATATAATTTGCAAATATTTTCTTCAGTTTCATTGGCTGCCATTTCACTCTGTTTCCTTGGCTTCACAGAAGTTTTTATGTTTGATACAGGCTCATTTGTCTCTTTTGAAAGCTTTTGTTGCCTATTCTTTTGGTGTATAGTCAAGAAATCATCGCCAAATCCAGTGTCATGAAGATTTTGCCCCATGTTTTTTCTAGGAGGTTTAGAGTTTCAGGTCTTACATTTAGGGTTTTAATCCATTTTGAGTTCATTTTTATTTAAAGTATAAAGTAAGGGTCAATTTGCCTTTTTTACAGTCTGTCAGTCCATCTCCTTCTTCTCAGTGCCTTACTGTCTTCTCCCAGGAACAAGAAGCTGCATTTCCTGAGCCTTTCTGGAGCAATCAGGGGGATTTTTGTTTGCTTCTATGGCAGTGAGCTTGTAGCCTGCTTTCCTCTGCTCGTCTCTGCTCAGCAGTCATCTCTGCCTTCAGCTTAGAAGTCTGGTGTCCTCACTAATTTTCTGTTCTCTTTGTCCTTATGGATTTATATCTTTTGTCCTCTTTGTTATAATTTTAATGAGATTCAGAAGGAAGTAAAGATAAACAAGACATATTCCATTGGGCATCCATAATCCCCAAATCCATGTTGCTTTTTAAAGTGATATTTAAAATACTTTAAAAAAAAATGGTAATTCACATTTGCTATTGTTAGATCCTACCTCTGAAAATAATTGTTCAATCTGTTTCTTTGATTCTTTTTATTAACAACTTTCTGTCAAGTGACCTGTAAGCATCCAATGATAGCATTAATTAAAGTTATTTTCCCAAACATTATTTCACTATTCAAAGTAACAGATTCTTGTTCATGAGACGCAGTGAGGTCTTGAATATAAGGTGACACCCTATTTCCTGAGGTTTACTTTTTTTAGGTGCAGGGGAGCCCTTGATTTACTTTCAGGTGTTTACACTGTATTTTGGTTAAAAGATGGTGTTCTTGGGAATTCCTTGGCAGTCTAATGGTTTGGACTGTGTCCTTTCACTGCCGAGGGTGTGGGTTCAATCCCCAGTCCAAAAACTAAGATCCTCCAAGCCATTTGGTACACCCTCCCCTCCCCCTTGAAAACAGAAGATGATAATGTTCTTTTGTATAAGTATATTTTTCTCTGAAGCTTTAATTGAACACTTTAAAGGTAATGGCAAGGGAGTCTTGTTTGTTTATTTTTAGTTAGTTTGGACAGCTTTCTTTTGACCATATTTGATTATTCACAAAGGTGGCAATATTTCTTACAGATAGGATAAAGATTGGTTAAAATGGGAGATTACTTAGTGTAACTACGTCCTTAGGGACTATCACAGAATTAAGCCTGCTAGTTGGCTTAAGATAGGAACCCACTTTGGGCCATGTAAATCCCAAGGGTTTTTATCCTGGGGGTCCAGGGATAGGCTTCAAAGAGTTCAAGATCCTCCTGAAATTTGAGTGGTGGTATCCCCTGGAAAAGGGAATGGCAACCCACTCCAGTATTGTTGCCTAGGGAATTCCATGGACAGAGGAGCCTGGTGGGTTACAGTCCATGGTGTCGCAAAGTGTTGGACTTGACTGAGCAACTGACCCTTTCACTTCAGAACAGGCTTAGTTATCAGCAGATATTCCATGATGCAGGGCTTATGTGATCCTGAAAAGAGCTGAAACCCACGTCTAATAGATTAACATACAGAAAAGAAATAGAATGTTACTGATTAAATCTAACATGATCAAAATAGATGCCATTGGATTCCACATTCTTTCACATGTAAGTACAGTTCATCATCAGTGAGCGACTAAATGAACAACTTTCTTAGTTCTTTGTTGGGTGGAAAACATTATCTCCAGCTTCCTGATTATGCAGTCACCCATTTATACACATGTAACTATAAAAAGTATCATTTATGAGGGTAACGTTTTAGCCTGGAGAAATGACCACCTTTTTATCAACCAACTTGTAAAGTGGGTAATTTAGTAATTGCCCTTTGTTTTCATAGTGAAACTGCTGTAATTTGTGAATATCAGTTATTTGTTGACAATTGAAGATAACAGATATAGAGGGAGAGATGCCTCTATTATAGAGGCATAGATAGGGGATTACAGACTTTAGTCTTCAGTTAAAAAAAGATGAGATAGGTTTTACGTTATGCATATTTTATGACAATTTTTATAAAAAGCTTGAAGGAAAGAGGGAAAGAAACGAAAAGCTGGGAATGAGAATATATGGGGGTGAGAAGGTCAGTTGTGAAGTTTTTGTTTCCAGCCTGATGCTTTAAAACTTATTTATGCTCTTGTTTACAGTGAAGTGTATTGATTGGTAAGATCTCTTTCCACATAGGAATTTCATGATTCCATTTTCAAAGTGATTAAGCTTAAATTGCTCTTCTATTCTAGGTACACCATTAAGTTCTTTGGAGTACACAAAAGTATCTGACTAGAAAGCTTATGAAATAGAAGACAAGATCCTGCCTCAGGAAGCGTACATGAGAATAATTTTAAAGGAACCCAGCGATAAATGCAAAACAGTAGCTGTTGGAGGTATGTTATGACTTAGAACTTGTATTGAACCTGGGGTGGTGCACTCTGCTATAGGAAGTCAAGTTGAGCCATTCTCTGGGAACCTTCAGAGAGCAGAACCTCAGTCTCTGGCCTCAAATACACTGGTGGCTGTTGTTCTCTGAACTTGACTGTGTAATAGGATGTGTTAACTTTATCTCAAGCAGCTCTGATTCAGCCTTTGGAGCCCTTCCTATTGCTTGCAGATGATAAACAAAAGAGATAATATTTGACTCTGGACATTTGAAAATGTTAGTAAATTTCTAACCAGAAACCTCACTGTCTTCTCTTCTGAGAATGGGCCAGTCAGTATCAAAGTTCAGTGACTGTGTCCTTTGAATCAGCTGTTACTTACTGGCTTTTTCTCTACGCTGTGTGACATCAAGGCCATATCTGAGTCTGCTTGGGTGGTGGCTGCACTGGATTCTCTCCTAAGTCGCTTCAATTGCGTCTGACTCTGTGCGACCCCATAGACGGCAGCCCACCAGGCTCCCCCGTCGCTGAGCTTCTCCAGGTGGGAATACTGGAGTGGGTTGCCATTTCCTTCTCCGTTGGATTCACTAGTCCTTTACTAGTCACTGACTTTGACCTGCTAGTCTCCTTGACTTCCCCAACCAAGTTACAATGTTAAGTGGTAAACTTCATTTTCTTGCTCATAGCGATAATTCTTATCTCCTCAACTAAGTTTATCATCAGGGTGGTATCATTCATTATTCTGTATTTTGTGACTTTCAGTAGACGGCCATCTTTTGATTCACTGGCTCTTTTTTGTTGTAAGTCACGTCGATACTTTAGGGATTCTCCCTCGTCTACCAGTGTGGAATACTTGACATGTACCCCGTGCCACGTAGTTTTATTTCTTTAATCATCACACCATCATGAGAACATTAAACAAGTCCTGCTCTTCTAGATGAGGGTGCCGAGGTTCCAAGTGGTTAAATCACTGGCCTCCTGTTTCTGAGAGAGTAAAGGCAGGCATGGGATTCAGCCCTAGGTCTGTCTGTCCCGTATTGTGCACAAAAAGACAGTCTCCCATGCCCTTTCCTCTATTTGAACCAGGGTTGGAAAAAGATCCAAATGTTTATGGAATTGTAACCTTCTGCTCTATCTTCTTCACAACTTTTTGTTACTTTTTTCCATTTCATGATTTCTTATTTGGTTTATAGTTATATTTATAGCATTAATTAGCAAATTAAAATCAAATATTTTCTAACTTATAATTTTACTGAGAATATATTGTTGGTATAAGACATCATTAAAATATGTCCTCTTTCTAACAGAGGCTTTGATATCTTTGGTGATGCGTTCTGAATTGCTTATGAGGCCAGGATAGGAAGTACAGGGCTTCCCCAGTGGCTCAGGCGGTAAAGAATCTGCCTGCAATGCAGGAGACCCAGGTTCAATCTCTGGGTCAGGAAGATCCCCTGGAGAAAGAAATATTTACCCACTCCAGTATTCTTGTCTGGAGAATTCCATAGAGGAGCCTGGAGAGGTACAGTCCATGGGGTCCCAAAGAGTCAGACATGACTGAGTGACTAACACTTTCACTTTCATTGGGAGTAAGAGTGGACCTTGATGTTTCTAATATAATCCTCTTGTGTCTCCAGCATTTGCACCAGTGCTCAGATACTTTGAATATAGTTATTGAAGATGATATAGATAAGGAATGATGAGATTTTGCTAGAAATCTTCTTCCATGGTTCACAAACTTGTTTCAGAGCTGAATCCTTTAAAATATAGAACCATCTATTCAAGTGCTTAGTTTTGGCTCAGATGATTATTTTGAAGTGTGTATATAGCTTGGACATTGCCCTGAAAGATGTGTCTTAAGTTTAAGAATAAATCGTATCTATTTTTTTTTTTTGATCCCCAGTAGTGGGCTGCATGAGTTGAAAATCTGTATATTTAGACTTCTAAAATATTTTTATTAAGTTAGCAGAGGCTCTGTATACTGAGAAGTATTTTGAACCTTCACTAAAATCCTGGGCGGGTTGAAGTGGCACCCTTCTCTGAAAGATGGATAACCTGAAGCTTGTGACGTTACAAAGCTTGCCCAAGCCTGTGCAGCTAGAGAATGGTGGAGCCAGAACCCGAACCTAGATTTGTCTGATTTCACGGACTGTGCTTTGAACAATTACTCTGCCCCACTGATTACACGGTGATGACAGATTGCAAATGTGTCCAAGGATTTTTTCCTGCTTTGTGTTAATACAAAGGCAGTCTTAAAACAAACAGTTAAATAGGCCTCATCCTCACAGAGGCAAAGGCTTCTAGACAGGCCTGGTGCAGTCACTGATGGGGGTACAATCAACAGTGCGAGTTCTGTTGTGATCGGCTGAAAACTGGGAAGTGCGCCTCCCTGTTTCTGTGTGTCCTTTCCCACACTGAGCGTATTACCCTGCGTGTTGCGTACTCACTCGCTAAGTCATGTCTGAGTCTACTGTGACTGCGTGGACGCCAGCCCGCCAGGCTCCTCCGTCCATGGGATTTCCCAGGCAAGATTACTAGAATGGGTTGCCATTCCCTTCTCTAGAGGATCTTCCCGACCCAGGGATCAAACCCCCATCTCCTGCGTGGCAGATGGACTCTTTACCACTGAGTCAGCAGGGAAGCTGCCAGGAACAATTAGGCTTGGCTCACCTGACCCCTAGTGAGCAGCTGTTGCCTCCAAAGCAGGTGTGGCTGGAGTTTGGCTACACAGGCACACAGGTCTGGCATTTGGATATGAGTCTCAAAATTTATGAATATACAAACCTTGGAGCTTCAGGTATATTGCATCAATTTTACTAAAAGGGAAATTTCTTTTTGTTTTTAAATGTACTGTTTTCCTGATTCTAAGTAGAAAGTTTGGTAAGTATTAAGTTCAAACAACAAAAAAAAGCCACCATTCAGAGGTAGCCACTGATAATATTTTGGTGTGGCTGCTTCAAGGTTTTATTCTCAGGACTGTGTATACCTTGTAAAAAGTTCAAAATTAGAATTAAAGTTTTCTAGATCCATTTTGCTCAGTATAACTTAAGTGTTTTCCCCATTTTTAAGTTTTCTTTTACATCATGCTAAAAAGTGGCAACAGAGTATTCCATGTGGATAATAACATAAGTTATTCTATCCCATTATTAGGTAGACCTAATTCTCATTCAATTCAGTTAATACCCCTCCACATTAGGACACTGTGGTAGGAAAGAAATATTAAAAGAAACAAGAACTCCATAAATGCCACTAGTTTTCATGGTATCTTGTAAAATAGCTAATGCCAGTTAAGAATATGATGAGAAAACCCACATCACTTCTTCTGACACATTTTACAAAGAACCTGACTTGTGAATTTCCCATTGTACATGCATGAAGGAAGTACTGGAAATCCCCCACTGACCTGTAAACTTTGAAACCTCTCTTTTCTTTCCTTGGGGTAACCCATCTATGACAGGTAACTTCAGTTTTCCCCATGGTTACAAGAAACTTCTCAAATCCTGATTTGTAGAGAGTTTGGTCCTACGAGCTTCTTAAGGTACTTGATGCTTCTTATACTGGTTAGCTGAGCATTTCTCGTCTCCCTCGTTTTTTTTTGTTGTTGTTGTTTTTTGCGTAAATGTTTTATAAGTGTTCAACACTAGGTCAGGCAGCTGTAGTGACCTGCAGAAACCTGAGTGATGCTGCTTTGCAATCTCTTAGACATTCGCAGTACAAATATGGCTTCTCTTGAACTGAAGTGTTCTGTGCTTCTAGGAGTCAGAGTTCTGAAACAGAGAAAGTAATTATCATGAGCGGGTCAGCATTTAATACATGCCTTCTATTCAGGACGGCTTCCCACGTGGCATGGTGGTAAAGAATCTGCTGCTAATGTAGGAGTCACAGATTCGATCCCTGGGTGGGGAAGATCCCACAGAGGAGGAAATGGCAACCCACTCCAGTATTCTTGTGTGAAAAATTCCATGGATAGAGGAGCCTGAAGGGGTCACAAAGAGTCCAACATATCTGAGCATACACACTACTCAGAACAGGCTGACATGGAGGCGGGACTATACTGTATTGATGCTTATTATTCTTCTATAAAGGTATCATTGTTAAATTAAATTATCATCATTATCATTATACCATCATCACCAGGCCAGTGTTTTTCAGGATTCCAAATATACCTGGGGGTAGGTTACATATGAGGGAGGAGGCAAGACTGCTGACCTCCAGCGGCTCTGCTTTTATATGTTTTATGTAGTGAACTTCCAAAAAATTGTGTTTAAGGAAAGCTTTGTTTACTTTCTTGAGGAAGTTAAGACTGAGAATCACTGTGGCATAGAGAACCTATAGAAATAAAACCTACAGAAGTAAAAAACCTAAACAGAAGTAAAACAGATGTTCACAACAGTATTACTTCCAGTTTTTATCCTGCCTATAATTCTCCTGTAGGGACACAATCTGTCTTGGATTTGGTACTTAACCATAGGCCTTCCAGTTGGAATTCCTATAGACTGACCTGCTTTAGGACAATGGTTTCCCTAGAGGTGCCTTAGAAGTTCTAAGGTTAGGAGAGATGAAGTGATACCCTTAAGTCATTGGTGGTTGAAGGTAATCTTTGGTGAGGGGTCAGTGAATGGTGCTAAGTGTGATGCCTGAAAGTTTAGCCCTAGGAGACTGGTTAGCCCTCTGTGTTCTGGTCGATGTGGGTAGTACAAGGTTTTCTTGTCATCAGGTGATGTGGTAGGGAAATTGAGCCTGACATTCTGTGAAATCTTCATTATCTATTTCTAGATTCTTTTAAAACTTTGTGGGTGGGCTGTCTTAAATTGAAGTGGATAGTAATGAGTCACAGAACCAAGCCTTTGTGAATCAGGCACTTCAGCTCAGTGGATTAAAGAAAGAATTTCCCTAAAGAACAGCTTAGTAATATTTTTTAAAATGAAACTTTGCTTCTTTTCAAATTTTTCTCTATTGAGATATATTAAGTACACTTATTTTATGCTGATAATTCTAGGATTCCAAGTCTTTTCAGATCTGATTTCATTTGCCCACTTCATGTTGGTGCTCATTCATAGTATCTTGTTTTCTTGTGTTTATGATTTGTTGACTGCGAGCTCTTGTTCCTTGAAAATTTTATCTGTGCGAGTTCTTTGGGGTCATGATTAAAAAGAGGTTTTTCCAGGGTTTGTTTATATTTGCTTCTGCCAGGTACCTCTAGGTACCGTCAATCTGGATAAGCTTTAAATAAAGTTCTCAGCTTGGGCTTTCTCAAAGCACATAGTATGAATTTAGACCACAAACCACACAAGTAGTAGTTGCTGGCTGTGAATTCTCAAGGGAGATTTTCCACCCAGACCACTGCTGTGCTTCACCCCAGCCTCCCAAATGCTGCTAGGGGTAAAAAGCAGTTTCCCTTTTCTTATGTTGGAGCACATTTATTTCTCACTGCCCGTATCCTGAGGGCATAGTTCTGTGAAGTTCCAGTTTTAAGATGAGATCTCTTTAAACTGATGAGCTTGAGTGGTCCTGGTTTTATCTCTTCTCTTGCTCCATGTAATTGTTACCAGGGTTCTGGTTTTGATGCTGTCTTCAGTTCAGTTCAGTTCAGTCGCTCAGTTGTGTCCGACTCTTTGTGACCCCATGAATCACAGCACACCAGGCCTCCCTGTCCATCACCAGCTCCTGGAGTTCACTCAGACTCATGTCCACTGAGTTAGTGATGCCATCCAGCCATCTCATCCTCTGTCGTCCCCTTGTCCTCCTGCCCCCAATCCCTCCCAGCATCAGGGTCTTTTCCAATGAGTCAACTCTTCGCATGAGGTGGCCAAAGTATTGGAGTTTCAGCTTCAGCATCGTCCTTCCAATGAACACCCAGGACTGATCTCCTTTAGAATGGACTGGTTGGATCTCCTTGCAGTCCAAGGGACTCTCAAGAGTCTTCTCCAACACCACAGTTCAAAAGCATCAATTCTTTGGTGCTCAGCTTTCTTCACAGTCCAACTCTTACATCCATACATGACCACTGAAAACACCATAGCCTTGACTAGACAGAGCTTTGTTGGCAAACTAATGTCTCTGCTTTTGAATATACTATCTAGGTTGGTCATAACTTTCCTTCCAAGGAGTGAGCGTCTTTTAATTTCATGGCTGCAGTCACCATCTGCAGTGATTTTGGAGCCCCCAAAAATAAAGCCTGACACCTTTTCCACTGTTTCCCCATCTATCTGCCATGAAGTGATGGGACCAGATGCCATGATCTTAGTTTTCTGAATGTTGAGCTTTAAGCCAACTTTTTCACTCTCAACTTTCACTTTCATCACTTTCACTTTCTAGTTCCTCTTCACTTTCTGCCATAAGGGTGGTGTCATCTGCATATCTGAGGTTATTGGTATTTCTCCCAGCAATCTTGATTCCAGCTTGTGCTTCACAGTTCAGCGTTTCTCATGATGTACTCTGCATAGAAGTTAAATAAGCAAGGTGACCATGTACAGCCTTAACGTACTCCTTTTCCTATTTGGAACCAGTCTGTTGTTCCACGTCCAGTTCTAACTATTGCTTCCTGCCCTGCATATAGGTTTCTCAAGAAGTAGGTCAGGTCGTCTGGTATTCCCATCTCTTTCAGAATTTTCCACAGTTTATTGTGGTCCACATAGTCAAAGGCTTTGGCATAGTCAATAAAGCAGAAACAGATGTTTTTCTGGAACTCTCTTGCTTTCTCGATGATCCAGCAGATGTTGGCAATATGATCTCTGGTTCCTCTGCCTTTTCTAAAACCAGCTTGAACATCTGGAAGTTCATGGTTCACATACTGCTTAAGGCTGGATTGGAGAATTTTGAGCATTACTTTACTAGCATGTGAAATGAGTACAGCTGTGCGTAGTTTGAGCATTCTTTGACATTGCCTTTCTTTGGAATTGGAATGAAAACTGACCTTTTCCAGTCCTGTAGCCACTGCTGAGTTTTCCAAATTTGCTGGCATATAGAGTGCAGCACTTTCACAGCATCATCTTTCAGGATCTGAAACAGCTCCACTGGAATTCCATCACCCCCACTAGCTTTGTTCGTAGTGATGCTTACTTCCCAGCTTTTCTACTTTTACTGTCTCTCCATTTGTTGTCACTCTACAGGTACATTTAAAAAGATATTTTCTTCTTTATTGATCTTTAGGAGAGTAGTTGAAGATATCTATTGTGTCATTTTGCGGAAATGAAAGAGATATTTTTTTCTGCTGTTAATAGGTGCTTCTAATAGATGAGGTGGGAAGATATTTAGAGCAGAGCTCAAAAATGTATTAAAATTTTAGATACAAGTCCAGCTTCTGCCACACCTTTTGAAATCTCTTTATTTTAGTGTTGGCTGTGTGGGGTCTTTATTGCTTTGTGCAGGCTTTCTCTAGTTGCGTTGAGTAAGGGGCTGCTCTCCGGTTCTGGTGGAGAGGCTTCACATTGCAGCAGTTTCTCTTGTTGCGGAGCATGGGCTTGTGTGGGCTTCAGTAGCTGTGGCATGCGGGCTTAGTTGCCCCGCAGCGTGTGGCGTCTTCCTGGACCGGGGATGAAATCCATGTCCCCTGCATTGGCAGGCGGATTCTCAACTACTGGACCACCAGCGAAGTCCCAAACCTCCCCTTTTAATTGGAGCGTCTGCCATATACAGTTGCACTAGGTCAGGATTGAAGTGGAGAATAATTCCTATTAATATGCTCTCTGAGTTGGCAGGGACCTTGATGTCTTTGGATCATTACTGAGGGGAGATTTATTTTTGTTCCTTGATTTGATTAAGTATTTGTCTAAGATTTTCCCATATTATACAAGTAACTCCCCCACTTTATGGGCGGTTATTTGTTATATTTTTCTTATGTTATATCTGCCAGTCTGCCATGGGTCTACATGATGATGTCCGAGAAGCTTTGGTGTATGTTGGCTCATTTATTATTATTTCATTTGATTCTGAATTAGTGGCATATCATTTGAAAGTGAAAGTAGTTGCAATTAATATAATATTAATAATAACTAATATGCCAGCCAAACAAAAAATAAATCAGTCTTAAGGAGAATTTCTTATGTTACGGTTTAAATGTACAACATGTAGATCTGCGGAATCAGTTTAATTTGATATTTCAGCTGACTTATTACTCTTTGACCTCAAAATAGGAGGATAGCAAGAAACATTGCCATCGGATAGAGATATGTAATATTACATGGGCCGCTCACTCATCCATATGAATCACACACTCTGTTGTGAACTTTAATGCCTCTGTTTTGAGACCCCCATATAAGATTAATTTTGCAGAGAAGGACCTGCTATTGGGGTTACTGATCTAATGTACCTAGCCTTCCTTGGTCCATCCGTCAGTCTGCGTTGCTATGTCAGAACACAGTTTCCTGGAACACAGCCATATTTTGGTATGACTTAAACTAATGAATACTTTTCTTGAGCACGTAATATCAGTTCAGTTCAGTGCAGTCACAGTCATGTCCGACTCTTTGTGATCTCATGGACTGAATCATGCCAGGCCTCCCTGACCATCACCGACTCCCGAAGTTTACTCAAACTCATGTTCATTGAGTTGGTGATGCCATCCAACAATCTCATCCTCTGTCATCCTCTTCTCTCCCTGCCTTCAATCTTTCCCAACATCAGGATCTTTTCAAATGAGTCAGTTTTTCACATCAGGTGGCCAAAGTATTGGAGTTTCAGCTTCAACATCAGTCCTTCCAATGAACACCCAGGACTGATCTCCTTTAGGATGGAATGATTGGATCTCCTTGCAGTCCAAGGGAGTCTCAAGAGTCTTCTCCAACACCACAGCTCAAAAGCATCAATTCTTCAGAGCTCAGCTTTCTTTATAGTCCAACTCTCACATCAGTACATGACTACTGGAAAAATCATAGCCTTGACTTTATGAACCTTTGTTGGCAAATAATGTCTCTGCTTTTTAATATGCTGTCTAGGTTGGTCATAACTTTCCTTCCAAGGAGTAAGCGACTTTTAATTTCATGGCTGCAGTCACCATCTGCAGTGATTTTGGAACCCCCCAAAATAAAATCTGTCACTGTTTCCACTGTTTCCTCATCTATTTCCCATGAAGTGATGGGACTGGATGCCATGATCTTTGTTTTCTGAATGTTGAGCTTTAAGCCAACTTTTTCACTCTCCTCTTTCACTTTCAACAAGAGTCTTTTTAGTTCCTCTTCACTTTCTGCCATAAGGGTGGTGTCATCTGCATATCTGAGGTTATTGATATTTCTCCCAGCAGTCTTGATTCCAGCTTGTGCTTCTTCCAGTCCAGCGTTTCTCATGATGTACTCTGCATAGAAGTTAAATAAGCAGGTTGACAATATACAGCCTTGAGGTACTCCTTTTCCTCTTTGGAACCAGTCTGTCTGCTGTTCCATGCCCAGTTCTAACTGTTGCTTCCTAACCTGCATACAGATTTCTCAAGAGGCAGGTCAGGTGGTCTGGTATTCCCATCTCTTTCAGAATTTTCCACAGTATGTAGTATGGTGCTAAGCAAATGTTACATGGAATCAATGTTGATTTAAATTGGAAGAAAGCTCAAGTTATAATGACTAGGGTAAGGATAACAATTGCCTGGAACATTTATGTATTTTGAAGTTATGAAAATTATTATTATGTTTTAAATATTTGCCATGGAAGGAATCAGAAACATAACCTGGTAAGCATGCAAGCTGTGTTAATAGCATCATTTGTCAGCTGTACATTTACATAAGACCACATTATGATTAGAAATTTTAAGATTAATATTTTAGGGGCTTAGGAATGTTTATTTATTATGTTTTTTTTTTGAGTATCTGTGTTTGGAAATTTTAATTTTATAAAATGTGTTTGCTTAACAGATCTTCACATTTAGTTCTGAAAAAATGGCTGTTTGTTTATTTTAAAAATATTGTAGTGTTTTCTTTGAATTGGAATTGGTGGAAAAGTTTCAAAAGAGGAAACTGGTTTGTATTCCATGTTGCAAATATATTCAGACTTTCAAACTATTCAACCCAAAGAATCACTATTTATTATTTTTGCTCAAATTTTGAGAACATAGAATTTTCCTAGTGTTTTCTTTTTCTCATCACAGTTATATTTTTCAGCAGAGGACATTCCTGAAAGTTATACCATTGATATTTTCAATAAATTGAGCATATTTAAATTGACAAGGAAAGTTCACTAATTTTAGATGAATTCTTAAGAAATCTTTTAATAAAATAAAGAAAGCTTTCTTGATGTGAATAGGTCTTTTTCTCTTTTTTATGCAGAGGTTTTTAATCTTGAAGCACTATTCTGATATCTCTTTTAATATCACATTTGAAGATATGTGAGTATTTTTTGACTGCCTATGTTTATTGCTACCTGTGTTAATTTGGGAAAGAAACCATAATAGAAATGAAACAAAGATTATATCAGTAATAGCTCATTTCTAGAATTTTTTTTCTTCCTAAATATTTGATGAGAAAATATCAATTATCAATGCAGTCACGTTGAAACTTCCACACAGTCAGAAAAACAACTGTTAAGACAAACATTTAAAGATATGCTTACTGTTCTAACATTCTCATGTTCCCTCCAAGAGGGACAGCTGATAACTGGGCACACCTGTCATCACCTGAATTTGGTGTACTAGATGTGATTTGAGTCCATATGTGTTACTTTTCTTTTTTTTGGTCAGAATGAAGAAAAATATTTTTTAAAAAACTCTTTTTGGATAAAACATTTGTTAATGTAGGTGCTGTTTATGGCACTGTGAATTTGACATTAATTATGATGAGGCAACCCTGACGCCCATTCTTAGAGTCGTGACCAGAGTGATTTACTGTGGGGTTTTCTGGTCAGTTTCAGTGAATTTCAGCTGCAGTCAGGACCTAGTTTCTATTCTAGGGTCGTGTTTCTCTTGGAACCGCTTTGTGAGGATGGCTGAGGAGTTAGGGTAGACCCTGAAAGTGTGGCAGGTAGGCACGTAGGCTAATCCTTTTCCTCTGTTTGGGCCTTTCCTTCTTTTTTGTATAAGAAAAGAATTATGTCCATAAAGAGTATAAGATTGTACTGAATTGACTCAAGTGACATTCAAAGGAAACATTCTTGTTCCAAATATGTTTGTGTATTTTGAATGAATTTTGAGAGCTACTATTGCTGCTAAGTCGCTTCAGTCGTGTCCGACTCTGTGTGACCCCATGGACGGCAGCCCCCCAGGCTCCCCCATCCCTGGGATTCTCCAGGCAAGAACACTGGAGTGGGTTGCCATTTCTTCTCCAATGCGTGAAAGTGAAAAGTGAAAGTGAAGTCGCTCAGTCATGTCCGACTCTTCGCGACCCCATGGACTGCAGCCTACCAGGCTCTTCCATCCATGGGATTTTCCAGGCAGGAGTCCTGGAGTGGGGTGCCATTGCGTTCTCCAGAGAGCTACTATTAGGGATGAACAAATGTTTGGTAATTGCTGACTTCTCTGACCAATAGGAGTGCTAGCCAACAATAGTCTTGTCTCCTCTTATTTATAGCCTCTGTCTGGTAGCGCTACTTTTCCACTTTTATGGTTTCTTCCTCTTCACAGTGCTGGTTTGCACATGGTTCTCCTGGCTTTTCCACCTCATCGCATCTGCCTTCAAATCCCAAAGCTACTTGGACTCACATCTCTGTTCATCCACTCAAACAGTACACATTGAGCACCTGCTCCCCAGTAGACAGTGTTCCAGGTACTGGGATACAGCACGGAAGCAGACAGAGGCCATCTTCTCATTGCTTGAGGGCAGGGAAAACAAAGAGCAGATAAATGTGTCAGGTAATGGCAAGTTTTAGGAAGAATAATGAAACAGGGAAAAGTTATGAAGTGGCGGTGAGAATGGCATCTTCCATGTGGAGTGTTTGAGTGCTGATCCAGGGAACAAACCTCAGTCAAGGCGATCTGAGGGGATCGGGCTTCTGGCAGAAGAAACTGTAATTGCAAAGACCTTGAGGAGAGAGTGTAAGCATGTAGACCATGGGCCGCGTGGCTGTAATGCAGTGTGCAAGGGGAGAGCTTTAAGAGTTTGGAGAGGTAGTCCTGGCCCAGCTCTCAACCTCTGTAGGCTCTGATGAAGAGTCTAACTTTTGCTCTGAGTGAGGGGAGAAGGTACCTGCAGTCTTAAGCAGAGAAGTGACTTATGATCTGACTTATACATTAAGTCCCTCTGGTTGCTGTGTGAAGACTGTGCCTAGGGGACGCAAGAAGATGCTTGCAGACCAGGTAGGAGGCTGTTGCCAGAGCCTAGGTCAAGATGTGTAATTTTGGACCAGGGTGGAAGGAATAGTGGAGAGCTAAGACGTGGTGAGATTGCAGATATATTCCTGAAGGAAGCTCATCAAATTTGGATACAGGGTTAGATGTGGATTTGAAACAGAGGCATCCTGGATTTCTCCCAAGATTTTGACCTGCATTGTTGGTAAGTTAAAGTTATTATTTACTGAGATGGGAGAAAAGTGCAGGAGGAAAATGTTGGAGTTGTAGGGCAGGTGGGGAGTAAAGACTTTATTAGTTAAAATAGTTACCTTTTAGACATCTGAGTGAGAATATTGCATAGGCAGTTGGCTATTTGAACCTGGAGTTTAAAGAATCCCGCCCAGAGGAATCTTTTTAATTGAGAGCTGTCCTAGAAGAGATGGTATTTAAAAAACCATGGGCCTGGATGAGAGCATCTAAAGTAGTTCTCAAAGCATAATAGGCATCTGTGGGTTCCCTGGACCTCTATAAGGAGGTCTGCAGAGTTAAAACTTTTTATAATAATACTGAATGTGCTGTTCAGTAGTGTTTTCCAGAAGCATGTGTGACATTATCGCAGATTGAATGCTGACACAGATGTGGGAATCTGCTTTTTTCTATTAAGCTAGGTGTGAGGAATATGTTTTAAAAATGTAAAAGTATGCTATTCTTCTTACTAATGTATATATTTTTATTTTGGAAAAATGTATTTATATTGAAGTATGTTATTTATGTTGATTTGTAATGGGTTTATAATTGCTTTTAGAGCATTGATATTTAAAAGTTTTCTATTTTCTAATGCAGTAATTATCTATAGGTATCATGCTCATACACAAAAAAATTTTTGAGTTTCTTATTAATTTTTAAAGTGTAAAGGAGTCCTGAGACCAACGTGTTTGAGAACTGCTGACCTAGAGAGCAAATGATAATAAGGAAGAGATCTGAGAATTGAAGGAACTTCTGGGCAGAGCTCACAGAGATAAGAAAGAGCACACAAAGGAGAGTGAGAAGAAACTGCTGGAAGGAAGGCAGACAGTGGAGTGTACGGTGTTCTGGGGACCAAGTAAAGAAAGCATTTCAAATGTAAGCAAGAGGACAGCCGTGTAGCATGCTGCCAGTAGGTCATATTAAATGGGAATTGAGAACCAACCATTGGCTTTGGCAATGTTGGAGGTCACCACTGATTTTGAAATGGGTAATTTCAATAGAGGGAATAAAAGTTGGCTCAGAACAGAAGGGAAGGGATTTGTATCACAATTAGTGTCCTGAGGATGAGAACTGACTCAGCCCATTGCTTCATTTTGAGGCATAGTCTGACCAGCCTTCAGATTTACCTCCTATAAGCACCCACCTAAGGCAAACCAGCTGTGAGGTTGGAATGGAGGATGTGGGAAGTGGAACAAATTATCTAATCCCCTTTGCTGTGGAGATCATTTCCTTTAAAATGTATTGGGGTTCTTTCTTTCTTGGGTTAGAAAAAGGTTTGTCCTTCAAAAACAATAACTGAATTTCCTATGTTTACTTCTTGTATATTATTGATCATTATTAAATATTATGGTTTTAGAGGGAAAAGAAGCAATATATTTTCCCCCAGTAGGGAAATTTAAATTACCAATTAAATTTAATTGCCAATTAAATTGGTAATTGTAAATTGCCAACTTATATTCTATTTAATTATTTACACTTTGCAGTAATTTATCTTCCTCTTGACTGAGAACTCTTCAATAATAAGGTGGAAGTTTTTCATTTCCCTAGTAACTATCATCTTGCCTGGAATACAGTAGGAATTAATAAATGTTTTAGAATAGTAAGATATTAGAACATTTGGATTTATGTTTCATAGTTTACTTTTTGACTCCTTTTTTCATTGTGCTGTTAAAAGTAAACTTTAAATCGTTAGTGGAGTAAATAGCTCAGTTGCTAAAGAATCCACGTGCAATGTGGGAGATCTGGGTTTGATCCCTGGGTTAGGAAGATCCCCTGGAGAAGGGAAAGGCTACCCATTCCAGTATTCTGGCCTGGAGAATTCCATGGACTGTATAGTCCATAGAGTTGCAAAGAGTTGGACACAACTGAGCAACTTGTACTTTCACTTTTCACTTTCAAAGGGAAGATTGTTTTAATTCCACTAAGTTGGAGCAGATACCAAAAAGAGAATTTTGATAGGAATCAGATAATGGTTCTTTTCCCTTTGCTTTGTTTGGGTGTATATTTTAAAAAACGGTATGAAAATATACACCTTCTGGCTTTGAGGCTTTAGAAGTTGTCCCCAAAGATAATAAAAGAGATAGCTTTGACCTGTGAGAGACCATATCTCCTTCAGAACTAATTCCAAGAAGTTGTTTGTGAACTTTTTAAAAATTTGGATATAATTTTGCATACTATACAATGTACAAATTTTGTCGTCTCTCTCAAGGTATAGAACATTTCCGTCACCCAGAAAATTCCCTTCTGCCATTTCGAGTCAGCTGTCCCACCCCAGAAGTAAACAGTAATGTGATTTGTATCAACATAGCTTGCTGCTGCTAAGTCACTTCAGTCGTGTCCAACTCTGTGCGACGCCATAGACGGCAGCCACCAGGCTCCCCCATCCCTGGGATTCTCCAGGCAAGAACACTGGAGTGGGTTGCCATTTCCTTCTCCAGTTCATGAAAGTGAAGTTGCTCAGTTGTGTCCGACCCTCAGCGACCCCATGGACTGCAGCCCACCAGGCTCCTCCATCCATGGGATTTTCCAGGCAAGAGTACTAGAGTGGGATGCCATTGCCTTCTCCAACAGAGCTTAGTTTTGCCTATTCCAGAACTTTGAAGATTATACAGAGGGTACTTGCATGTCTGGCTGTGTTTGCTTCACTTCGTGGTGTTTTGGAGAGTTCTGTTTGTTTTGTGTATCAATAGGGGTTTCTTTATGTTGCTGAATAGTATTCCATCATATGAAGTTATCTGTTTATTGAAGGACATTTGGGTGGTTACAATTTTTGGCTATTATGACTATAACATAATTATACAAGTCTCTCTATGGATGTATGTTTTCATTGCTTTTGGATATACCCTTAGGCGTGGATCACGGGATAAGTGTATGTTTAATTTTGTAAAAAATTGTCAAATATTTTCCCAGAGGGGTTATATAATTAAACATGCCCATCAGCAATGCATGAGAATCTCCAATATGATCCAAGCCTTTGCCAGCACTTGCAATTGTCAGTCTTTTCAATATTAACACTCTTTTCAATATTATCACTCAATGTGATATCTTGTGGTTTCCTGATTTCCTTTATGATAATGATGTTGAAAAACTTTGCTTATACTTATTGGATATTCCTGTGTGTCTTCTTTTATGAAGTATCTAGTAAAGTTGTTTTCTATTTTAAAAACTGGGTTTTCTGACTTTTATTCTTGACTTTTTATGCTTTTCAATTCTTTTAGTATTAATAATTCTTAATGTATTCTAGGTACAAGTCTTTTGTCAGATATATGTACTGTAAAGATTTTTCAGATGGTGGTTGCTTCTTCATTTTCTTGATTGTTTTTTGATTCCTTCAAAAAAGAGCAGTTTTAATTTTGATGCAGTCCAGTTTATCAGTGTTTTCTCCTATCCATGGTGCTTTGCCTAATAAGGCAGAAAAACATCTATTTCTGCTTTATTGACGATGCCAAAGCCTTTGACTGCGTGGATCAAAATCAACTGTGGAAAATTCTGAAAGAGATGGGAATACCAGACCACCTGACCTGCCTCTTAAGAAACCTGTATGCAGGTCAGGAAGCAACAGTTAGAACTGGACATGGAACAACAGACTGGTTCCAAATAGGAAAAGGAGTACATCAAGGCTGTATTTGTCACTGTGCTTTTTTAAATTATATGCAGAGTACATCATGAGAAACACTGGACTGGAAGAAGCACAAGCTGGAATCAAGACTGCCGGGAGAAATATCAATAACCTCAGATATGCAGATGACAACACCCTTATGGCAGAAAGTGAAGAGGAACTAAAAAGCGTCTTGATGACAGTGAAAGAGGAGAGTGAAAAAGTTGGCTTAAAGCTCAATATTCAGAAAATGAAGATCATGGCATCCGGTCCCATCACTTCCTGGCAAATAGATGGGAAACAGTGGAAACAGTGGCTGACTATTTTTGGGAGCTCCAAAATCGCTGCAGATGGTGACTGTAGCCAGGAAATTAAAAGACGCTTACTCCTTAGCAGGAAAGTTATGACCAACCTAGACAACATATTAAAAAGCAGAGACATTACTTTGTCCACAAAGGTTCATATAATCAAGGCTATGATTTTTTCAGTAGTCATGTATGGATGTCAGAGTTGGACTGTGAAGAAAGCTGAGCACCGAAGAATTGATGCTTTTGAACTATGGTGTTGGAGAAGACTCTTGAGAGTCCTCTGGATTGCAAGGAGATCCAACCAGTCCATCCTAAAGGAGATCAGTCCTGGGTGTTCACTGGACGGACTGATGCTGGAGCTGAAACTCCAATACTTTGGCTACCTGATGTGAAGAACTGTCTGGAAAAAAATCTGATTCTGGGAAAGATTGAGGGCAGGAGGAGAAGGGGATGACAGAGGATGAGATGGTTGGATGGCATCACTGACTCAGTGGACATAGGTTTGGGTGGACACTGGGAGTTGGTGATGGACAGGGAAGCCTGGCGTGCTGTGATTCATAGGGTCGCAAAGAGACGAACACGACTGAGTGACTGAACTGAACTGAACTGATAACGCTTTGCCTACTTAATGGTCACAAAGACATTCTCCTGTTTCCTTGCTTTATAGTTTTAGCTTTGGTTAGTTGTGGTTCAGTTGGTGAAGAATCTGCCTGCAGTGCGGGAGACCTAGGTTTGATCCCTGGTTGGGAAGATCTCCTGAAGAAAGAAAAGGCTACCCACTCCAGTATTCTGGCCTCAAAAATTCCATGGACTGTATAGTCCATGGAGTCACAAAAAGTTGGACACGACTGAGCTACTGTTACTTCACTTCACTTCAGTTCTATGTGAGATGTTGATGTCAAGATTCATTCTTCTTTCCATATGGATATCTATTTGTTCTTGTCTAATTTGTTGAAAAGACCATCCTTAAACCGACTAATTATTTTGTCCTCCTGGAAAAACAAACAAACAAACAGAAACAGTTGACCATCTATGCATTCCTCTATTCTGACTTCTATTCTCCTGCATTGTTCTATTCATCTGTCCTTCTACCTTTCGGTATTCTGTTAAGGATTTTTGCATATATATTTTCTGGGTGATAGAGGCCTATAGTTTTCTTTTACTCTCTTTGCCTGGTTTTTATTTTAAGGTTGTTTTGGTATATCCACCTGTTTACCTATCTGTGTCTTTGCATTTAAAACACATCTGTTGCATTTAAAACGTATCTTTCTTTGCATTTAAAAACCAGTGTTATTAATAGATGGGGATTATTTTTGATGTACTCTGGCAATCTGCCTTTTAATTGACATGTTCATTCTATTTACTGTAATTATTGATATGGCTAGTTTTATATATATCATTTTGTTTTTTCCTGTTTGTCCCATCTTTTAAACTTTTTCTTAAATTGTGTAATTCCTTTTCTCCCTTCTTGTTGTTTGGGCTTTCCTGATGGCTCAAGATGGTAAAGAATCCGCCTGCCATGCAGGAGACCTGGGTTTGATCCTTGGGTTGGGAAGATCCCCTGGAGAAGGGCATGGCAGCGCACTGCAATATTCTTACCTGGAGAATCCCCATGGACAGAGGAGCTTGGCGGGCTATAGTCTGTGGGTTCACAAAGAGTCTGAGTGAATAAGCACAGCACAGCCTTCTTGTTATTTAGTTGAATATATTTTAATTTACATTTTAATTTGTCAGATTTTCAGCTACACCATTATGAATAATTTTGTAGTTTCTCTGCAGATTATTATTTATCCTTATAAAAAGTCTTTGTTGAATTGATATTTTACTACTTTGTATAAAAATGTGAGAAACCTACAACATATGGTTTCATTTGCCCCTCCCCATCCATTGCACTATAGTCTTCATACATTTTACATCTGTGTTTGTTACAAGCTGTATAATACAGTATTATAATTTTAATATATGTTAAATGTATAAAAAATACTTCTATACATAAACAATATTTATATTTAATGTAGTATATCTAATAGGTATATCTTAAGGAAATTATGAGAAGTAGTCTTTCATGTTTACCTATAAATTCACTATTTCCAAGGTTCTTCATTTCTTTCTGTTGCTTAAAATTTACGTCTGATATCACTTCTCTTTAGCTTAAAGAGCTTTCTTTAGTATTTCTTGCAATCAGACAGATTCTCTCAGTTTTTATTTACAGGGAGATTTGAAATTTTTCCTTTATTTTTGAAAGATAATTTTGTTGTCAATAGAATTCTAGGTTGGCCATTTTTCCTCTGCTTTTCTTCGGTGATTTGAAGATGCTGTTTTTCTGTGTTTTGTCCTCCTATTTCTGATGAGCTGTCTGCCTTCATTCTGATTATTGTGCTCACTGTGTAATCCGTCCTTTTTTTGTTTTTGTTTTTGTTTTTTTTGCTTCTAAGATTTTGTTGTTGTTACCTTTGGTTTTCATGACTACGTGAGGTTTTCTTGTGACTGGGATTTCTGCTTTGATGTTGTGCTATTTTTGCTCCATTTTGAAAACTGGCCTGTGTTTCTTTCCACATTTTTTCCTGCCCCACTCTCTCTACTCTTCTGTAATGTTTACATGTTTAGACCACTTGATACTGCCCCGCAGATCACTGAAATTCTTTTAAAAACATAGTTTTTTCCTCTGTTAAAGATATTTTTTATATGGACCATTTTTAAAGCCTTTATTGAGTTTGTTACAATAATGTTTCCATTTCATGTTTTGGTTTTTTGGCCACAAGACATGTGGAATCTTAGCTCCCTGATGAACCCTCACCCCCTGCATGGGAAGGCAGTCTCAACCACTGGACCACCGGGGAAGTCCCAGCCTGAATTCTTTATACTGATACACCTAAAATTCACCAGCCCTTTTTCTCTATTATGTTCAACTTGCTATTAATCTAATTCAGTATGTTTTTATTTCAGATATTGTAGTTTTGAGTTCTAGAACTTCTTTTTTTTTTATTTTTACTTTTTGCAGTTTCTGTATGTCTCCTGACATTTCCTATTTCTTTACCCAGTAAATCTATCTTTCTCTGTAAATTCTTTTAATATGTTTTGCATTGTTAGAGTCTTTGTCTTCTGATTCCATTTTCTGGATTGTTTGTGGGTCTGTTTCTGTGCACTGATTTATCTTTAATTATGGAGTTGCATTTTCCATTTGCCTCAATTATCTGTTAATTTTTCATTGTGTGTTAGACATGGTAGATGCTGCATTATAATGACTGGGGATTCTGTTGTGTTCCCTAGAGAAGAGTTGAGTTGTGTTCAAAAAGTAGTTAAGTTGGGGATCATCTTGAATGTTATACAGGCTCTTTTTTATGCTATTTCCATTTTGCCTATATTTCCCAGGACATAGCCTATAGTCAGGATGTTCTTTTTTCTTAATCTGTGATGCTTTTGTGGCATCATGGAAAGGTCTGAGGCCTTTACCAGGCCCCTGACACCTGGTACAACTTGAGCTTCAAACTCTGAGGTGGGCAGCTGTTAGAATTTGTCAGCTTTCTGAAAAATTTTCAACTGTTATTTTTTCCCTCTCTGGGATTCTGGAAGTCTTATGGTTCTAGGTGTAGCCAATAAGTGTAGAATTCATTTGCAAATTTGGGGCTCCACCCTCCATGACTTCCTCATTTGGTGGGATTTTTCTTAGTTTTTAGCTACCTTGGCTGACCTTTATTCTAACCCATAAGGCTGTGGTTTGCTGCTTGAGTTCCATCTGCTGCAATATAAACCTCTTGGTTGTGCCCTAACAGAATAAGCGGCACAAATGTAAATTATTACTCAGTGGGCTCCCTTATTTAAGGGCTGTAGATTATCAACTTTTCACCTGCTTTTGGTTATTTTTCAGTGCCTTCAAAATTGCCTTTTATATTTGTTTATAATTGTTATTGGTTGAAGGGCAGTTCTGCTACTATAAAGCCAATCTCTTAAATAGTTTGTTTTGTGTGGTTTATTTCAGTCATTTGTAAAGAGCTGTTGAATCTCATTTTCATCTGGAGTTTAAAAATACCTTTAAGTCATGCATAATGGATTAAACTTGTTATTGGCCAATAGAACATTGTTTAGACACAAGACAATATTTATGAAATGATTAGTATTTATGAAAAGAAATGTAACCTATTAAAACATACTCTAAGATTGGAAATTTGATAATCTCTCTGATTTAGTCATAGGCTGGTGTTAGATAACCACAAGGATTCTAATGAAAGATACTTATTATATTTATTTAAAGACTCCAGTGTAAGCAATGGAAGTAAATTTCAAGTAAGTACTTCAGCATTTCCAATGTCTGGTTGCCAATTTCTGACCTATATAAATGACCTTTAAGAAAGAAGATCTCACTTTTAAAGTTTTTTTATCTGCTCCTATTGCATTTTGGTCACTAAAATTGGCTAGGTAAGTTAGTGCAGTTCTCAGAGTCCAAGACCAGAAAGAAATTAGGCCAACTTAAAATATATCATGCTCCAGGAAAAGTAAGGATGTAGTTAGAAACTGAAATTAACACCCTCAGCATTGGTCCTATTTCGCTTTTGTCTGCTGATGCTCGCCATGGTAAGATGTATCATCATCATGGTATTGGTAGGAATGGGTGAACATTTAAGGAGGTCAGAAACTTTTTTTTAAAACTCTGTCAGCAAAGCTGTGTTAAGTAATACAGCATTGTCCTGTTTCACATTTTCGTTATGTATATTGTTTCTTTCAAACAACTTTGAAGTATTGTCTAATCATCAAGGATTTTTATTTTAAATGACTTAAAAAATTCTTTTTAAAATGTGTGATCACTGTATAGAAAGAAGAAAATACTAATAATAAAAGGGAAAAAAATTAAATTAACACAAATTCCTCTACCAGGTACAACTACTTTGGGGAGGGCATACATCCTTTTAGTTATTTTCCTGCTTTGGACTATACTCTTACATATTTTAGAACCCATTTTTCTTTTTTTTTTTTAATTAATTTTTATTTTTTAGTTTGTTTTGCTTTACAATACTGTATTCGTTTTGCTATACATTGACATGAATCAGCCACGAGTGTACATGAACTCCCAATCCTGACCCCCACCTCCCCGCCTCCCGCCCCACACCATCTCTCTGGATTATCCCCGTGCCTCAGTCCCAAGCATCCTACATCCTGCATCGAACCTAGACCGGCGATTCATATCACTTATGATATCATACATGTTGCACTGCCATTCTCCCAAATCATCCCTCCCTCTCCCTCTCCCACAGAGTCCAAAAGGCTGTTCTATACATCTGTGTCTCTTTTGCTGTCTCGCGTACAGGTTTATCATTACCACCTTTCTAAATTCCATATATATATGTAAGTATACTGTAACCTAGACCGGCGATTCATATCACTTATGATATCATACATGTTGCACTGCCATTCTCCAAATCATCCCTCCCTCTCCCTCTCCCACAGAGTCCAAAAGGCTGTTCTATACATCTATGTCATTTTAAAATCAGTGCAATCTTTCCATTAACCACAGTCATCTCATATTTATTTCTTTCAGTTAGGCAGAACCCAACTCAAACTAACAAGTGTAAAATGTAAAAGACACAACTGAGTCAGTGTTCAAATGGTATCACCTAGACTCTTGAACTTTCTCTCAGCTCAGCTTTGCTCTGTGTTGCCTTCACTCTCAGATAGGCTCAGGCAAAGGAGACCATGCACACCTCCAGATTGATGTCGTCACAGCTGGTAATAGCAAAGATGTCCTTTCTCTGCTGCTCTCCGGGAGAGTCTGAGGCCTGAGCAGCTCTGCATGGGACAAATACTATCCCAGGGACAATGTAAAGAAGTGACTGGGGAAATGGATTCTCTGGTCAGTGAAAGTCGCAGTGCCACCCCTGTGGCAGAGCATGGGTGCCTCAGCTCTATCTAAGCCATATGGAAACAAAGGCTGTGTTGGCACGGTAAGGGAAAAAGATGTTAACAGGAAAAAATAGCATATTCATCACATTCTACCTTTCTCTTCCTGACTTCTTTCATTTGTAGTAGTTTGTCAAATATAGCTTCTTAGAAGTTTGGAGTAATATAATTTTAAACTATTAAAAAAAATAATTTCTGTATGCATTTGGCCAAATTGAACAGATAAAAGTGTTAAGTAAAAGGTTAGATTTGTGTATTCATTAATCTTAACTTTCTGTAAAAGATTTAGGACAATGTTTCCTATCAGTCATGGTATCTTATTTTTATTTGCCTCTCACATGACTTTAAGTACTACAATCCTTCACAGTTATTTTCAAAATTTTTAAGTTTCCTAATTTTTAAAAGATTTTATTGGCTCTACTAATAATTTATTCTTTCTTGATGAATATTTATTGAGCATTTACTTTATGCTTATTACAGTGATCAGTATTGGCTCTCATATATATAAATGATATATCTATATATCTACATATATTCCTTATCCTCACAACATCCTAAATCATTTTTATTCTTTTACATAGTTTAAAGTCTAGTTTGCCTTTGTGTGTTTGCGTGTGCTCAGTCATGTCCAACTCTTTGTAAACCCATGGACTCTGGCCCTCCCAGGCTTCTGTGTCCATGGGATTCTCCAGGTAAGAATACTGGAATGGGTTGCCATTTTCTTCTCCAGGGAATCCTCCCAACCCAGGGATCAACCCATGTCTTCTGTGTCTCCTGCACTGCAAGCAGATTCTTTACTGAGCCACTAGGGAGTTGTAGCTATTGTTATATATATTTTATGTGTAATTATTAGGAAATTATTAAGAATTGTGTTGTCTTAATTAAATAAATTTTATTTTGAAGTAGTTTTAAATTTACTGAAAAGCTGCAGAGATACTAGTACATTGTTTTTTCATTTCTCTCACTCTTTATATGTGTGTGTGTGTGTGTGTGTGTGTGTGTGTGTATACACACCACATTACTCTGATTCTGGCTTAATAAATATTTCTATTCAAACATCAGGTTTATATCAAGACCAACCAGTTCTGCTGGACTTTCACTAGGTAGAGAATTTAGAACTGAGTTTGGACAATTGCCCTGTTTAATTTTCTCCTTTTAATATTATTGTGGTTATTATTATTAACTGTAGTACTAGGATATACTCATATTTTCTCCTTAGAGGACAGATACAGGAAATAGGGGGAAAAAAAAAAGCAATCATTACCAGAACATTAGCTTTGGTTTGTTATGGATGTCTTGAGCAAAAACCAACAATAAAGAGAATATCATTGGTTTTAGCTAAATGAAAGATGTTTATCAAAAAAAATCATCTGAGAATTTATGATACCATCATAAATTTGGAATGGACCCAAGATATCATTCATTCCCATAATTTATATATGAGGAAACAAGTTCAGATGTGTTCAGTGATGTTTAGAAAGGATGATGTGCCTCATAAGAAGCAGTATTGGAAATAAACCATGGCCTCTATTCTAAGTCCAGAACTTTCTCACCTATTCCAAGTAAATGGTATATTACTAACCACTTACGCAGTTCTTCTGCACTAATTTTTTTGATAATGTGAATTTCATCTCTTTTAATATATTACTGAATATTATGTAGCGTCATGATCTGGTTTGCATCTGTTTTAATACTTAACATTGATAGTTTTGAATTCTGCCTCTGCCATTACCAGTGATGTGGTAATCGTCAAATTAATCAAACAAATCTTAATTTTCCAAGATATATATAGCAACAATCTAAGTTTACTCTGAGGATCAGACTGGGTCTTGGCTTGAAGAACTTGCTTTGGAGCCTGGAATATAATAGGTCCTCAATTAGTATTGCCTCCTTTCTTCACCACTTCTGTGGAGAGGGACTCTTTTTCTAGGAGATAAGATGGTTTAGAAAAAAGCCTGTATGTGGCAGGTTTTAACTGGGTACTAATCCAAGTCTTCTCTTTTGTATGTGAAACTAATGTCTCTGACATATGGGCTCTTCCTCAGTTAAGCAGGGATAGTATATGTCTCATGTAATGTGATGAAGATCGGATGTCTGGAATACAGTAAGCAGTCAGCAATTGTTCTATAAGTTCTTTCATTTCCTATATTAGCTACCATTTGACACTAATATGAGATTCACTGATTTTTTTTTGTAGTTTTTAAAATGAGTTAAAAATTTGTTTTAAAACATTTTAAAATTATCAACCTTATTGATAATTTACTCCAGAGAGTAAAGTGTCTATTGCTCTTTATAGACCTGTTTCCAAGGAAAAACTATAATTAAAAATTCCTAATAAGAATATTTCCTGGAAAAAATGCTTTATAAGCCATCTGAATAATGTATCTTAGAATATAGCAGCAATAACCTATATTCCCATTTATATATAATATAGGTAATATATTGAGTAGAAGGAGAAATATAATAATAGATAAATCTGTTTTAGGTGCTTTATATATTATCTTAAATCTTCAAAATAATACTCTGCATTAGTAAATTCACAGATAGGGAAACAAGGTTTTTAGAGAGTTAAATTATAAAATGCCAGCCTGACACATTTAGTAAGGTATTGATTCTAGATTTGAAACCAGATATGGTTGCCACTGAAGACCTTTCTTTTTCCAGAAAGTTTACTGTTCTTAACTTCCAATATCTGAAACACTCTATCTACCTGTGATGAAGATAAGATGTAATAAACAATTAAAACGGAAAAATACAGGAAAATTGAAAACACAAAAAGAACAATACTAAAGTTGGAAATTACTTTCCAAATTACCGGCTTCCTATTCAAAAGACAATAATATGCACAAATACCCCCACCCATAGTTGACTATTTCGGTTGGCTCCAGTAGAAATTAAAATAGACCATATGCAACCTCTCCTTTCCTGGACACCAGTCTTATAATCAATGATCCCACTCTTTCTACTAGAACTAATTAAATTTTGTTAGTTAGAAATTGAAACTTAAAGTAGTAACTTGAGAATAATATGCTTATACTGTGGTAGAATTTATAAACATCACATCAATGGTTATACTCTGTGTAACTTTTATAATGCATAATTCATCAGGTCAGTGGTTACATTCTGCATAATTTTAATGCATAACCTAAAAATTGGGGATATTTTCTGCAAGCAGAAGTTTTGAATAGAATATCAATTTCCCTTCACAGTTTATGACAAGATAAAACCTACTTTTGCATCCTTTATCTCTGGGACACTGCTCTCCTCTAGCCTCTATGCACTTTCCTCCTGTGCAATTTGCAATCATGGTACTTGGACAGCAGTGTGGAGGTTGACACCTCAAATTGGATGTCAGGTTCACCTCTTACTCACTACACACATTTCAGAAAAACACTCACATCCTAGTTTTCAGATTTTCCCCCATTTGTAAAACGAAAATATTCTTTCAGCTCCATTTTCAGATTTGTTGGAAAATCCAAATGACAAAATATTTGAATACATGGTTTGCTTGCAAATTATAAATGGCAAATGGAAAGACCCTGGTATTCAGAATGTGCATGTGTGTGTGTGTACCAAACTTTACCATTGCTACAAATCCTTACAACTTCTCTTTCACTTAAAATCTTCCTTTTTCTAAAAGGCTTTGCTTTGCTTTGCTTTCAGTGGTAAACATTCTCCTCTCTAGAGTTCCTGCCTTCCTCTCTCCCCCTTCCTCCCTTCCCTCTTTTGCTGTCTATATAGATAACCTGCCATATAACTGTGTCTTTCCTAGCCATAATCATAAAAATACCAACAATATTGAAGGTAAAGATAACACCTTTTGTTGTTGTTTAGTCGCTAAGTTGTATCCAACATTTTTGCAACCCCATGGACTGTAGTCTGCCAGACTCCTCTGTTCATGGGATTTCCCAGTTAAGAAGAGTGGAGTAGGTTGCCATCTCCTTATATAGAGGATCTCCCTGACCCAGACATCAAACCTGAGTCCCCTGCACTGGCAGGTAGTTTCTTTACCACTGAGTTAAGACCTGTGCATGCTTACTTGGTCAACTGCTCATTCATTTCCAACTCTTTGCAGCCCTACAAACTGTGGCCCACCAGGCTCCTCTGTCCATGGGCTTCTGTAGGCAAGAATACTGGAGTGGGTTGCCATTTCCTACTCCAGAGGATCTTCTAGTTTTTACTAAATACTTACTATGTGTCAGGCATTGTTCATAGCACTTTACATGCTTTATCTCAATATTCAGAACATCCTCATGAAGAAAATACTACCATATTCATCATGAGACTTCTCCTGCATCCATCCCATCCACTACTTGTGGATTTTTCTCAAAATAAATTTCTCTCTCCTCTCTCTCCCTCTCTCCCTCTTTTCTTTTCTCTCCCCTTCACTCTCTGCCTTTTCTGTTTCCTTCACTTTCTGCCTATTCTCTCCATCTCATCTCCTGTTGCTCCAACATCAAATCTACCACATCTAAGCATTACTTCTCATGCTCCCATGAAAGTACCACTGATTATAGTAGAGCGAAGGCAACGGCACCCCACTCCAGTACTCTTGCCTGGAAAATCCCAAGGGCGGAGGAGCCTGGTAGGCTGCAGTCCATGGGGTCACGAAGAGTCAGACGCGACTGATGACTTCACTTTCCCTTTTCATTTTCATACATTGGAAAAGGAAATGGCACCCCACTCCAGTGTTCTTGCCTGGAGAATCCCAGGGATGGGGGAGCCTGGTGGGCTGCCGTCTATGGGGTCGCACAGAGTCAGACATGACTGAAGCAACTTAGCAGCAGCAGCGGCGGCTCTAAAATTCACTTCATTCCTAATTTCTACTGATTATAAGCTGGAATCAACTGTTTTCTTTAGAAGGATCATCATTCATGCAGGTGCGGTGTCACTTCCTGCAAGACTCCTCTTAAGATCAGTTCTCTCAGGGCAAAAAAAAAACAAGACACTGCTAAGTTCCTTGACATAAATTCTTTGTGACATTTTAATGTCTTTTCTAATGCTAAGAGAATGGGAGTTGAAGCAGAAAGACCTAAATTCCAAAACTACAGAAGCATCATTCTGACCTCATCACCACCCTGAAATAGTAACTTATGTACACATCACTTTATTATTTATTGTTTTCTCACACAAGCTCACTTCCCAGGTGGCTCAGTGGTAAAGAATTTGCCTGTTAATTCAGGAGATGCGGGAGACATAGGTTTGATCCCTGATCTCCCAGTCAGATAACCCGGAGTAGGAGGAAATGACAACCCACTCCAGTAGTCTGGCCTGGGAAATTCATGGACAGAGGAACCTGGCTGGCTACGGGGCATGGGGTTGCAAAAGAGTTGGACACAACTGAGCGACTGAGCACAAAGGCGCACAAACATGTACCCTCATCGTATTCTGACTTAGCCAGTTTGTAAATTCAGATGAGTAGCTTTCTCCCCATATCCTGAGGACTGGGAATGCTAAGGGAAATTATGATCCTACTTGTGATGTTGAGCTAATACAGTGTTCGGTGATTTGTTTTCTTTGCTTTGTGTGTTTCTTTTTGTATGTGAAGTCCTGGGTACTTCACACACAGTTCAATATCAAAAAGCTCATTTTCACTAAAGTTCTGTAGTCAGGGTTACTGAGGTTTAGTCCTTTGCCCAGGGGTCAAGGGCACAGTCAGAAATATGGCACAGGCCTGTTGGCTTTCAAGGCCAACATGCTCTCTGCTCTATGTGGTTGCTTCACTTTCTTCTGAAAAGGAAGGTGATGTTTGTACATTTAAAGTCATGTTCTTATCATTCATAGACAACTCCTTGATTTTCTTGGGCAATTTTGGGCATAGTTTTTGGGACAGTAGTTCCCTGCCATTTAGAATATCAAAAATGTATTGAATTATATCTTGGCTGTATCAAAGATAATATAACTTTAAAAACTTTTTCTAAGTTATAATCAGGAAATAATCTTAGCCTCTGAGAAAATCTTATTCAATAATAACAGTCAAAGTGGTAATAAAATATGTAATTTCACCATCTTAGATATGAAAGACATTAATGGGACTTTTCTATCGATCCAAGCCTTTTCTCAAAATTTGGGTGCTGTGAAAACATCCCTTATATCAATTGAGCCATTTATTTCCTGGTGTTCTCATCTTTCTCTTACACTTGATGATTCTGCCTCTCTTGAATAACTGCAGATTGCAAATCATTTTAATGTTTATTCCTCCAATTGACTTTCCTCTCAGATGTGAATAATTCATCTACACTTCTTTCCGTCAGTCTCCAGTACCAAATTCTATTGTATGAAATGCTAATGTAATCTTGATGATTTTTGTGAGAAAAAGTAGAGAGAGAAAAGTAAACTCGTCTTTGAAAAATATATAGCCTTCATTGAATTTTATATGAAAAGAGAAAAGAAGTTAGTTTAAAAGACAACAGATTTGTGTTTATTAAACACTACATATTAAACTTTAGTGGCATCAGTTCAGTTCAGTTGCGCAGTCATGTCCGACTCTTTGCGACCCCATGAATCGCAGCACGCCAGGCCTCCCTGTCCATCACCAACTCCTGGAGTTCACTCAGACTCACGTCCATTGAGTCCATAATACCATCCAGCCATCTCATCCTCGGTCATCCCCTTCTCCTCCTGCCCCCAATCCCTCCCAGCATCAGGGTCTTTTCCAATGAGTCAACTCTTCGCATAAGGTGGCCAAAGTACTGGAGCTTCAGTTTTAGTATCATTCCTTCCAAAGAAATCCCAGGGTTGATCTTCCTCAGAATGGACTGGTTGGATCTCCTTGCAGTCCAGGGGACTCTCAAGAGTCTTCTCCAACACCACAGTTCAAAAGCATCAATTCTTCTGTGCTCAGCCTTCTTCACAGTCCAACTCTCACATCCATACATGACCACAGGAAAAACCATAGCCTTGACTAGACGGACCTTAGTCAGCAAAGTAATGTCTCTGCTTTTGAATATACTATCTAGGTTGGTCATAACTTTTCTTCCAAGGAGTAAGCGCCTTTTAATTATTTGGTATTTACGTTACGGGCTAAAATGTAAACAACAATTAGTTTTATGTTACAGGCAAAAATGGTATCTTTCCAATGATTATATCATGAAATAAAATAGTTTTGAGTTAGAAGACAGTCAAAGATGTAAGGATAGTAATAAAATGTGTCTTGGCTTAATAAAAGTTGATAGGTAATGGATTTGTTAGTTTTTCTTATGAAATAGGTCCCCAAATTCTGTTGTTTCTGCATATCTTATATAACATATATTTTACATATTTTGTAAAGCTCAACATTTTGGTACTGCCAGAATGAAAGAATACCAGAATTAGAAGAGAAGAATAAGGAAGATGATTTATTTCTAAATGGTTGCATGTCATGATTTACAAAGATGGCATGATCTTCTTCTGAAAGACTAATGTATTCTTTCTTTACACTTGATGAAGCTGTGGCATATAGAGGGTAATAGCGTTACTGGAGATCAACAATATCAGTAAAGGAGCCTGTTTTGACCACCTCAAATAAGAAAAAAATAAATACATGGAACAGAATCTAGAATGATAAATTTGATTAGGGACTGAGTGAATAATTAAAATGAGCTTTTACTGGTTAATTAACCTCCTCTACAATGAGCTTTCTAGTGATTTAGCTTAGAAGTTTGTCCATGGACCACTTTCCTTCGTCTAAACTTTGTATCTGTGACTTGGTAAGGACACCAAAGAAATATATGCCACCGCGTATTTACTATGAATAGGGACAAAGCAAGCGTGTGTAGGATAGGTATACTGAGAAGAACTAATTTGTATTGAGCACTGTGCTTTGGGTTGTATGTCATCTCTCCTAATCTTCACAACAGCCCTACAAATATTTGAGCTTTTACTGGTTAATTAACCTCCTCTACAATGAGCTTTCTAGTGATTTAGCTTAGAAGTTTGTCCATGGACCACTTTCCTTCGTCTAAACTTTGTATCTGTGACTTGGTAAGGACACCAAAGAAATATATGCCAGACCGCGTATTTACTATGAATAGGGACAAAGCAAGTGTGTGTAGGATAGGTATACTGAGAAGAACTAATTTGTATTGAGCACTGTGCTTTGGGTTGTATGTCATCTCTCCTAATCTTCACAACAGCCCTACAAATATTGTCATTACTAACTTTAATTATACCTAAGGAAACAAGATAGCATCATGCACTCAATGGGCCTGAATTTGAGGAAATTCCACGACACAGTGGAGGACAGAGGAGACTGGTGTGCTGCAGTCCATGAGGTCGCAAAGAGTCAGACATGAGTTAGTGACACACAACAACAAGGAAACAAGCAGTATCTAATGCGGATGGGCTAAGATCAAATCATGAGCCTGTATTCCTCACTGTGTATGGTGTACACCTGACCTCAGTATTCCCTATGTTTTTCGCATTACCATAGAGTTTTAAACATTTAGAAAGACTATACTTTGAATCCAGAAAGTTTCAATTGGTAAAAATAGAATAACTTTCAAATATGTTTAAAACTACTCTTTTTATCTAAAATTATCTTCCTTTCTATGAGCTACCTTTGAAATCCTTACTCATCGTCCTAGACCTAGTTCAAAAGTCACCACCTCTTTGAAAACCTGGATGTCATAGATGACCATCTTTTTGTTTGCCATAATGACTCGGCCATTCATAATATTTTTTGTCTGATTATTATAATAAATTTAATATTTATTGATAATTATAATAAATTTTAAACATTTCACTATAAGTATTATAATGATTTTAAAGTATTTAATTATAAGCTTCTTATTCTAATGGACTGTAGGCCCCTTGAAGGAAAGTACCAAGTCTGAATGGACTATAGACCCCTTGAAGGAAAGTAACAAGTCTGATTTATCTTTTAATTTCCACAAAATAAAAAATATGATAGACATTCAACAAATACTTGTGTGAAAATATAAAGCACATAAAGAGCTAAAATGATTAATTTACATTAATCTATGTAGCTTGAATATCTCAATGTGTCTAAACTTACTATAAGGAAGTATCTCCAGAGAAGGAGATTTCAAAGAATTATATATAATGAATACTTATATTCATATTCATAATTTTAAAATATTTTCAAAGGCCTCAATAGTGTCCTCCATCTATAACCTACTTCCAAATCATCAATTTGTCACAACCCTCATAGTCCCCATGATATTAATGGAAATACCACCTCTGCCTAAAATGACCCACATTATTCTTTTTTCTATTCATACTTGCAAGACCCAGGTCACACTTTACCTTCTCCAAGCAATATTTGTAAATACAATTCTTGTCTTCCAGCCCTTCTTTTTGTGGGAGATGGTGCACGGAGCAGTTAGATTCAGTTTTTATAGGTATAATCTGAGAGTGACCACTGCTTATCATCTGGAGATCTGGTAGCTGTGAGTGGCTGAATTCAGTGTAACTAGTCCCTCTGGAAGAAGTGAGGGAGCCCCGGGTTCTAGCTATTGCTTGCCTAAGAAACCAAGAGGCTGTGGTAGTTGGTGTTGATTTTGAACAATCGAACTGTGGCACTATGATACCTAAGTGATTATGGCACATATAAATCAATGTTTAATTTGATTCTGAAGGGATGAGTACTGGGTACATTCTTTGCAGAAAGTAATACACACGAGGTAAGTTCTTAGTGTTTCCTTCATATCTTCTGTGTTTCAGTTCATACTCCAAAGGATATGCTACCAATTCCAAGAATGAGCTGCTGTTGGTCATGGCTCATGCTATTTCTTCTATCTTGACTTTCCTTATCTTTTCTTCTTCAATTTGAAGACTCCATCTTTAAGACTTAGCTCAAATCTCAACATCCTGATGAACTCTTTACTCCCTCCTCTGAGCCCCATCATGCCTGGGACTAGAAACTTCCTTGATGCTCCTTCTGCTGCTAAGTTGCTTCAGTCATGTCTGACTCTGTGCAACCCCATAGGCGGCAGCCCACCAGGATCCCCCATCCCTGGGATTCTCCAGGCAAGAACACTGGAGTGGGTTGCCATTTCCTTCTCCAATGCATGAAAGTGAAAAGTAAAGTTGCTCAGTCATGTCCAACTCTTCTCGATCCCATGGACTGCAGCCCACCAGGCTCCTCTGTCCATGGGATTTTCCAGGCAAGAGTAACTGGAGTGGGGTGCATTGCCTTCTCTGAGAAACTTCCTTACAGTGTCACTATAAGGATTGTGTTTTATTTCCTTCCCTGTTAGCTTTGGAGACTGCAACACTTCTAGATTTCAAAAAATCCCTAGCTCCTATCTCACAGTTTGAATATCAGTCGTTTTTATTGAGTGATTGTTAACAACAATAACAAAAACATAACTCATATGTAAAAAGATAGAAAAGTAGAATTGTTTCTTTTTTTATTAATTTATTTTAATTGGAGGCTAATTACTTTACGATATTGTAGTGATTTTTTACATACATTGACATGAATGTTTCTTTATGGACAACTATAAAAGCAGATAATTTGGATCTTTTAGTATTTTTGTTATTATTTTGTAATTTTAATGTTACTTAAATATTTTAGATACTGAAATACAATGTTATAGGGCAAAACTTTATGTTATAAAATAATAAATTAATAGCAGGAGGTTTTATGAATGCTTTATTCTGGGTATGGAGCAGAGACTGTCCAAATCAGTGTATCTTGGCATGCATCTCATAAAAGGCTTACTTCAAAAGCTTAATGCACATACTAGGGTGACCTTGCCCAGTCATTTTTATTGTAACCTGCTGATAATTAAATAGAAACGCTTACATGTGCCCAAGCCTAGAGATAGAAGTAATTAGTATGAGCAGACAAGACAGATTAAGATGAGATTCAGTCTTAGGGAAATAAGTTTGTCTCAGTGCAGCCAGCTAAGCCACGAGTACCTGTCTTCAGCATGACAGAATGGATTCTGAATGGTGACAAGCAGGCTGTGCTCTTTTCATGTCTCTGAGCCTTAAGAAAGGATCCCTAGCCTGCAAAGCATTTTGAGATGTCTGAGTTAGACTTTTCTAAACACAAAGCTTGAACAACAGCGTTGAATGAAGATGCATATTTCTCTTTTGTCGGTTTAATAAATAGTGTTTGAGTTGTCATGTTAATCATTTACAAGCTAGACATTAAATTCAAGCCCCAATGGTAAGAGATGAAAACCCTGAGTGAAGTGAGGAAAGAGAAAATGAAGAGACATAGAAGGGGCTAGGGAGAAAAGCAGATAAAATTAATGTAGTTTATTTAACATATAGGCTTCCCTTGTGGCTCAGGCAATAACGCGTCTGCCTACAATGCGGGAGACCTGGGTTCGATCCATGGTTCAGGAAGTTCCCCTGGAGAAGGAAATGGTGACCCATTCCAGTATTCTTGCCTCAAAATCCCATGGATGAGGGAGCCCGGTAGGCTACAGTCCATGTGGTTGCAAAAAGTCGGACACGACTGAGCTACTTCACTTCACTTCACTTCACTTGACATATAGGTAACTGGTTTCAGAAAACTGGGATTGTGGAAAGAGCAGTGGTTTAAATCTGTCGCTTGGTCACTATATGGCCTTAAGTGAATGACAGCCATGTTAACCTCCAATGCATGATTAAATTGATAATAGTGTCACTTTGATTTGGAAGATTAAATAAAATAGTATATGCAAAGTGCTTAGCAAACAGACACTTCAGTAAATATCAGATTTTTTTAAATTGCTATTTTCATGAAAATCTGATCCTGTTACTCACTTGCTAAAATTCCTTCTCTTTGGTTTTCTACTGAGATCAAAAACAAATCCAACTTCTACATAACACTCAGGTTTCTTCACTCTCCATCTCTCTGTGATCTCTCTAGCCTCACACTATGTCTCTTTTTTCTTAGCTCACAGTGTTTCACTCTGACCCACCTTCAGTCCTTCCAAACAGGTAAATTTCAGAAGACTGTTTTTCTTATCTGACAGGGACATTCTTCTGCCAGCAAATTTCATACATACCCAACCTCTCTTAGTCCTTTGTTCTTTTACTAAATGTTACCTCCACAGAGGGGCTTCCCTGGTGGCTCAGTGGTAAGGAATCCACCTGCCAATGCAGGAGATGTGGGTTCAGTCCCTGAGTTGGGAAGATCCCTTGAAGAAAGAAATGGCAACCCACTCTAGTATTCTTGCCTGGGAAATCCTATGGACAGAGGAGCCTGGAAGGCTACAGTCCATGGGGTTGCAAAGAGTCAGACACTACTTAGCAACTAAAACATTGCTTGGTCACCCTATTTATGTGAGATCTGCCCTCTCAAATACACAAGCACTTCTAATTCTCTATGATTGCACTGTGATTCTTTAGTTGTGTACTTTCAAAATTTTAATTATATTTGTTCATTTACTTTTATATTATCTGCCTCCCTCAGTTCAGTCGCTCAGTCATGTCCGACTCTTTGCGACCCCACAAATCACAGCACACCAGGCCTCTCTGTCCATCACCAACTCCCGGAGTTCACCAAGACCCACGCCCATGGAGTCAGTGACACCATCCAG